>JASVEL010011982.1:0-188965 GCA_032618575.1 Nicotiana noctiflora | reverse complement strand
TGTTGTTGAACATTGTTGATTATTTTAAGTCGAGGGCACGTAGCTAGAACCGAATTTCAATTATGGTTGAATTTATTTGGCGAAGGCACATGGCGTGAGTCCCAGTTCAACTGTTATTGAACATTGTTGATTATTTTGAGTCGAGGGCGCGTAGCCCGAATCGAATATCAACTGTGGTTGAATTGATTTGGCGAAGGCACATGGCCTGAGTCCCGGTTCAACTATTGTTGAACATTGTTGATTATTTTGAGTCGAGAGCGCGTAGCCCGAATCGAATTTCAATTGTGGTTGAATTATATTGGCGAAGGCACATAGCCTGAGTCTCGGTTAAACTGTTGTTGAACATCGTTGATTATTTTGAGTCGGGGGCGCGTTGCCCGAGTCAAATTTCAATTGTGGTTGAATTGATTTGGCGAAGGCACATGGCCTGAGTCCCAGTTCAACTGTTGTTGAACATTGTTGATTATTTTTAGCCGAGGGCGCGTAGCCCGAGTCAAATTTCAATTGTGGTTGAATTGAATTGGCGAAGGCACGTGGCTTGAGTCCCAATTCAACTTTTGTTGAATATTGTTGATTATTTTGAGTCGAGAGCGCGTAGCCCAAACCGAATTTTAGCTGTGATTGAATTAATTTGGTGAAGGCGCATGGACTGAGTTCCGGTTCAACTGTTGTTGAACATTGTTGATTATTTTGAGTCGAGGCGCATAGCCCGAGTCACATTTCAACCGTGGTTGAATTAATTTGGCGAAGGCACATGGCCTGAGTCCCAGTTTAAACTGTTGTTGAACATTTGTTGATTATTTTGAGTCGAGGGCGCGTAGCCCGAATCGAATTTTAACTGTGGTAGAATTGATTTGGCGAAGGCACATGGCCTGAGTTCTGGCGTGTGGACGAGGCGAGTCAGGCTTGCTCTGATTGAGTCATTTTCCCCTTTATCGATGATTTACCTTTGCTTTTGGTTTCAGGAAGAGCTACGTGATCTTGCTAGGAAATCCCCACATACGGCGCCAAAATGTTTGACTCAAAAGTTATTGATCACTTTATGAATTCAAAATAATAGATATAAGTTGAGGGCCAATCATAGCAAGTCGTAACATATCATGAATCTAATAAATGAAAAGATAATGAGAAATGTCCATACTAGCACCGGAAAACATAGATGATCTTTATTCATGATAATATAGTGGTCTGCCTCCCCGTGGGGAGGTTCAAAGCCTTACAATCATGTTTATTTTGATCTACCCTCTTTCTGCTTTTCTTTGTGGGTTCTCACTCTGTACTTTTCTCTTTATCTCTAGAGCCCCCCATAGGGAGAGAGTGGAATCCCCTTTCAGCCTCCTCTTCTGTTATTTGTTGGTGTGAATTGTATAAGTTGACCCCGGATGGCTGGCCCACATTAGGGAGTTATTTTTTAAATATACCAGATTGGTCGTAACCTTAATGTCCTTTTTAGGCGGATATGATAGATATCTTTAATTAAGAGTGATCCTAACACTTATTATTCTTGCATTAGCCGAGAGGAAAGGTTAACCCCATCAATTATCGTAGAGTTGGGTTCTGACCCATACGGATATCTAATGGATACAGTGATCACTAGCTACTTGTATTTATAATGCTAGCTAGCTCTATACTCTATACACCTTAGCTATATGTACACAACACTACTATATACACCTAAACTAACCGACTAACAGTAAGTTATTTACTACTTATGTTCTATACATTTTAGTCCCAGAGCTTTCCATCACTTCACGTTGGCTCAATACTCTCCCTCAAGTTGCAAGGGTGAAAAATGTTCATCACTCCTAGATTTCTTAGTAGGTAATTACGTTTTGCTTTCCCAAGACCTTTAGTCAACACATATGCAATCTACTCCTTTGTATTCTTATGGACTATATCTTGATTAGGCTTGTCTTTATCTTTCTTGAATGAACAATATATATATATATATATATATATACATATATATATATATATATATATATATATATATATATATATATATATATATATATATATATATATATATATATATGTATATGTATGTATATGTATGTATTTTTGCGCACATGAAATATAGGGTTGGAAACAATTTGAGTAGCATCTTTTGTATCACACATCATGTTCGCAGGCATATTAAGTTCTATGTTTAGCTCTCCAAACAGTCCAATCAACCAAACTATCTTAGTTGTAGTAGATGTCATGCTTCTAAACTCTGCTTCATCTAAGCTTCTTGCCGCTATCTTTTGCTTTTTTATTTTCATTAGATCAGGATATTCCCATACAATACTAAATAGCTTGTTATGGATCTTTTGGTTTGAAGACCTGCATTGTGACCATTGAAGCCAGGTGGAATGTTCATGTATACTTCCTCAATAAGATCACCCTGTGGGAATGATTTTGAACATCCATTTGATAAAGAGGTTATCCAGAGTGTGCTGCTACTACTTTGATATATCTTAGACTGACCATTTTGGCCATAAGTGAGAATGTATCAGTATAGTCTAAACCTTCCTTTAGACTGAATTCCTTAGCCAAAAGCCTTGCTTTGTACCTTTCTACTTCCCCCGCAGCTTTATATTTGACTTTATAGTCTCATTTGCATCCTATGGGCTTCTTCCTAGCTAGTAATGGGACTAGACATCATATCTAATTATCTTCTGGGGCTTGTACTTCATGTTGTATAGCATCAACCCACTTGGGATCTTTAGTAGCCTAAGTAAAAGATCTTGGCTCTATTTTAGCAGAGCAGTTGCAAAGGTCTTAGAATAGGCAAGTTGCAATTAAAGATAGTTGATAGAGTCAGAGATATGATTAGCACATAAGGTATGCTTCTTCTGAGGCACTACATAATTATTCAACCAAATAGGAGGTCACGGTGTGGATATATCAGTTGGCTCGGTATAAACAACTGGTGGGGTTCTAGGAACTAAAGGATAAGGAGAAGAACCAACTGGTGGAAGGATCATCAGTGTCAATAGAAGTCTCAGAATATGAAGTGTCCAGAATATACAGATCCTCAGATTCAAATCATGTACTAGTATATTATGGAACTACGGTAGGTGTAGTAGGAGACTCAGGTAGTGTGTCCTTGAAAGGAATAATATTTCTTTGAAAGATGACATCCCTGCTCACAAAGAAACAGTGGTTATGAAGATCAAATAGTTTTTATACCTTTTGGACTAGAGAATAGCCTAGGAATACAACATGGATTACTCTTGCAGCAAATTTATCCCACTTCTTGAGATTTGGTGTATATCAAAAGCAACCAAAAACTGTGAGATGATCAAGAGATGGCTGTTTTTGAAATTCCAACTCAAATGGACACTTGCCTCCTAGAGCTTTAGATGGAATCCTATTAATGAGCTAAAATGTTTTCATCACACACTCTCTTAAGTACCTTAAGGGCAGAATTGCTTGAAATTTTAAGGCTTTGGCTGTGTGCAAGATGTATCTGTGCCTCCTTTTTACAACCTCATTCAGCTGTGGGAGTAGTGTTGAGTTGTCTCACATCGGAGGAATTTGAGGTCCTTGGTCTCCTAATATGGCTTGGGCAATCCTCGCCTCACAAGCTAGCTTTTGGGGTTGAGTTAGGCCCAATGTCTATTCTTATCATGGTATCAGAGCCAAGCCGGTCCTAATTATTGTTATCGATGTTGAACCCCAATCTATGTTGTCCATGCTCCAGAGGCCTGGGCGTGAGGGGGTGTTGAGTTATCCCACATCGGAGGGATTTGAGGTACTTGTTCTCCTTATATAGCTTGGGAAATCCTCACCTCACAAGATAGCTTTTGGGGTTGAGTTAGGCCCAATTTCCATTCTTATCAAGTAGAGACATGTGCTTTGATATGTGACACATGCGGAGCTTAACAACTCTTTCAACTGGTTATTGAAAATAATTCATCCATTTTTTGTTCGAAGAGTCTTTCACATTAAAACAGAATTTATTGCTCATCAAGGCAAGGAAATATTTAGCACAACTACTGATTCATCCTTAGAATTCATGAAATATATCCAAATGTATCTACTGAAATCATCTACCTGAGTTAGGAAAAATCTTTTTCCATCATGAGCACGTACCTTGAAAGGTTCTCACACATCTGCATAAGTTCTCAAAACATATCACTTTTATTTCTTCTAATATGAAAAGGCAATCTACTTTTTTTGCCAGAGGGCATTGTCACGACCAAAATTCTATACACGGTCGTGATGGCACCTCTCGTGAAGACAATGACATCCAACAACCCCAAATTCTCTCTTTAACAGCTATTAAATATAAATGAATAGATAACACAACTTATTGGCATTTAAAACTATTAATTTCATCCTAATACAACCCGACCGAGGTGTCACAAGTCACGAGAATCTAATGAGTAGAGACTGTACTATTGGGCCAACAAAGTATATATATATATATATATATATATATATATATATATATATATATATATATATTTCACAATTTTAATTTCCAAAAATAAAGCCCGATTTTGCCGATACAGCCTTTCAGCACTTCAAAAAGAAGATTTTAAGGTTGTGCCTGCTAACCGTTGGAAAAAGATCCAAAGTGGCCGTTTTTGCAAAAACAGCCTTCCGACGCCCTTGCGGGACATTCAGTTATTTTGAAAAAATGGCATCACTTGATTTTATTATGAAAAAAATCAAAATTTTGATATTTTTTGGCTATTTTTGCAAAAAGGGTATGGTTGGACCCGTCAAGGGTTGCCTACGTATCTTACACGTGATGAGAATCAAACCAGCGTAGTTCGGGCAAACTATTTTAGATCAAACCATTTTCTTTCATTTCTAATTTTTGGCAAAAATCAAATAACCAAACTATTTTAAAGCAAAAATTTTTATTTTCATTTTTATTGGCAAAACAAACTATATATATTTTTTAATTTTTGAAAACAAGACAAAATAATAATTTTTATTTATTTTCAACAACCCCTAAATAAAAATTCTTTTATATTTTCTTTTGCTTTCGAAATCAAAACCTTTCTATTTTTCAACCTTTTTTATTTTTTTTATTTTTACAAAATTCCGACAGAATTTTGATAGTATTTGGGTATCGATTTTTCCAGAACTAAACAATTACTATTATTTTCTCTTTTTCTCTTTTTCTCAATTTCACAAATTTTCCTTCTTCTTTTTTTTTAACCGGTCAGCATGCGGGCCTGAGACAAATAAATGCAACACGTAAAATGCATGGTGGTCATTTCATATCCAGATACCTGTCCTAGACGGACTCAACCGCTGTGTTGAGTCCCCTAAGTCATACGTGAAGCAAATAATCATCACTATTCTAAGTTCAAAACCTGGTTATATGTTCTAGACTGTGTACCCAAGCGGACAACTCGAGTCGAGGAGGGGTCTACATACCGGGAACCAAAAGGCCATACGACTTAGTAACTTGTCTGGCATCTTTCTTATTCCAGGGTATTGACACTAACAGAATAGAGAGTCTCAACGAGTAAGCACATCCTCGGAGGTGAGAAGAGAAGGGTTTTCGGCATAGTTTATATACAATTCAAATAATATCAAAGTAGTAAATATTTAGCACATTAATCATGAACATGCATGGAAATAAGATATAAACAAATAGAATAATTATTCCGAGATCGAATTCTTAAACTCTGAACCGAAATTCTGGGTTTCTTATCCCTTGCAGAGTTGCCAGAGCTGTCAAACCTGCTTTTTACGATTTAATACACTTCATGAAGGGCGTAAAGAAATTTTTCCAATTAAAGGACGGTCGGAACGAGATTTATTATTATTTATTCAGAGTCGCCACTTGGGAGATTAATGGTATCCCAAGTCATCGATTGAATCCTAAACCGAGGAAAATATAACTTTGTTAACAGTCCGCGAACAGAAATCCAGATAAGGAATTCTGTTAATCCGGGAGATGGTGTTAGGCATTCCCGGATTCCGTGGTTCTAGCACGGTCGCTCAATTGTTGTATTTAATTTTATCTGATTTTAATATATATTCTATTTTTATGTGCCTTTTATTAATAACCCACTTTTATTACACTTACTATTTATTTTATAAGAATTACAACGTCGTGAAAAATGTATCTTGAACCACGCCGTACCAGTACGCACGTGGCTTTTAAAATATTTTGACTTCGTTGAGATTTGGATTTGGTTCATATAAATGTGCACCCATATTTGGGAAAGTAATATTATTAACATACGCGCCTAAGCGAATACGTGTTTATTATCTTTGGGGAAGACCGTAAAATTTTCTAAACGATCTATCCCGAAAATCTATGTATTTTTATTTAGCAATTATTGAGGCCCCAGCAATTATGTATTTGATTTGGTGAGACTTGTCTCATTTATATTTTGTTAAAGGCCAAACTAAAATATACTAAATTTTCTATTAAAGGATTGTCTCTAAAACAAAGGAAAAGTCCTAACTAATTTTTTATGTGAATATTTTAGTCTATTGGCAATATAAACAAATCCAAATGTATTTTTACAGATTTTGGTCTCAAAAGCCCAATATGTATGCTGTATAAAGTCTCTCAACAGTTGACCTTAGGTGAGCCTAGGCCTTCACAAGTCAGGCTAACTATAGAAATGGGCATGTGTCGAAAGAACTGAAGCCCAAATCACGCATCAGGCCACTGGGCCTTACGCCTAACTGAAATTTAACTCAATTAAGGGACGACAACATTGATGAATTGGTTTCAACCTACTCCTAATGCATTTAATAATATTGCAGAAAATTAACAGAACCGTTAAATTCTATTTTTATTGCATGTTCAAATTTGTTTAATTATCTATTCATCTATGAATCCTGGCTATTAGTAAATAGGAACTAAGCAAGAACATGATTTTAAAAATCAAGACAAACTGACACTGAATTACTGAAAATATTATTACAATTGATAGCACATGAAATTATTATTCTACTTGCTAATTTCTAACAATCAAAGTTATACTAAGCTGAAAAGTAAATTGCAATCAGTGAAATATTTCCAGATTTTTCATTACATATTAATCGTCCGAAATTATCCTAGATCTAACAATTATTTCATTAACACCATAGATTCTAACTTTTATAGAGCATTATTACAAATACAATACAACTACAATCCAAAATATAGTAGCAAAAACTTTTCGAATATTATAGTAGAATACAAATTTAACTAATCCTACTGAATACAAATTGTCATATTTAAATATTGTATCTATAGATCTAATCAAATTTATAGACATATTACAATTGAAATTCAAAATAGTAATTGCATTCCTATTTTTCATTGCTCAAGCTTGAAGTTACATCAGTGTTGAGTACGAATGTGTACCTGAACAGAAGGAAATGTGAGAATAAGAAGAATTAGATCTCTAAGGCAGCAACAACAGGAATCAGTACAACAAATCCAAACACAGCTTCAATACACCAAAATTAAGCCACAACAAATGATAGAAATCAACAGAACAAACACTAGACTAATTCAATGCAAATTCAACAACATTTCGATCACCAGAACCAAACAGAATCGAGATACCTTTCAAATTGAGCTGGAATCAATGAAACAGTAATATTTTAAGAATTTCTGATAATTTTTAATGTTTTTATATTTTTGAAGAGAAGAATTTTAAAATTGGAAAGGAATGGTATACTACTTGGAGGATAATTTTTCAGGTTTCCAAACTTATCAAATGATGCACATTGATGTCTATTTATAGATTTAAAATTGGAGGGAACTTTGAATTTCAGATTTTATCATTTAGTCCCCTTTTTTATTTCACTTATACCCTTATTCTTTAATTTGTTTTTTAATTAACTACACTTATTTGTTAATAATTATGTTAGTTACCCCATCTAGAACCTTCTACCCTAATGTAATTCCCTATCTACCCCACTTCATTTAAAAATCTACCCCATTGCCCTTTTAGGATTCTCAAACTGCCCCCACTTCCTTAGGTCTATTACCATTATCCCTTTTTATATACCCACACTACTCATGGAATTCACTTAATTTTACTAACTGACCTACCTACCATTCACCCTTTTACCCCCTAAATTTGATTGAATTTACAAATTAACCTACTTCCCTTTTATCCCTTTCACTCCTGAACTCCGTATTTAAACAAACTAATTATTTTAATTCTAACTAATTACTAATTAACAGCTATAACCAAAACAATACTAATTAATCCTAAGTAATCAAACTTATCGCTAACTATCAAACAATTATCCATAATTATCACTGACGAACATTTATCAAAATCAACAAATTTTAGAAGCTAAACAAACAATTAAAATCACACTGAAAATCATGAAAATCAAATTATACTATCAATTTACTAAATTAAAATTAATCAGAATTTAACCTAATATTAATATCAACAATTTTAGAGTCAAACTGTTATCTAATTATTTATTATTCAATCACTAATCAAACAGAAGCTTATCAGTATCAATTTAACAAAAATTATTTTCTTTAAATAAAAAGAACTCAGTAATCCCTAATACAAACAGAAATTAAACGAAAGAACAAACACATGCAAAAAAAAAAGATAAGAAAAAAAAAAGGAACTTAGCTTTTTTTTTTTTTTAGTCTTTTTTACTGGATAGTGTTTTAGACTTCAAGAAGAACAGGAGAGATCAATTTCTTGGAGTTTTAATCTCCGAAGAAACTTCAAACTTATGTTTAAGCTAATCCAGTTGGCTTTTAGATTCAAGACTTTTAGAATAGTGTTGAGAGTGGTCAGGAGGTGGTTTGGTGTGATTTTGGACTAATTTGGACGAAGTTATGTTCGCCAGAGTTAGGGTTCCGGCGACACATTTTTGGATATTCGAACAGAAGGGAAAGGGTTCGAAGAAAAAGAATTAGATGTGTGGGATTAGAAGTTTAAAGCGGTCCTAGGGTGTTATTTGGAGGCTGGTTGGTAAAGGAAGAATTTTCCACTGGTAGGGTTCCAGCGGGGTCGACGGGAAAGCCATGGCGGCTGAAGTGGAGCGGAGGATGAAAAGGGTAAAATGTTTTTAAGGTTAAATGTGCATATGTTATATTAAAAGTATAATGATGAATCGGATCTGTTGGATTAATTAGAGTGAATGGTTGAGATGGGATGGGTATCTTGAACGACGTCGTTTGGTTTAATGAAATCCAAACCCTGTCTGTTGGATTAAAATGATCAAGGGTTGTGGTTGAAAATCTTAAACGTCGAAAAAGAGGTAAAGCCACTCGACCGTTAGATCAGTTAATTTCAATGGCTCAGATTTAACTATCCCAAAACGTGATCGTTTGGTTAACGGCGGAGCAGACGGGGTATGTAATTATTTGGGCATGGGCGTGTTTGGGCCAACATGATGGGGAAATCTATTTGGGCATAGGTTAGTTTGGCCCAAGATTTATTTACTTGTTTTTTTTCTTTTATTGCATTTATTTTCTTTTTTATATTTTGTATTTCTATTTTTCTTTTCCCAAGTGTATATATCTTTTTTTTCTGATTTTATTAAATTGTAAAAGTAAACTAAAACAACTTAAATTCTAAAAATTTATTTAATAGCTATTTTATAGTAATTTCCGATTAAATCACTAACATACTATTTTAAGTTTTCCTTCAATTGTTCTAAAATGCCTTAATACTAAAATTGTGAAATTAAAGATTCTAATGCATATGCATATTTTTTGTATTTTTTTTTATTATGAATTATTATGCAACTAGTTAACACAAAAATGCAAAAGCATCAAAGAAAAATTATTTTTTGTTTGGATTTTAGGAATAATTTGTTTAGGGAAAAATCACGCACTCACAAGTGTATGAACATTGGGCATGACTGTGAACTGGCTAAATGAGAAAACTAAAAGGAGCAACCTTGAGGAAGGGAAAAATAGGAAAAGTCATTACAATGTGGCAAGTCAAAGGGCAGGGGAACAACCTCTAGTTAGCAAAACAATGCTTTAACTAAAGCACGTGCACATGGTCAAAGTAATGCAGCAATAAATATTGAGCCTCGTATGGAAAGTGCAACTACAAAGGACAAGGGAAAATAAATGAAAGGCCCAAAACTAAAGGTTGAATGCAGAATGGCCAGCATTGACAAGTAATAGGAGTTGTATCTGGAGTAACTTCAGTTTCAACTCACAGTGGATTTTAAGTTTTGAAGAGAGTGGAGAAAAGAATTGAGAATCCTATGCCTCCTGATAGAGGAGGTGGAGATACATCATTAAAATGACTTGGTTGATTTGGAACATTAGTGGTTTGAATAAGTGATATAAGAATAAAGAAATAAAGTTGTGCATAAAGGAAAAACATATAAAGCTAGTTGGTCTGGTAGAACAAAAGTGAAAGAAGCTAAAGCAGGCATGGTGATTGGTAGAATTTCTCCTGGATGAAACATGATTTCTAATTATGAGCGTGCAATAAATGGTAGGATGTGGATTATGTGGGATGATCAAGCACATGATGTGCTGCGAATTGTAAATCAAGATCAATTTATTTATTGCCAAGTTACTCGGAAACTTAATGGAATTTATTGTTATATCACGGTGGTGTATGGGAAGAATGTAGTAGAATAGAGGTAAAATATGTTGAATTTGGCATAACATTTGTCCCACATCGGTGGGTAGAAGTGAAGTTGGGGGATTTTACCCCTATAAAAGAAGGCCTAATGTTTAGGATTTAAAACACATCTCTCATTTGCCTTCTTATCTTCTTAAGGCATTTGTATCTTCTCTCTTTAGTATTATTTCACTTGTATTTTGGAGTGGAATAAAATATTGGTTGTGTCCGAGGAGTAGGCAAAATTAGCCGAACTTCGTAAATTCTGGTGTTCCTTTTATTGTTGCTTTATTGTCTTATTTATTATTTGGTGGCTGCCATAAATTTTTTGTATAGTAGTTATGACTCATTCACACTATATACATTTGGCTTCTGCAACAAAATTTTGGCAACAACTTCAAATAATAGCACAAGCAATTACAGAACCATGGGTAATTATTTCAATGCATTACTTACTCCTCAAGACAGATTGTCTAAAGGGCATGTGACTAATTTTGAGATTAAATATTTCTAAGAAGTATGTCACAATATTTGTCTCACTAAGTTTCATTAGAGGGGACTACTTCACCTAGATATATTGACAACAAGGTGATGCAAGAATGTGTAGTCACATAGATGGATTATTGAGAAATGATATCTAGATGATGAATTATAGACATCTAGTCACAAAGTAAGGTGAACCCAACATACCATATGATAACTCTATGACAATTGCAATTAGGAACCCTAAGACTCAGATCAAATGTCCCTTCAAGTTCTTCAATAATTGGCCAAATCATGCATCATTTTAGTCGATGGTAGTTATAGGGTGGAGAAAGAACAAAGCATTAGACAAAACAAAAAACATATGGTTCAAACTAAAAGATCTTAAAGTTTAATTCAAGCACTTAAATGCAGTAGAATTCAAAGGAGTAACAAAAAAGATTGAGCAAGCTGGGATATCGCTCTCTCAAGTTCAAATTCAAAGGCAATCACGTTATTCTGATGCATTACTTGACCAGGAAAATGAGTGGTTACATAAATCGGAGATATGGTAACTTGTGGAAGAAAGTATCCTCTGACTAAAGGCTCGAGCAACTTGGATAAAATTAGGAGGCTCCAATAATAAATTCTTCTCAGCGGCCATAAAAAAAGAGGAAGCAGAAGAAGTAGATCACTGAGATACAAGCTCTAACAATTTTTACACTCACCGAACCAGTAGCTATTAGGGAAGAGATAGTACAATTCTATAAAAGTCTGATGGGATCTAGGGCTAACAATCTACATACTATCAATATGATGATTATAAAGAATGGATCAACTCTAACTCATAAGCAACAAATAGAGTTATGTACAAAAGTGACAATCAATAATTTTAGTCTCATTGCTTATTGCATTATGTTGTACAAGCTGATTTCTAAGGTCATAGTAGGAAGAATGCAAAAGATAATGACATGCATCATTTCTGAAGCTCAAGCAAGATTTATCCTTGGGAGAAGAATTGCAGACAACATCATACTGACCCATGAACTTGTCAAAGCCTATAATAGGAAATATATATATCTCCCATATGCATGCTAAAGGTTGACATGATAAAAGCATATGATCCAGTAGAATGGGTATATTAGGAGCTTGTTATGGAATACTTGGGCTTTCCTGGAAAATTCCTCGAATGGGTAAAAATATGTGTATCAATAGTGAGCTACTCTATCATGATTATTGGTGAATTGACAAAGACTTTTAATGCAGTTAAAGGGCTTCAAAAAGGAAATCACATATCACCATTCTTATTTGACATTGCCATAGAATATTTTAGTAGGCCACTTAAAGGATTAAAGAATATAAAGGAGTACAAATGTCATCTAAGATGTGGTAAGCTGAACATCACACATCTCTATTTTGCAGATGATCTACTCATGTTTGCCAGGGGTGACAATGGTTCTGTGCAAGCACTTCATCACTATTTTAGGCAATTTTTGTTAGAAAAGAGAACAATATAGAAGAAGAGGTTACATTCTAACTGAAGAAGAAGAGGAAGGGAATAACACTTTGTATTTTGGGAGAGGAGTTGTTTTCATTCAACTTGATAGAAATGGCACTACAAGAGGGCTTATTTATAGGTGCTAATGGAGCACCCTAGAACCATTCTAGATAAATCTTATCACCTAGAATACAAAAGATTATTCTAGAGCTTTTACAAGATAAGATTTATCTCCTAGGAATTACAAAGAGAATTCTAGACATTGCACATGCTAGATTATCCAAGACAATTCTAGAACAAGTACCATCTAGATAATTCTAAATTGTTATTATCATTATTATTATTAACACTCCCCCTTAATTTTGAATTATCTTCTGCACCCCAAGACTTGATCTCAATCTTCGAAAGTCTTCATACTTGAGCGGCTTTGTGAAGATATCGGCAACTTGATCATGAGTCTTCACATATATGAGCTCCACTTCTTTATTGGCAATCCTCTCCCGGATAAAGTGATACCTTGTATCAATATGCTTGCTCCGTTCATGGTACATCGGATTCTTAGCAAGTTCTTGAGCGGATTTGTTGCCAATATAAATCTTCGTGGCTTCATCTTGTGGCAAATTGAGCTCCTTCAATAATCTCCTTAGCCAAATACCATGACATGTACATGATGTTGCTGCCACATATTCAGCTTCACAAGTTGAAAGAGTAACAATATCATGTTTCTTAGAGCTCCAACAAATAGCACATTTACCCAAGAAGAATAAAAATCTGGTTGTGCTTTTTCTATCGTCAACATCTCCAGCAAAGTCGCTATCACAAAATCCCACAACCTTGAAGTTACTAGAAGATGAATAAAATAACCCAAAATCAATCGTACCTTTTAGATAACGAAGTATTCTTCTAGCAGCCTTTAAGTGGGTAGAAGTAGGAGCTTCCATGAAGTGACTTACAACTCCAACCGCATATAGTATATCTGGCCTTGTACATGTCAAGTACGTTAGACTTCCCACAAGACTCTAGAAAAGAGTAGGATTCACCTTTTCTCCATCATCGAACTTTGACAACTTTAATCCACTCTCTATTGGTGTATTCACGGGATTGCAATCAAGCATGTTAAACTTCTTTAATACCTCCTTTGCATAGCTTTCTTTGAGAGATAAATATGCCTTCCTCCATTTGCTTCACTTCTAAACCCAAGTAGTATGACATGAGACCTATGTCCGTCATCTCGAACTCATGGGACATTGCCTTCTTAAAATCTTCAAAAAAACTTGGGTTATTTCCCGTGAAAATAAGATCATCAACATAAAGACAAACAAGCAATATATCTCCATTAGAATATTTGATATAAAGAGAATATTCACTAGGGCAACGAACAAATCCATTTTCTTGAAAATATTTGTCAATGCGGCTGTTCCATGCCCGTGGTGCCTGCTTCAATCCATATAATGCTCTTTTCAACCTCAAAACTTTATCTTCATGACCTTTGACGATGAAGCTAGCCCAATGGTTACTCAATGTAGACTGCTTCTTCAAGATAGCCGTTAAAGAAAGCCGACTTGACATCCAACTGATAGATCTTCCACTTCATTTGTGCCGCCAAAGAAATAAGCAAGCGAATCGTCTCTGTGCGGGCAACGGGTGCATAGACTTCCTCATAGTCCACTCCATGCCTTTGCTTGTACCTTTAGCCACAAGTCTTGCTTTGTATCTCTCGACCTCTCCTTGTGCATTTTTCTTTGCCTTGTAGGCCCATTTCACTCCAATTGCTTGGTGTCCTCTTGAAAGAGTTGTTAGCTCCCATGTGTTGTTCTTCTCTATTGCCTTGATCTCCTATTCCATAGCTTGTCTCCACCGTTTGTCCCTGGCAGCTTCTTCAAAGTTCACTGGTTGACTTTTAACAAAGAGACAAACTAAATTACTATAATCAAAGTTAGTAATTCTTTCACTATTCTCAAGAAGATCCACCAAAGTTCTCGTTTTCTCTAGCCTTTCTCCATTTGAGCTTTCTGTAAATGAAGGAGATGCAACATTAGTTGGAGAAGGTGGTGGAGTTGGATCTTGCATAGGTGCAGCATGCTCTTTTTCTTCTTCATCTTCAAAATATGGAAGAAAATCATATGTCCTTTCTTCTTGATGTAAGGCCCCGTAAATATTTTGTGCATAAAACCTAGTAGCTGTGGTGTCATGGTCCGAAGCTCGCCGCGGTTCGGACCCTTGGTAGTGATTTAAGTTTTAAAAATGTAGAGAATTAATTTTTCCGAAAAATGTCAAATATGCGGTCAAGAATGCGACCGCAAAATTGCCCCAAATTTTATACAGGTTCTGTTAAGGAATGCGGTCACTATGCGGACCGCATGTTGATTCTGCGGTCGCATAGTGACCGCATATTTGACCCCGACCCAGATTTTGTAACATTTTGACCCGATCTCTTCTTTAATATAACACCTTTCTTCTTCATTTTATCATATCATCTCACCAAAATTAGAGAGAGAAGAGAGGGTTTTTAGAGAGAAGTTCTTCATCTTCAAAGATTGTTCCAACTACTTAATTCCAAAGGATTCTAGGGCAGGGATTCAACTTCCCCAATATTTTCAAGGTAAAAACCCTAACTATTTTCTTTGATTTTTAGTTTTAATTGGGTAAAGAGAGGTTTGCATATAATAGCTTTTGAAAATAGAATTTTTACACTCATGCATGATTATTGAACTTGATTTCTAGTAAAAAGAAGTGAGTAGAAGTAAGAGTCTTCAAGAACAAGGTTGGCAAGAGTAGGATATCTTGGGTAAGCATAAAGTAGGAGGAAAAATCATCACCAGGTATGTATGGCTAATTTTGATTCTTGTGAAATCGCCTATATGTGTGAAGTTTGTTTGTTTCGTGTTAAATTGACAAATTGTGTGAAATTCTTGATGTTGTTGTTGGATATTCAAAGTTTGTTGTCGAGCTATGAGTGATGTAAAATGAGAGTTTAATTTGGCAAAAGAATTGTGAATAATGACTATGATGGCCTATATGGTACCTTGTGGAAAACAAATGAAACACTTGAGAATTGGTTATTGTGGAAAGAGATGAAACACTTGAATTGTAGAAATATTGTAACATGGTTGTGATATTGAATTGAGAAGAAATTGAGAACATGAACCAATGTGTAAGTTGCTTATTTGAACTTGTTGAAATTGTGTGTAGTACCTTATCTGTTGTTTGAAATTGTTGTGTTTTCAACTGTAAGGCGGGGTCGTGTTGCGCGCCGCAACGTGGTGAAATAAGGTGTGGGTTGGGGTGATAAGGGTGGCCGAGGTAATAAGGGTGGTCGGGGGCAATAAGGATGGAAAGCGATCGAAATCGCTATTGAAAATTGATACAAAAATCAATAATGTGAAATTGTGAAAGGAGACAGCAGGAGAGTTTGCAACCTGTGGGGCACCGATTGCCCCTTTGTTTGACTACTTGTGCTTTACGTGATTGATTGGTTATTGTTAAATTGGTTGATCGTAGAAAGTGCTTTGTGTGAGAATTATTTGAAATGAGGAAAATGTGGAAACATGGTTGGTTGGCTTAATTAATTGTTGATGTAATTTAATGGCTTGAGTTTACTTGGGACAAAGTTTGTCCATACATACCAGTACAATTCAAGTGTACTGACGTCCCTTTTGCCGGGGCGCTACATTCGTGTCATGATTGTAGGTGGATCAGTAGCAGGCACTTCAGCTCATCGGCAGTAGTATCCTTCTCCTTCCACTGCCCGTTTTGGTGAGCCCCTTTCTTCCTCGGGGCCTTGTGTGGTTCATGCCACCCGGTTTAGATTTCATTTTGGTTTTGTAAGGTATAGCCGGAGCCTTGTTACCGGCAAGTATTGTATTTCCCTTTTTGTATCCTAGAGGCTCCATAGACATGTAAACTGTGGGATTGTGGCCTATGTATATGTATGGGGCGTTGTAAATATAAATTATGAACTTGTTAGTGAATCAATCACATGGTTATGTTTATGCATTATGAAATCAGTCATGATTGGTAAAATATTTGGTTAATGAGGAACAATCAACACAGGGTTAACGCGTGGGAATGAAAGGCACCCAGGTCCGCTTGACTGGGGCAACCCGGTCAAGCGCCGGTCATGTCCCTCGATTTGGGGCGTGACAAACTTGGTATCAGAGCTTAAGGTTTTAAAGTGTCCTAGGATGTCTCGGAGCCGTGTCTAGTAGTGCCCTTCTTATAGGTGTGTTGTCGACCACATCATATAAGTATGGGGCTACACGGGCATTTAGGAATTTACCTACTTCTTTGTTAATCTATATCGTGCGGTAAAGTGCAATGTGGAAATATCCGTGTCTAATTCGCGCCTTGTTCCCAAATTTTCAGAATATGGCACCTAAGAAGAAGGCTAGACTCGGCCTTAGGGCCAATGCCGGCCCAAGTGCAGCTGTTAATCATGTACCCGATGCCGTGGGAGAGAATGACCCACCAGTCCCGAATTTGCCTGGCCCATCTGTTCAAAACCCAAGTATCCCTATTCCAGCCACGGCAGAGGATGCCACCATTCCTCCTGCCGGTGTTCCTGACTCAGATACAGTTCCCGCTTCGGGCTCTGGTATCTCTAATGAAGAACTTAGGGGAGCCATCCATATGTTAACACAGCTAGTGGCCGCCCAGGCCCAGAGATCCCATGATGCCCCTGCATCCTCCAGCGGACAAGGAGATTCCTTTGGCTCCAGAGTCCACCAGTTCTTGCGATTGGCCCCTCCAGAATTTTCAGGTACCGATCCAGAGGCTGACCCACAGGAATTCCTTGATGAGATATACAAGACCCTCAGAGTGATGAAGGCTACAGATATAGAGGGGGTAGAGTTGGCCTCTTATAGGCTGAAGGGAGCGACACGTTCATGGTTCGAAATGTGGGAGGATTCCCGTGAGGAAGGGAGCCCTCCGGCCAGATGGGATGAGTTCGTAGATGCATTTATAGACCACTTCTTACCTGCTGAGGCAATGGCAGCCCGTGCCACTGAGTTCGAGGTTCTCAAACAGGGCGGTATGAGTGTTTGGGAGTATCACATGGAGTTCGTAAGGTTGTCCAAGTACGCTCCTCATTTAGTGTCGACCATGGATGCCCGGGTTCGACGGTTTGTTCAGGGCCTTAGCCCTTCGGTAGTGAATGAGGCCGCCACAGCAACTTTGCACTCAGATACGAACTATGGGAGGATTGTGGGGTTTGCTCAGGCCACAGAGGCCAGGAAATTGAAGATTCATGCAGAAAGAGAAAGTAGCAGTAGGGCCCAGTCAATGGGTCATTCAGGGAGATCACTTCCAGGGAAAGGGTCATCAGGGCCATCCCAGTCATATGCTCAGTCCTCCGCGAGTGCACCGCCATCCGTGAACAGTCATCAGCAGGGCAGCTACTCGAGACATGTTTCAGACAGCAGGAGGTCTCGTCAGTCTGGTCGTCCTGGGGTGAGATCCCAGTAGCAGGGGAGACCTACATGCCCCAAGTATGGGAGATTTCATACAGAGACTTGCTACCTTGACCTTCCAGTGTGCTTCGGGTGCGGGGTGAGAGGTCACATTCAATGAGACTGTCGTGCACCCCGTCAGGGTATAAGTAGGGGATCTGCTCAGTCATCCAGTTCTTCAGCTGCTACATCATCAGCGCGTACTCCAGCATCAGCGGGGCGTGGTGCAGCTAGGGGTGGAGCTCAGGGTAGGGGTGGACCTAGCCGATTCTATGCATTGAGTGGCCGCCAAAATGCCGAGGCTTCTCCGGATGTTGTTACAGGTATCCTGTCTGTTCAGACTATTGATTGTTATGACCTTATTGATCCAGGGTCCTCCTTGTCTTATGTTACTCCATTCATTGCTTCAAGTTTTGGGATAGAACCCGAACAGCTTCATGAGCCGTTCTCTGGTGATTCTATTACAGCCTCACGAGTCTATAGGAATTGTGTTGTTACGATGGGTGGTCGTGATACCACGACCGATCTTATTGAGCTTGGGATGGTAGATTTTGATGTAATTATGGGGATGGATTGGCTCTATTCGTGCTTTGCCAAACTTGACTGTCGAACGAGAGTTATGAGGCTCGAGTTCCCTAATGAGCCAGTTATTGAATGGAGAGGAAATGGTGTAGTGCCAAGGGGTAGGTTTATTTCCTACCTTAAGGCTTCGAAGATGATTAAGAAAGGGTGTATCTATCACTTGGTTCGGGTAACGGACACTACCTCAGAGGTGCCTACCCTCGAGTCCGTGCCAATTGTGAATGAATTTCCTGAAGTGTTTCCAGATGAGCTTCCGGGCATCCCACCGGATAGGGAGATTGATTTCGGGATCGATGTAATGCCAGATACTCAGCCAATATCCATTCCACCATACAGAATGGCGCCAGCAGAGTTAAGGGAGTTAAAGGAGCAGTTGAGGGATTTATTAGAGAAAGGGTTCATACGACCGAGTGTGTCGCCGTGGGGAGCTCCGGTTCTCTTTGTCAGAAAGAAGGATGGGTCACTTCGAATGTGTATTGATTATCGGCAGCTCAACAAAGTCACCATCAAGAATAAATATCCTTTGCCTCGAGTGGATGATCCGTTTGACCAATTGCAGGGAGCGAAGTTCTTCTCAAAGATTGATTTACGGTCTGGGTACCACCAGTTGAAAATCAGGGAGCAGGATATTCCTAAGACCGCCTTCAGAACTCGTTATGGTCACTTCGAGTTTTTGGTCATGTCTTTTGGGCTAACCAATGCCCCAGCAACTTTCATGGACCTTATGAATCGGGTTTTCAAGCCATTCCTAGATTCCTTTGTGATTGTATTCATTGACGATATTCTCATCTACTCTCGGAGCAAGGAAGATCATGTCGTTCATCTCAGAGCAGCATTGCAGACCCTTCATCAGCATCAATTGTATGCCAAGTTCTCAAAATGTGAGTTTTGGTTGGAGTCCGTAGCTTTTCTAGGGCATGTTATTTCCAGTGAGGGAATTATGGTGGATCCTCAGAAGATTGCGGCAGTGAAAGATTGGCCTAGACCCACGACCCCGACAGAGATTCGTAGCTTTTTGGGTCTGGAAGTGTACTATCGGAGGTTTGTAGAGGGATTCTCAACCCTTGCCTCCCCATTGACTAAATTGACGCAGAAGGCAGTTAAGTTCCAGTGGTCCGATGCATGTGAGAAACGTTTCCAAGAATTGAAGTCAAGATTGACCTCGGCACCAGTATTGGCCTTGCCAGAAGGCACAGAGGGATTTGTAGTCTATTGTGATGCCTCCATAGTCGGTTTGGGATGTGTATTGATGCAGCACGGAAAGGTTATAGCTTATGCTTCCAGACAACTCAAGAACCATGAGAAGAATTATCCGACGCATGATTTGGAACTTGCAGTTGTTGTGTTTGCCTTGAAAATATGGCGACACTATCTTTATGGGGTTCATGTAGATGTGTTTTCAGACCACAAGAGCCTCCAGTATTTGTTCAAGCAGAAAGAGCTGAATCTGAGACAGCGGCGGTGGTTAGAACTACTCAAGGACTATGATATGAACATATTGTACCATCCAGGGAAGGCAAATGTGGTAGCTGACGCTCTTAGTCGGAAATCCATGGGTAGTTTGGCTCATTTGGGTGTGGATCGGAGACCCCTGGCTCGAGAGGTCTACCAATTAGCCAGCTTGGGGGTTCGTATTTCGGCGTCAGACGAGGGGGATATCTTGGTGCATAATGGAGCAGAATCATCATTGGTCGCGGAAATCAAGGAAAAACAATTCATGGATCCAGCATTGGTTCGGGTGAAGGAAGCAGTCATGAATGACAAGACCTCAGCATTTGTACTCGGCAGCGAAGATGGTGTATTGCGGTGTCAAGATAGGCTATGTGTTCCGGATGTGGACGAGCTTCGGGAAAGAGTGATGGCAGAGGCTCATACTTCCAGGTATTCCGTGCACCCTGGTTCAACGAAAATGTATCACGATCTCAAGGAGATTTATTGGTGGAACGGTATGAAAAGGGATGTGGCAGGCTTTGTAGCTAAATGTCCGAATTGTCAACAAGTGAAGGCCGAGCATCAACGACCTGGTGGATTAACTCAGCTTATAGAAATACCAAGGTGGAAATGGGAGATGATCAATATGGATTTCGTGGTGGGGTTACCTCGCACTCAGCGTAAGTTCGATTCAGTATGGGTGATAGTAGATCGACTCACCAAATCAGCTCACTTCCTGCCTGTCAAGTCCACTGATACCGCGGAGCAATATGCAAGATTGTACATCAAAGAGATAGTAAGGCTTCATGGCACTCCACTTTCTATCATCTCAGATCGCGGGGCTCAGTTCACCGCTAACTTTTGGAAGAAGTTTCAGCAAGGTTTGGGAACTCGGGTGAATCTCAGCACAGCTTTCCATCCACAGACCGATGGACAGGCCGAGCGGACCATTCAGACGCTCGAAGATATGTTGCGGGCTTGTGTCTTAGATTTTAAAGGTAATTGGGATGAACACTTGCCACTGATAGAATTTGCTTACAATAACAGCTATCATGCTAGCATTCAAATGGCCCCGTTTGAGGCATTGTACGGGAGAAGATGTAGATCGCCAATCGGGTGGTTTGAGGTAGGTGAAGCGGAATTGCTAGGGCCGGATATGGTGTAAGAAGCTATGGAAAAGGTCAAGGTTATTCAGGAGAGAATGAAAACAGCACAGAGTCGTCAAAAGTCCTATGCGGACGTTCGTCGAAGGGATTTGGAGTTTCAAGTCGATGATTGGGTGTTCTTGAGGGTATCTCCTATGAAGGGAGTCATGCGATTCGGAAAGAAAGGGAAATTGAGTCCTAGGTATGTCGGGCCATATCGGATCGTTCAAAGGATTGGTCAAGTTGCTTATAGGCTAGAGTTGCCTCCCGAGATGTCATCAGTGCATCCGGTATTCCATGTGTCCATGTTGAAGAAAGTGATTGGAGATCCATCCACCATCATGCCAGTCGAAGCTATAGAGGTTAATGAAAATTTGTCATATGAAGAAGTTCCAGTTGCCATTCTTGATAGGCAAGTCCGTAAGTTGAGAAATAAGGAAGTTGCCTCTATTAAAGTATTGTGGCGTAGTCAACAAGTTGAGGAGGCCACATGGGAAGCGGAAAAAGAGATGAAGGAAAAGTACCCCCATTTGTTCGATCAAGCCTAGAAGAAATTAGGTGACCCTCCTACTCCTAGTAACTGTCATCTTGTCTAAGTTGTTTCCCTCTTAGTATTAGTAAAGTCCCCTTCATCTTGTAATGAGTTAAATGTGTTGTTACCTTGGGTCACTTGAACCGTTCTTGATAAATGAAAGCCTTATAAAGATTTACGTGTTAAATAAGCGACTAATAGTAAGTGTAGATTGGTAATGGTTTGTTGAGTGTACATGGTGTGTTAAAATGGTTAAATAATGTAAGAATTCATTGAAGTGACTAGTTTATGTGCAATTGTAACAATGTGATAGAATATGTGCATTCGTTGAGGTAAGAAAGTGTATACCAGTTGTGAAAAGTGTTGTAGTTGTATATTGTTGTTTGGTAATGTGTTTCGGGGGCCCTCTGACAGGTGGATATGTCCATAATACAAAGGAAACTCCGGCGAAATTTTTCTAAAATATAAGAGTTAGTCAAAATTTTGATGGTTGCATATCATGTCTTTCAAAACCAACTCATTTATTTCAAAATCCTCATTCGAGGACGAATGATCTTAAGGGGGAGGATGTAAGGCCCCGTAAAAATTTTGTGCATAAAACCTAGTAGCTGTGGTGTCATGGTCCGAATAATGTGTTAGGAATGCGTAGAATTCTTCGCGGCGAGCTTGCTTGCCGCGGTTCGGACCCTTGGTAGTGATTTAAGTTTTAAAAATGTAGAGAATTAATTTTTCCGAAAAATGTCAAATATGCGGTCAAGAATGCGACCGCAAACCTGATATGCGGACCGCATTCTTGCCGCAAAACGTTCCAGAGAGTTTCCCAAAAATCGTGTCAAAAGTGCGGTCGATATGCGATCGCATGTCAAATCTGCGGTGCACTTTGCGACCGCAGAATCAACATGCGATCCGCATAGTGACCGCATTCCTTAACAGAACCTGTGTAAAATTTGGGGCAATTCTGCGGTCACTATGCGGACCGCATGTTGATTCTGCGGTCGCATAGTGCACCGCATAATTGACCCCGGCCCAGATTTTGTAACATTTTGACCCGATCTCTTCTTTAATATAACACCTTTCTTCTTCATTTTATCATATCATCTCACCAAAATTAGAGAGAGAAGAGAGGGTTTTTAGAGAGAGAAGTTCTTCATCTTCAAAGATTGTTCCAACTACTTAATTCCAAAGGATTCTAGGGCAGAGGATTCAACTTCCCCAATATTTTCAAGGTAAAAACCCTAACTATTTTCTTTGATTTTCAGTTTTAATTGGGTAAAGAGAGGTTTGCATATAATAGCTTTTGAAAATAGAATTTTTACACTCATGCATGATTATTGAACTTGATTTCTAGTAAAAAGAAGTGAGTAGAAGTAAGAGTCTTCAAGAACAAGGTTGGCAAGAGTAGGATATCTTGGGTAAGCATAAAGTAGGAGGAAAAATCATCACCAGGTATGTATGGCTAATTTTGATTCTTGTGAAATCGCCTATATGTGTGAAGTTTGTTTGTTTCGTGTTAAATTGACAAATTGTGTGAAATTCTTGATGTTGTTGTTGGATATTCAAAGTTTGTTGTCGAGCTATGAGTGATGTAAAATGAGAGTTTAATTTGGCAAAAGAATTGTGAATAATGACTATGATGGCCTATATGGTACCTTGTGGAAAACAAATGAAACACTTGAGAATTGGTTATTGTGGAAAGAGATGAAACACTTGAATTGTGGAAATATTGTAACATGGTTGTGATATTGAATTGAGAAGAAATTGAGAACATGAACCAATGTGTAAGTTGCTTATTTGAACTTGTTGAAATTGTGTGTAGTACCTTATCTGCTGTTTGAAATTGTTGTGTTTTCAACTGTAAGGCGGGGTCGTGTTGCGCGCCGCAACGTGGTGAAATAAGGTGTGGGTTGGGGTGATAAGGGTGGCCGAGGTAATAAGGGTGGTCGGGGGCAATAAGGATGGAAAGCGATCGAAATCGCTATTGAAAATTGATACAAAAATCAATAATGTGAAATTGTGAAAGGAGACAACAGGAGAGTTTGCAACCTGTGGGGCACTGATTGCCCCTTTGTTTGACTACTTGTGCTTTACGTGATTGATTGGTTATTGTTAAATTGGTTGATCGTACAAAGTGCTTTGTGTGAGAATTATTTGAAATGAGGAAAATGTGGAAACATGGTTGGCTGGCTTAATTAATTGTTGATGTAATTTAATGGCTTGAGTTTACTTGGGACAAAGTTTGTCCATACATACCAGTACAATTCAAGTGTACTGACGTCCCTTTTGCCGGGGGCGCTACATTCGTGTCATGATTGTAGGTGGATCAGTAGCAAGCACTTCAGCTCATCGGCAGTAGTATCCTTCTCCTTCCACTGCCCGTTTTGGTGAGCCCCTTTCTTCCTCGGGGCCTTGTGTGGTTCATGCCACTCAGTTTAGATTTCATTTTGGTTTTGTAAGGTATAGCCGGAGCCTTGTTACCGGCAAGTATTGTATTTCCCTTTTGTATCCTAGAGGCTCCATAGACATGTAAACTGTGGGATTGTGGCCTATGTATATGTATGGGGCGTTGTAAATATAAATTATGAACTTGTTAGTGAATCAATCACATGGTTATGTTTATGCATTATGAAATCAGTCATAATTGGTAAAATATTTGGTTAATGAGGAACAATCAACACAGGGTTAACGCGTGGGAATGAAAGGCACCCAGGTCCGCTTGACTGGGGCAACCCGGTCAGGCGCCGGTCATGTCCCTCGATTTGGGGTGTGACACTTGAGCTTCCCAATTCCAAGTTGTTTCTTCATCAAATTCAACATCGCGGCTCACCACCACTTTGCCATTCGTTGGGTTATATAACATGTACCTTTTTGAGCTTGTGTCATAGCCAATGAACACATGCTTGACACTTTGATCATCAAGTTTGGCTCTCCCTTGTTGTGGCACATGAGCATAGGCTATGCTCCCAAAAATTCTCAAGTGCTTGACACTTGGCTTTCTTCCACTTCATGCTTCTTGAGGAGTTTGATCTTTCACATTCTTCATAAGAGACCTGTTACTCAAATAAACAGCACAAGAAACAGCCTCGGCCCAAAATTCCTTGGGCATATTTTTAGCTTTCAACATACATCTAGCCATGTCAAGAATGGTTCTATTTTTCCTTTCTGCAACTCCATTTTGTTGCGGTGAATAAGGTACCGTTAGAGGGCGACAAATTCCATGAGGTTCACAAAATTCATTAAATTCTCTCGAATTAAATTCGCCTCCTCTATCAGACCTTAAGGCTTTAATTTCAAAGCCAATCTCCTTTTCCACCATTGCTTTAAAATTTTTAAATGCACCAAATACTTCTGATTTTTGCTTCAAAAAATAAATCCAGGTCTTTCTACTAAAGTCATCAATAAAGAGTAAGAAGTATTTAATCTTACCAAAAGAAGGTGGAGTGATTGGTCCACACACATCCGAATGAACAAGTTGGAGTGGCTTGGTTGCTCTTGATGTGGCCTCCTTTGGAAAACTCCTCCTTGCATGTTTTCCAAGAAGACAAGCTTCACATAACTGATTGGGATGATTTATTAAAGGCATCTCGTGCACCATATTCTTTTCTCCCATTGATTTAAGTGACTCAAAATTCAAGTGCCCAAATCTCATGTGCCAACACCATGATTCTTCTTTCACATTTGCATTCAAACACTTTGCTTCAATTGTTATAAGATTCAAAGAAAACAATCTATTTTTGGACATATGAACTTTAGCAATTAGAGTGCCACTTGAATCTCTAAGCCAAAGATTCATGTCTTTCATATGAATGTCATACCCCTTTTCAAGAAATTGTCCCAAACTCAAAATATTATTTTTCAACTTTGGCACATAGTAAACATATTTGATTAATTTGTGACTACCACCTTTAGAGGAGATAAGAATCGTACATATTCCTTCAATTTGGATCTTTGAGGTATCTCCAAATGATACATTGCCTTTCATCCTTTTGTTGAGCTCCACGAACTTGTCTTTGTATCCGCACATGTGGATGCTCGCTCCATTGTCCTAATACCATGAGCTACAATCATCCTTGTCTTCTTCCTTGAGTGCTAACAATAATGTTGACTCTTCATCTTCCTTCTTGTCTTCAACAAGGTTGGCATTCTCTTCAATATTGGTACGACACTCCTGAGAATAATGGCCAAATTTATGACAATTATAGCACTCAAATTTAGATTTATCATACCTCTTTTGATTTGTTTCTTGATGGTAGCCACGTCCTCTTCCTCCACCTCGACCACGACCTTTATATGTTTGGTTGTTTTTCTCTTCAATGTTGAAATTCCTTTCATAACTTCTTCCTCTTCCACGACCTCCACCGCATCCTCTTCCTCGTCCATGGCCTCGATAGCTCTTTGCGCCTCCATCGTCCTTCAATGATGCCTTGGTTTTAAGGAGTTGCTCTAGCGGCTCTTCTTGCCTCATCTTGATCTTTTCTTGGTGGGCTTGCAAAGAACCTTCTAGTTGCTCCACCGTCATGGATTCTAAATCTTTAGACTCCTCAATAGCACATACCACAAAATCAAATTTAGGTGTTAGGGAGCGAAAGATTTTTTCTACCACACGAACATCTTCAATTTTCTCTCCGTACCTTTTCAATTGGTTCACAACAGCCCGCACTCTTGAACAATAATCCGAAATAGATTCGTATTCCTTCATTTTTAAAGCTTCAAAATCAGCCCTTAGTGATTGAAGCTTCACCTTCTTCACTTTGTCAACTCATTGGAGAGATGTTTGTAAAATCTCCCAAGCTTCTTTTGAGGTGGTTGCATCGGCCACCTTCTCAAACATGGTATCATCCAAACATTGATGGATAAGAGAGAGTGCTTCCTGATCCTTCTTCCTTAATTTTTTCAAAGAATCCTTCTCATTTTGAGGCAAAGTTTCCTCATTGTCGGGTTCCTCAAACCCTTCTTCTACAATCTTCCATGCATCTTGAGAGCCAAGTATGGCTTTCATCCTTATACACCATTTTTGGTAGTTCTCTTTTTTAAGATGAGGAAATTGGAAAGCAAGTAGGCCGTTGCCATTATTTGCCATGGCTCTGATATCACTATGTTAGAAAAGAGAACAATATAGAAGAAGGGGTTATATTCTAAGTGAAGAAGAAGAGGAAGGGAAGAACACTTTGTATTTTGGGAGAGGAATTGTTTTCATTCAACTTGATACAAATGGCACTACAAGAGGGCTTATTTATAGGTGCTAATGGAGCACCCTAGAACCATTCTAGATAAATCTTATCACCTAGAATACAAAAAATTATTCTAGAGTTTCTACAAGATAAGATTTATCTCCTAGGAATTACAAAGAGAATTCTAGACATTGCACATGATAGATTATCCAAGACAATTCTAGAACAAGTACCATCTAGATAATTCTAAATTATTATTATTATTAACAATTTTCTTCTACTGCTGGTTTACAAGCAAATCTAACAAAGAGTGCGATCTATTTTGGAGGAGTAGAAACATCATAGAATATGAGAATATTGCAGGGTACATGCTATTCACTAGGTGAGATTCCTTTTAATTACTTGGGGATTCCTTTAGCCACAAAGAAGTTAACTATACTATAATGACAATCTTTGATCGAGAGAATAGCAAAAGTATCTTCATGGACTGCTAGGAAACTATATTATGCTGGTAGAGTGCAGCTAGTGCAGACTGTGCTATTTGGCTTCCAATCCTATTGAGCATAATTGTTCATCATTCCAACAAAAGTTATGAAGCTGGTTGAGGCATATTGCAAGAGTTACATATGGTCTGACACCACCAATTACAATAAACGCACTTATAACTTGGGACATATTGTACCTCGCTAAATCTTTATGGGGTTATAACCTAACTAATCTTCAATTTGGAATAATGCAGCAATTATTAAAACATATTAGGACATGGCTCATAAGGAGGATAAAGTATTGATAAGGTAGATATGTGGTATCTTGAATTTTGGTAGGATGGGTGCACTATTACAATGAAATGGATTCAGGATATAAACTTTTTACGTGTTACAACCCATATCCACACACATTAGTTCATTCCATAAGTTAGATAGCACAAATCCAAGAAGGAATTATCCTTGAGATGATAAGAAGTTAATCCGATTAATCTTAAGTGATACAAGGGTGCATAAGGGTGATTAACAAGTATTAGAAGTTAAACGAATCAAGTATGATGTAACTCGTACTTTTGGGTAAACCTATAGATGCTTAGTATACTTAGGAGGTCATGATTTAAGGTATTTGAATCATATAATATCCGTATCATAATTCTTGAAGTCAAACGAGTTATGAAACAGAAGTCGACAAAAGTTGTTGCAACTTAGGTTCATAGTTTTACCTAAACTTTAGGTCAAATGTTATTAAGTCTTTCTCCCAATATACTTGGAATTACGGGGTGATCTACCCATCAAATTGAAGATCTATGAGTCTAGTTTCCAACGCATTAAACGGTTTAGCAATACGACATTCGAATAGAGAGATATAGACATTTTCGTGAGACTGCACAAGCTGCTAGGTGCAAGTAGGTGAGTCAGCTACTTGGTTAAATGTCGGCCCAAAAGAGGGAATTTCGGGTCAGAAAAGGAGCCCATTAAAAGGCTTATCTTCTGCAATATATCCCTCTTTATATTTCACAAATAACCAGACCTAAAACCCTGCAAACTTCCTCCCAAAAATTATCCACAAACCCTAATTGATTTTCCCTCTCTTTCAAGTTCAAATTGGGGGTAAACACTAGAGTTTGAAGAACCAAGTTAAAGGCTGAGTTATCCAACAACAAAGGTGAGTTTACTGCTATATTTCATGCATTTATTCTGCTGTAAATTCATGGTAATTCGTTATATACATGTAAGAACTCACGGGACGATGATCGGAAGCCGTGAGTTCAAGTTATTCACTTGTAGCGGACTGTTTTGTGGACTGTTTTGTGTTGCTGTTGGGCTGCGTTTTTATTAGTATTTTGTGGAGCTTTGGAGGAGGCATGGTATGGAGAAACACCATATATATGTTGGGTTGTGGTCTGCTAGTTCTTCGTAATATTTTTGGGTCATTTGGTACGACTATAGTGGCCGTCATATGTATGATGTGATTAGGTTGTGTGTGGACTGTTTTGGGAGGCTCAATATGTTTATTATTGATATTGTTTAGGCTGTTTGGTGATTGTTTTGAATGGTGTGAAGTCATATATATAGGGGAGGTGCTGTCCATTTCATCACAAAATAGGTTGTGATTGGTACATAATAGTTGTGACGCTTAAACGTTAACGATAGTGTCATTTCTCCTATTGTAGACTAAGGAGTCGTGACGTTTGCATAGCTTGAGGTTGTGGCAGTATATACAAGGTATGTGTGGCTATCCCTTGACTTCTTTTGCACGACTCCGATTGTACATAATGTAATGAACGAGCTTCCAAAGATACTCTATTCTTAGAAGCTAAGCAGTACTTACATTGTTTCCCCTCTTATGGAACGATTGATGTTGATGTTGCTTCTCTTATTCTTATGTTATCAATCTTGTTGGTACTTCCTGATTCCTATAAGGTTCATAGTGAAGAGTTAGTCCTAATAAGTTGTACATAGGATACCGACCTTACGTCACTCCGAAAGGTCTACAAGGTGTTTCCAGGAGTCGAACATGCATTATATATATATGTATCTATTTTACTCTACCGAGCCGCGCTATAGTCGGCCGGGTACGGCACCTATTGTGCAACCACTGATCAGTTGGGTTTTACCGAGCTCCACGTGGACGAGTACGATTCTACCGAGCCTTATAATGGCCGGGTATGTTTTTACCGAGCCTATTACGGCCAGGTACGATATGATGATGATGATGCCCACAGAGGCGTATGTTTTAAAAGATTATGTATTTATACATATGTATCATGTATTTCATGTCAGTAGCCCTCAGAGGTACTCAGATGTTACAGGTTGTATATTCTCTATCCCTGCTCACATTGTTGTTCATATTTATGGTTCTCTGCCTTACATACTCAGTACTTTATTCGTACTGACGTCCTTTTATTTGTGGACGCTGCATGTCGTGCTGCAGGTCCTGATAGACAGGCAAGTGTAGCTCCCCCATCACAGTAGGTTGTCCAATTCGGCGGTGATTGGCGAGATCCCTTCTCCGGACTTGCCTTGGTCTTGGTATGCATTTTTGTTATAGACATTATGGGTATGTCGGGGCCCTGTTCCGGCTATGTTGCAGCACTTATGTTCCTTTAGAGGCTCATAGACAAGTGTCGACTCATGTATAGTTTGGTATGCCTTGTCGGCTGGTTTTTGTTGTATAGTCTTTCATTTTAGCGTGGTAGCTTGTACCATATGTATATAGTTTCTTGATTGTCCGGTCATCCCATGTTATGTAGGTTCATGCAATCATATTTTATTGTTGGTTGTTCATGATCCATGTCTACCATTTATATTGGTCTCGTCAGCCTAAAAGATAATAAAGAAGGTTAGACAAAATGTACGTTGGTGCTCGGCAAGTATGGTCGGGTGCTAGTCATGGTCCTCCAGTTTGGGTCGTGACAAACTTGGTATCGGAGCAAGTCTGTCCTAGGGATTGTCTATGAGCCATGTCTAGTAGAGTCTTGATTATGGATGTGTAGCGCGCCACATTTATAATCGGGAGGCTACATGACATCTAGGGTTGTTACCTTCTTCCTGAATCTAGATCGTGCATAGAGTTGAGTCATAAGTGTTCGTCTCTGATATTCACCTTGTTTTCTTTCAACGATGCCTTCGACTAGGAAACAAACAATTAGTAGATGGCTTGACACAGCTGCGGGAGAGGGTACCAGTCAGGTGCCCCAAGACAGAGCAGGCCAAAGTGAGGCTCAGAGTGAGATGCCGTCTCATACCCCATCTACTCCATCTCCTCCAGAGGATATTAGGTGGCACCCAGCACCTCCAGCTCCTCCGTCCGGCACTACAGACCAGGATATGCGGAGTGCTTTGCAGTTATTGACTAGCTTGGTAGCTGCTCAGGCTCAGAGGCAGAATACAGGTGCTGCTGATAAACCAGTTAGTACAAGAGTTCGTGATTTTATTAATTTAGCCTCCAGTGTTTACCGGATCAGACCCCAAGGAGGATCCGCAGACTTTTATTGACCAGGTTCATCATACACTACGAGTTATGCATGTTAGTGATATAGAGGAAGTAGAGTTGGCTTCTTATCGGCTACGGGATTTAGCGGTTCTTTGGTATGATAGTTGGGAGAGATCCAGGGGTCCGAACGCTCCTCCAGCTGTGTGGAAGGATTTTTCTGAGGCCTTTCTTCGTCACTATTTGCCAGGTTGAGATACGACGAGCTAGAGCTGATAAGTTCTTGAACCTTAAACAAGGTAATTTGAGTGTGCGAGAGTATAGTATGCAGTTTGAGTCTTTAGCAAGGTATGCTCCCCATATGGTGGCCGAGATGAGTGATAGGGTGCATTTGTTCGTGAACGGGTTGGGACCCCATCCGATTAATGAGTGTATGACAGCCTCCTTGGTAGAAGGCATGGATATTTCCCGTATTCAAGCTTATGCCCAGACCTTAGAGGATCGTAAGCGCCAGCAGAGAGCAGATAATGAGCATGATAGGGGCCAGCATAAGAGGGCGAGATTTGCAAGGTATTCTGATGACTTCAGAGGCAGCGCCAGGCCCCAGTCTTCGAGGAGTTCGGCGCCATCTGTAGCTAGTGCTCCTCCACAATTTCAGAGGCCTCGATATGATCGATCCTATTCTGGTCCAGGTCAGAGTTCGCTGACATCTGGATCGCAACATCACAGGGATACTAGTCAGACGAAACCCCCAACACCACGTTGTGATCGGTGCGGCAAGGCCCACTTTGGACTGTGCCGTCGAGGTTCTGATGTGTGTTATTCTTGCAGACAGCCTGGCCATATGATGCGGGATTGTCCTAACAGGAGAGATGATGGTATGGCTCAGCCGACTAGATCTGTGCCTGGTTCTTCCTTATCAGTTCGACCTCCAGCACGGGGTTTTCAGCAGTCGACAGGTCGTGGTAGAGGTAGAGGTGCAGGACTGAGTTCGAGTGGTGCTCAAAATCGAACATATGCTCTAGTAGGTCGAAAGGATCTCGAGTCGTCTCCAGATGTTGTTACAGGTATATTATATGTGTTTTCTTATGATGTATATGCGTTGATTGATCCGCGATCTACATTATCATATGTTACATTCTTTGTGGCTAATAAGTTTGTCATTGAACCTGAATTGATAAGTAAACCCCTTGCGGTATCTACTCCAATAGGAGATTTTGTAATTGCTAGAAGGGTATATAGAGGTTGCACTGTGATGATTTGTAGTCGTCAAACCTCGGCAGATTTATTTGAGTTAGAAATGGTTGATTTTGATGTGATACTGGGAATGGACTGGTTGGCCTCATGCTATGCAAATGTTGATTGTCGTATGAAGATGGTTAAGTTTCAATTTCCTGGTGAACCCGTCATTGAATGGAAGGGGAACATTGCTACATCGAAATGTAGGTTTATTTCCTATCTTAAGGCAAGGAAAATGATCTCAAAAGGTTACATTTATCATCTTGTTCGCGTTAGGGATGCAGAGGCGAAGCTGCCTACTCTACAATCTATCCCCGTGGTCAATGAATTTCTAGATGTTTTCCCAAATGAACTCCCAGGCCTTCCTCCAGAAAGGGAGATTGAGTTTAGCATTGATGTGTTGCCTGACACTCAACCGATCTCTATCCCTCCATATAGAATGACCCCGGCAGAGCTGCGAGAGTTGAAGGCGCAGTTAAAGGACTTGTTGGATAAGGGCTTCATTAGACCTAGCACTTCACCTTGGGGTGCGCCAGTCCTATTCGTGCGGAAGAAAGATGGGTCATTACGGATGTGTATCGACTATCGGCGGTTGAATAAGTTTACTATAAAGAACAAGTATCCACTTCCAAGAATTAACGACCTGTTTGACCAACTCCAGGGTGCCAAGTATTTCTCCAAGATTGACTTACGTTCAGGATATCATCAGGTGAGGGTTAAGGAGAAGGATATTCCAAAGACGGCCTTTCGGACAAGATATGGACACTTTGAGTTCTTGGTGATGTCGTTCGGGCTAACAAATGCCCCAGCGGCTTTTATGGATCTCATGAATACTGTATTCAGGCCCTATCTTGATGTGTTCGTGATTGTATTCATTGATGACATTCCGGTGTATTCTCGTTCGGAGGAGGAACATGCGAGCCACTTGCGGATAGTATTACAGATGCTTCAGGATCGTAAATTATATGCTAAGCTCGCCAAATGTGAATTCTGGCTGAACTCAGTAGCATTCCTTGGCCATGTGATATCTGATGAGGGTATTAGTGTCGACACTCAGAAGATTGATGCAGTAAAGAATTGGCCGAGACCTACAACACCATCAGAATTTCGTAGCTTCCTGGGGCTAGCAGGATATTACAGGTGATTTGTAGAAGGGTTTTCCTCTATATCAGCACCATTGACTAAGTTAACACAGAAAGCTACCAAGTTCCAGTGGTCTAACACTTGTGAACGTAGTTTTCAGGAGCTGAAGGATCGATTGACATCCGCACCGGTGCTCACTCTCCCTGAAGGAACAGGAAGGATATGTGGTATATTGTGATGCCTCGGGTATAGGTTTGGGGTGCGTGTTGATGCAGCATGGGAAGGTGATTTCATATGCATCAAGACAATTGAAGAAGCATGAAAAGAATTATCCAACCCGTGATTTGGAATTGGCTGCAGTAATATATGCTTTGAAGATATGGCGGCACTACTTATACGGCGTCCATGTTGACATCTACACAGATCACAAGAGTCTACAATACATCTTCAAGCAGAAAGAGTTGAATTTGAGGCGGCGTAGGTGGCTTGAATTACTGAAGGACTACGACGTCGAGATATTGTATCATCCCGGTAAAGCCAATGTTGTGGCAGCTGCTCTCAGCCGTAAGTCAATGGGAAGCTTAGTACATATTGATGCAGGTAGATGGGGGTTGACTAAAGAGCTTCATCAGCTAGCCAATATGAGAATCAGATTGTTAGACTCTGATGACGGAAGTATTATTGTACATAATACATCAGAATCATCTTTGGTAGCCGAGGTAAAAGCACGGCAAAATGAAGATCCTATCTTACTACGATTGAGAGAGAACATTCAGCAGTGTAAAATTACGGCTTTTGAGATCGGAGGAGATGGGGCACCGAGATACCAGGGCCGATTATGTGTGCCGAATGTAGAAGGGTTGCGAGAAAAGATTATGAATGAAATTCATCAATCCCGATATTCCATCCATCCTGGCTCAACAAAGATGTATCATGATGTCAAGTAGCAGTATTGGTGGGATAACATGAAAAAGTCTATTGCAGAATTTGTAGCCCAGTGTCCCAATTGTCAACAAGTAAAGATAGAACATCAGAAACCCGGTGGATTGCTTCAGAATATAGAAATTCCGAACTGGAAATGGGAGGTGATTAATATGGACTTCGTTATTGGATTACCTCGATCTTATCATAAGTTTGACTCTATCTGGGTGATAGTTGATCGACTTACAAAATGTGCTAATTTTCTGCCAGTTGAGACAACTTACTCGGTTGAAGATTATGCGAACTTGTATATCAAGGAGATTGTTAGGCTTCATGGCGTGCCGGTATCTATTATATCAGATCGAGGAGCTCAATTTACGGCTAACTTTTGGAGGTCTTTTCAGAAAGGTTTAGGCACACAGGTGAATCTTAGCACTGCATTTCATCTACAGACTGACGGACAGGCTGAACGTACCATTCAAGACATTGGAAGATATGCTACGAGCATGTGTTCTAGATTTTAAGGGAAATTGGGATGACCATCTTCCACTCATAGAATTTTCCTACAATAATAGCTACCATTCCAGTATTAAAATGGCCCCATATGAGGCACTATATGGGAGGAGATGTAGATCACCGGTTGGATGGTTCGAAGTCGGTGAAACAGAATTATATGGGCCAGATTTGATTCACCAAGCCATTGAGAAGGTGAAAGTGATACAGGAACGATTGAGGACGGCACAAAGTAGGCAAAAGTCTTATTCTGATGTCCGACGTCGTGATCTAGAGTTTGAGGTTGGTGATTGGGTTTTCTTGAGGATTTCACCAATGAAGGGTGTTATGCGTTTTGGGAAGAAAGGTAAGCTGAGTCCAAGGTATATCGGTCCATATAAAATTCTTCAACGAATTGGACAAGTTGCTTATGAGTTAGAATTGCCATCCGAATTAGAATTTGTCCACCCGGTATTCCATGTATCTATGTTGAGGAAATGTATTGGTGACCCTTCTCGAGTTGTCCCTATCCAAGATGTTCATGTTACAGAGGATCTATCATATGAAGAAGTGCCAGTGGCCATATTAGATCGACAAGTCCGCAAGCTGAGAACAAAAGATGTAGCTTCCGTCAAAGTATTGTGGAGGAACAAGAATATGAAAGAAATGACATGGGAAGCGGAAGAAGAGATGAAGTCTAAATACCCTTACCTATTCCGGAATGATGATAACAAGGATGTTGGTGGAACGCAAGATACATTATAAAGGTGAAATGGCTTTATGAGGTAAGCAATAACTTGAGAACTCTCTTCCTTAATACAAAGTGGTGATATGTAAATAATGTCCATGTCCATAACGCTTTGTGTAGCCTTGTGTGGTCACACTTTGAGCTTCACTGCTTGCAAATTTTTCTAGTGACCATTTTATAGGGGAAAATTTACCAAAAATTTCTGTTGGAATCCACGATGACTTGGACTCCCCATAAACCCTTACATTCGAGGACGAATGTTCCTAAGGGGAGGAGGGTGTTACAACCCATATCCACACACATTAGTTCATTCCATAAGTTAGATAATACAAATCCAAGAAGGAATTATCCTTGAGATGATAAGAAGTTAATCTGATTAATCTTAAGTGATACAAGGGTGCATAAGGGTGATTAACAAGTATTAGAAGTTAAACGAATCAAGGATGTTGTAACTCGTACTTTTGGGTAAACCTATAGATGCTTAGTATACTTAGGAGGTCATGATTTAAGGTATTTGAATCATATAATATCCGTATCATAATTCTTGAAGTCAAACGAGTTATGAAACAGAAGTCGACAAAAGTTGTTGCAACTTAGGTTCATAGTTTTACCTAAACTTTAGGTCAAATGTTATTAAGTCTTTCTCCCAATATACTTGGAATTACGGGGTGATCTACCCAGCAAATTGAAGATCTATGAGTCTAGTTTCCAACTCATTAAACGGTTTAGCAATATGACATTGGAATAGAGAGATATAGACATTTTCGTGAGACTGCACAAGCTGCTAGGTGCAAGTAGGTGAGTCAGACTACTTGGTTAAATGTCGGCCCAAAAGAGGGAATTTCGGGTCAGAAAAGGAGCCCATTAAAAGGCTTATGTTCTGCAATATATCCCTTTTTATATTTCACAAATAACCAGACCTAAGACCCTGCAAAATTCCTCCCAAAATTATCCACAAACCCTAATTGATTTTCCCTCTCTTTCAAGTTCAAATTGGGGGTAAACACTAGAGTTTGAAGAACCAAGTTAAAGGCTGAGTTATCCAACAACAAAGGTGAGTTTACTGCTATATTTCATACATTTATTCTTCTGTAAATTCATGGTAATTCGTTATATACATGTAAGAACTCACGGGACGGTGATCGGAAGCCGTGAGTTCAAGTTATTCACTTGTAGCGGACTGTTTTGTGGACTGTTTTGTGTTGTTGTTGGGCTGCATTTTTATTACTGTTTTGTGGAGCTTTGGAGGAGGCAGGGTGTGGAGAAACACCATATATATGTTGGGTTGTGGTCTGCTAGTTCTTCGTAATATTTTTGGGTCATTTGGTACGACTATAGTGGCCGTCATATGTATGATGTGATTAGGTTGTGTGTGGACTGTTTTGGGAGGCTCAATATGTTTATTATTGATATTGTTTAGGCTGTTTGGTGATTGTTTTGAATGGTGTGAAGTCATATATATAGGGGAGGTGCTGTCCATTTTATCACAAAATAGGTTGTGATTGGTACATAATAGTTGCAACGCTTAAACGTTAACGATAGTGTCATTTCTCCTATTGTAGACTAAGGAGTCGTGACGTTTGCATAGCTTGAGGTTGTGGCAGTATATACAAGGTATGTGTGGCTATCCCTTGACTTATTTTGCACGACTCCAATTGTACATAATGTAATGAACGAGCTTCCAAAGATACTCTATTCTTAGAAGCTAAGCAGTACTTACATTGTTTCCCCTCTTATGGAACGATTGATGTTGATGTTGCTTCTCTTATTCTTATGTTATCAATCTTGTTGGTACTTCACGATTCCTATAAGGTTCATAGTGAAGAGTTAGTCCTAATAAGTTGTACATAGGATACCGACCTTACGTCACTCCGAAAGGTCTACAAGGTGTTTCCAGGAGTCGAACATGCATTATATATATGTATCTATTTTACTCTTCCGAGCCGCGCTATAGTCGGCCGGGTACGGCACCTATTGTGGAACCACTGATCAGTTGGGTTTTACCGAGCTCCACGTGGCCGGGTACGATTCTACCGAGCCTTATAATGGCCGGGTATGTTTTTACCGAGCCTATTACGGCCGGGTACGATATGATGATGATGATGCCCACAGAGGCGTATGTTTTAAAAGATTATGTATTTATACATATGTATCATGTATTTCATGTCAGTAGCCCTCAGAGGTACTCGGATGTTACAGGTTGTATATTCTCTATCCCTGCTTACATTACTGTTCGTATTTATGGTTCTCTGCCTTACATACTCAGTACTTTATTCGTACTGACGTCCTTTTATTTGTGGACGCTGCATGTCGTGCTGCAGGTCCTGATAGACAGGCAGGTGCAGCTCCCCCATCACAGTAGGTTGTCCAGTTCAGCGGTGATTGGCGAGATCCCTTCTCCGGACTTGCCTTGGTCTTGGTATGCATTTTTGTTATAGACATTATGGGTATGTCGGGGCCTTGTTCCGGCTATGTTGCAGCACTTATGTTCCTTTAGAGGCTCATAGACAAGTGTCGACTCATGTATAGTTTGGTATGCCTTGTCGGCTGGTTTTTGTTGTATAGTCTTTCATTTTAGCGTGGTAGCTTGTACCATATGTATATAGTTTCTTGATTGTCTGGTCATCCCATGTTATGTAGGTTCATGCAATCATATTTTATTGTTGGTTGTTCATGATCCATGTCTACCATTTATATTGGTCTCGTCGGCCTAAAAGATAATAAAGAAGGTTAGACAAAATGTACGTTGGTGCTCGGCAAGTATGGTCGGGTGCTAGTCATGGTCCTCCAGTTTGGGTCGTGACATTACGAGTTCAACTTTTCTTACTATTCCGCATCCATTACACTTTTAGAATTATAAGTTTGATTTTTTTGTCAAATAGTAATTTTCTTACATCTATATTTATTATCCGTGTTAAAAATATTAGATCTGCTGAACCAATTACAGAAATAAGAAAGAGATTATTTCCTTAGAGCAACATTGTTATTAGTTTTAATATACACTTTTTGTTTAATCATATATGATTTTTTTGTGACAAAATACGAATAAAAATTTCAATGTATAAAAATATTGAAAGAATAAATCAAAAAATGTACATAATTAATACGCAAAAAGTGGCACAGGACAAGCCGATCTCCCGTGGCGTCTAGTTCTAAAAATTGACATAAGATTTGAACTCAAAACCTCATAAGGTACACCCAATAACCATCACACCATATAATATTCTTAATATGGGTGCATATTCATATATTTAAATATTTTTGAGAAAATATAATATCACTATATTACTATACACGATTTAGGGAGGGGAGCATGTGTTCATGTGCCCCATGAAACCCTAGATACACCCCTAGATCGATGCATACTATATCGAGGACAAAACATACTTGACATTGCTATTCCACAACATACAAGTTGGAGGGTGAGGAAGATTCTAGATACTTGAGATAAAGCACAACAACTGTCTAACCTAAACCAGAAGAAGAGCTTCATTAAGCAGATGTATTTATGTCTTGTGGGGTTCTTTACCAAGTTGAATAGAGGTGCTTGTTATTTCACAATGAGGCTAGACTCAAAGTTGTGTTTATAATGCATGTGGCTCCAATGTCATGGAAGATTGTTATTGTGGATCGACTGAAGATGAAACTCATCACCATCTTTTTGGTGAGTGCATATTCTCCATAGCAGTATGGACGATATTGTTGAGATGACTCTAACTATCAAATACTCAAATCAATTCTTGGCAACAATTGTTTAACGATTTCTTATCCACTCCAAAGGAAAGTCACTAAACGCAAGAATAATTAATATGATGTATGCAGAATACATTTATACAATCTGGAAAGAGAGGAGCGGTAGAGTTTTTGAATGCCAAATAAGAAATGTAGAGCAACTTGCTAGAGAAGTTTCATGCATATGCAACCTCAGAGTACAAGGGGGGTGAGGACAAGGATGCAACAACTATATTTCTTATGCTAACCAACTATACATAGACCGGCTGGCTAGAAAGTAGTATATTGACTTATGTATTGCATATAGGTACAGAGATAGGAATATATATGAAATGTAGCAAGTCGAGGATGACTTTGCTTATTTGTAATGGATGTTCTTGGTGATTAATGAAATATTCTAATTATCAAAAAGAATGGGGGGAGGAAAATAAAAAAATATTTGCAGAGAGAGGGTTATAGATAGAAAATAAGTAGGATGTAGGTTTAAAATTTGGATATATGATTTCAATTTTTTGGGGGCTGCCTTTTCCAACATAATTTAAGACCAACAATTTGCCAATTCCTCGTGTATGTTGTAACTTGGTGTTAATTTTCCTATATTTAAAACTTTTTTTTATGTCAAAACAGTTTTCAAAGAGGTTAATTTATGTTAAAGTCAGTTGGAGAGCTTGCCTAAATCAGTTATTCATTACTCCCAACTTAGAGCCACGTTTTTGGTCAAATATATAAACAATCCCTTGAGTTGTTACTTAGACACTTTAACGAAGATATTTACTTATTAGACATTTTAGTATCATACAATGTGTGTCAATTAAACACAGGTTGCTAACATCATATAATGTGTATTTTACACATCTTTTAAGCGCCCGAAAGGTTGTGTGGTTCCAGATTTGTTCGTTTGTTCTTCCCATTTTTTACTTTCTTCAATTTGGATCTTTCTCATTCTTCACTCAACAACGAAACAAGTAATAAGCATTTCTAGTAAACAAAAGATAACTAAGAACTAATATTTCAAAAAAATATTCACGAATATCATTGGAAGGTTTATCACCCTGTGAATCTATTTTTAACTTCTTGAACTTGAAGAATTTTTTTAATTGGAGGTTCTCTGATAAATTTTCAAAAGTAGCAGTGGTAAATGGGTCAAAAATTTTCTTCTTGAGTCCAGGAGAGAATGCTTGCTTAAAAATTTTCTCTAGAGATTGTACAGCTTTATAAGTTAACTATACAGTTGATCCCTTGGTGTTCCCCTGACAGAAGTATAAGTCAACTGTACAGTTGAAAAATAATCGTAGAAAGTGATTGCTTATGATTGTATACGCAGTCAGTGCAACAGTCACTTCCATTGAGAAGAGTCATGTACTAACCAAGATTTGACATCATCGTTGTGAAATGACGTCACTATGGTGATGTCTTTGTAGTATAAACCTGGTACAAGGCACAAGACATTCTTTTAATACTTGCAAAATCAGAAAAGAAAATATTCTCTCAAATACTTGTCACAATCTCTCTCAAGAACAAAGATGTTGCAACCTCAAGGACCGGATCCAATATTGATAATATCTTAAAGTCCTTTGGTTTGTTTATTGTTTGTTATTTATTCTTCATTTGTAACTCCTACTTAGCTTAGTTAGAAGCATTGTGTAGGAAACCCTTTGTAAATCATAAATCCTTGTATTTGTGTCTTGGCTAGAGTTAGTCGAGTTGTGAAGTCTTTGTAATAGAGTTATTACAAAGTGGCTTGTAATAGTGTTGTTACAAGTTAGTGATTAAAGCCTTTGTAACTAGAGATTGACAAAGTGGCTTGTGGTAAGAGCATCACATGTTAGTTAAAGTCTTTGTAACTAGGGAGTGACAAAGTGGCTTGTGGTAAGAGTACCACAACTTAGTTGAGTTGAATTCTTTATAATGGAGTCATTACAAAGTGATTTGTAATAGGTGTTTACAAGTTAGTGAACTTGAAAGTTTATAAGTGTAGGTCGTAATTTTTTTTCCCTTGAGTTGGATTTTTTCACATAAAATTATATGTGTTCCTTATTTACTACCGAGCTACTGTGGGAACAATTAGTGAGCCTGATTCCCTATATTGGTTGGTTTCTATAGTCTGTTGCTTATAGTGGAAACTGATAGAGAATTTGGTTCTCTATGCAATCTGGTGGATGGTTAGTTTCTATCACCATGGGTTCACAACATAAGGGCAGTACATTTGACTTTACATTAAGCATTGAAATTCCCTACACTGGGAGGAATCAAGACGATCTACAGAGAATAGTCGGCTACAAAAAAGATATTCGCAGTTAACGAAATATTCCTTGTGCCTGCTGTCTCGACATTAAGGAAAATAGAGCCAACCAAAAAGGTCGAAGTTAAATAGCAACCACTAATGTCGATCTCTACCGGACCAGAGGAACGATCGAGGAGTTGATGATGAGGATGATTACTGAGTTTCGTGATCATTCATAGCACTTGATGATACCGACACCACCAAATCAACGGTTTAGTAGTTAGAGCAAATCAATGGTCAAACACCTGCCAGATCAAATGGTATTCCTAGTCACGGGGTTAACCCTCGAGCTCAGAAAAAACTCATTAATTTTTGTAAAGCTGACATAGTTTGTTTCGCTTGGTCCCATCTTGACATGATAGGGATCCCGCCATAGGTAATCACTCATAAGCTGAATTTGGGCTCGAAGTTCAACCTGATGAAACAGAAGATGAGACCTCAGTCTGTGATCAAGAATGCATTCATCAAGGACGAGGTATCTATACACCTTAAAATGGGGTCCATTCGAGAAGTTAAACACCCCGACTGGCTAGCTAACATAGTGGTAGTACCTAAAAAGGAAAGAATGTGTGTAAATTACAAAGACTTGAACAAGGCATTACTCCAAGGATTCTTTTCATTTGCCTAACATCAATCCGATGATCAATGTGATGATCGGGCACGAGATGCTCAGATTTCTCTATGCATATTTCGGGTACAACCAAATTTGGATGGACTCGGGCGATCAAGAAAAGACTTTTAATCGCTAAATTCGGCACTTATTGTTATAACGTAATGCCATTTGAATTAAAGAACACTGGTGCCACCTATCAACGACCAGTAAACTAGATGCTCGAAGAACAAGTAGAAAAAATCAATAGAAGTATATATTGACGACAAGTATGTCAAGTCCCTGCGAGTAGAGGACTATTTAAAACATTTTCAAGAAACCTTCGCCATATTGAAGAAGTAGAATATGAAGTTTGTAACACACCTCAAATCTATAAAAAATTTAAGACCCGCAAAATAAAGAATTTAATTTTTATAATCTTAAATTATACTTTTATTGTGTATTTAAATCCTTGTGAGTGATTTGAGTTCTTCTCTATTTATAAATAATTTAATATATAATAGAAGAATATTAATCATATTAGTAATATTACTTAGTAAAAGTAGGTACCATTAATTATTAGTTAAGTGAGGAAAATAAGAAAAATAGTTATAAAAATAATAAAACATAGAAGAAGAAAAAAGGGCCAAAATCCTTGGAAAAGGTAAGAAACAATGCACAGTTTGTTAGAAACGAAAAAAGAAGAAAGAAAAGAAAAAAAAAAGAAAAAAAAAGTCTTAAAGCAAGTCCTAAAAGCCTAAAGTCTCACAATTCAAAAGAGAAAGGTTAAGGCTTTAGTATTAGTACAAAACAGTCACGGCAAAAAGATAGAAAACGCAACTAACGAACGGCAGCAAGCAGAAAATTCTCACGCAGACATAGAAAAATCCTAGGGTTCTTCATAACTCATTTATTCTTGAACTCAGGTATGTAAAATTCCCCATTGTCAATTACCCTACAGTAGTAATATGTAAGAATTGAATAGCTAATTTCCTTCTTCCTCTATATCATCAATAAATTTCATAATTAGGTGTAGTACTTGAAAATTAATTAAAATACATTGTTTGTTATAGAATCAATTGTTTGACGGGTATAAATTGGACCAGAGTCTACGTATTGGCTCGAGAAGTTTTGAGGTGAGTTGATATAACCCTTTACTAAAGTGGTTTGGCTCACAAAAGCATGCACACAAAGTGTTTGATGAATTGCATAAGAGAGTTAATATATACTTAATTGGAGTAGTAAGTACCTATTAGTTTAGAATTATTTTCTAGCTAAAGTTTATATGATTATTTGAATATATGTGCATAAATTTCAGATTTGTTTTATGTTATTCTTTATACTTAATTGGAGTAGTAAATACCTATTAGTCTAGATTATTTTCTAGCTAAAGTTTAGATGATTATTTGGCTTTACGTGCATAAATTTCAAATTTTTATGTTATTTATATATGCCATTTTCATGTTGAAAATTCATGATGGATCAAGAACCTTTATAAATATTTTTGAATATATATTTAATTCTTACCTTACACTAAGGGTACCCGTATGAGTATGTATAAAAGATTTAGACCTGAAAAGTCACAAGAAGAAGTTTTAGAAAGAAAATATTTTTGGGAGTATCCTTTATTCTGAAAAGGGGTCATCGTCCAGGCCTAGGGTCTTGACCAAGGCGTTGACTTCCTGAAACTACTTGTGCCAAAGTAGGGAGCACACGAGCCAAGGGTCTCGTTGCTGAGAATTTACTTAGCCATGCTAAGGTATGATACATGAGCGCTGAGAACCATGAAGCGAGTGGCACCTCGTGGATTGGGCCTATTCGATCAGGTTGGGATCGAACCCGTGCCGATCACACGGTGACTGAGACAGAATTAAGTCAGGATAGTTGGAACTCCCAAAGTATAAAGTGAAGTATTTTTATCAAGGAAGAAAAAGGGAAGAATTTTCTATTATGCAATTATTTATAATTATTCTTATAAGCTTTATGTTTTACATGCATTTAGAACATTTGCTCATAATGTATATATTATTAAAGTTTCTCCCCTATTGTTGAGACTCACTGAGTACAATGGATGGTACTGACGTTCCCTTTTGGGAACCTACGTTGGTCTGCGGTACAATGTAGGAACCGAATTTGCAGGCGAGCAGGCTGCGAGTTAGGACTTCCTTCCTTTCCAGTGCTATTGGTGAGCTCCGCTTTTGTTCGTGGAGTACTCCTTAGAGTCATTTTCATTTAGATATTACTTTGTTTATTTAGAGAATGGCCAGGAAGAGTCATGTCCTGAGAAGTGCGTCAGTTTATTAGTAGAGGCTTCATAGACATAGTAGTTGAGTTGAGAGTCATAAATTACTTTATAATAACTTACCAGAAATTTCAGTAGTTACTACGAATAAATCTTTGGAGTTGATCTATTTAAATATTTGACTTAATCAAAAGTATTTGTTTTGAGTATTGCTTTGTTGCATATAATGTTTGGAGTTATAAGAGGCTTGATAAGCAGAGATGGTTCGCTCGGTCATGTTTAGTGATCGAGTGCCGGTCTCGGCTTGTTTAGAAAATGGGTCGTGACAAACTTGGTATCAGAGCCTCAGGTTTCTGGAGTCCTAGGGGTCTATGAAGCCGTGTTAGTAGAGTCTTGTTTATAGGTATGAAGCGCGCCATACTTATAAACAGGAGGCTAAAAGCATTTAGGAAAAAACTCATTTTTTTTGTCATACTTTAGATCGTGCAGTAGATCCTACCTCTAAGGAATTATCTAATGTATTTGCTTCTCCAAAAATTCGCAGAAATGGCTCGTACTCGCAACTCTGACACCGACACTCAGGATGATGCTCAAGAAACTCTTGCTACTATTGTGGCCCAAGGCAGAACTAAAAAGCCTTCGACCCAGAAAAGGAAGAGTAAATCCACAGAAGGGCTTCAAGTACCCCCCGGGGTGAACATGAGGAAGGGGTGGAGCATAATCCAGTACCCAAGGATCCAGTACTGCCCTAACAGTAACTCCGGCTCAGGCAACTATATCTCCCAATGTAGGTCAGATGTTTAATGTTGTCAACAGTGCTATGGAGATGTTTAAAGCCTTTATGGCCAACCAGAACCAGAGAAGAGATGAGATTCCGCCTCTATCAAATAGACAGAATAATTCTGAGTCCTCAAGGGTTAATGAATTTTTAAAGTTGAATCCTCTAGTGTTCCATGGTTCTATAGTTGATGAAGATCCGATGTTGTGGGTGGAGGGTGTCAAGAAAGCCCTCCGAGTGATGAAAGCATTTGATGATGAAGCTGTGGAGCTGGCTGCTTACCGGCTTAGAGATGTGGCCGGCGCTTGGTTTGAGATGTGGGAAAATGAAAGAGGTGAAGATGATGGTCCGCCTACTTGGGAAGAATTTGAAGAGGCATTCATGGCTAATTTTATCCCCGAATAGGATAGGGAAGCTAAGGCTACATAGTTCGAACATCTCAAGCAAGGGAATAGAAGTGTGCAAGAGTATTACTTGGAATTCATATGGTTGGCTAAGCATGCTCCTCACATGGTTAAGACAGAAAGAGCAAAGATTCGCAGGTTTGTTGGCGGTTTGGCTTACCACATTAAGGATACGACATCAGCTGCAGCGGTAGGAATGACAACTTTCTCATCTGTCGTGGGGTTCGCCAAGCACTTAGAAAAAGACAGACAACAAAGGAGAGAAGAGAAAGAGCATAACTAGAAATCCCAGACAACGGGCAGGTTTAATGGTACATCCAGTGGAGGTGGAAGGGATTCCTCTAATAAGGAGTCATTAGCACCATCTCAGTCCAGTCATCAGTCAGGTGGTGGGTCTTCCTTCAGGCGTACTCAGAAATATGGAAATCAGTCTCGCCAGAGTCAGAATTTTGGAACATCATCCTCACATAGACAGAGTCGTGCTAAGCAACATTCACACCAGCAAGGTATTTGTGGAACATGTAAGCGGGAACAATCAGGTCAGTGCAAGATCGGGTTTCATGGTTGCTACCATTGTGGGGACACTGGTCATATAAAGGCCAACAGCCCAAAGTTGCGACGTAATTTCAGTGGTGGATCAACTCTCCCTTTTAGTTCCTCAGCTACTGCAGTTGAACCACCTCAGGCTCGTAGTTCTCATACTCAGACCGGGCATGGAGCAGGCAGAGGTGCAGACCGAGTTACTCAGGGAGGGGGACAACCCCGTTTGTTTGCTACACTCGATCGTCAAAGTGCAGAGGCATCTGCAGAAGTTATTACAGGTATACTTTTAGTCTGCTCACATAATGCTTATGCCATAATGGACCCAGGTTCAACATTTTCATATGTTACTCCATACTTTGCAATTAACTTCGGTCTAGAACCTGAACAACTTAGTGAGCCATTCCTAGTATCTACTCTAGTTGGTGAGTCGGTGAAAGTCACCAGAGTCTACAGAGGTTGTATAGTTTCAGTCCAAGGTCGCAGCACCAAAGCCGATCTCATAGAGTTAGAAATGGTGGATTTTGATGTGATCATGGGTATGGATTGGTTATCTTCCTGCTATGCCATGTTAGATTGTCATGTCTAGATAGTCGGGTTCCAATTTCCAAATGAAGAAGTCTTAGAGTGGAAAGGTAGTTCAGCATCGCTTGTAGGTAAGTTTATTTCTGACCTTAAGGCACAACGAATGATCGGTAAGGGATGTCTTGCCTATTTGGCTCACATCATTAATCTAGAATCAGGACCGCCAGCTCTTCAGTCTGTGCCAGTTGTCAGGGAATTTCCAGAAGTTTTCCCAGATGACCTTCCCGAACTTCCTCCCGAAAGAATCATAGACTTCATTATTGATCTCATGCCAGGAACTCAGCCCATATCTATACCTCCTTACAGGATGGCTCCAACAGAACTTAATGAGTTGAAAGAACAGTTGAAAGATCTTCTTGACAAGGGATTCATCAGACCGAGTGTTTCACCGTGGGGTGCCCCGGTCCTGTTTGTCAAGAAGAAAGATGGGTCTCTCAGAATGTGTGTCGACTATCGACAATTGAATAAAGTTACAATTAAGAACAAATACCCACTACCAAGAATTGATGATTTATTTGATCAACTTCAGGGTGCAAAGTACTTTTCAAAAATAGACTTGAGGTCGGGATACCATCAGTTGAGAATCAGAAAAGAGGATATATCTAAAACAACCTTTAGAACTCGCTACGGACACTATGAATTTCTAGTGATGTCCTTCGGGTTGACAAATGCTCCAGCTGCATTCATGGACCTCATGAACAGAGTTTTCAAGCCATTCCTAGATACCTTTATTATTGTGTTTATAGATGATATTTTGGTGTACTCTAAGAGCAAGGAAGATCATGCAGAACACCTCAGAATAGTCTTGCAGACCTTGAAGGAGAATGAGCTTTATGCCAAGTTTTCAAAATGTGAGTTCTGGTTGCAGTCTGTGGCATTCTTAGGTCACGTGATATCTAGTGAAGGAATAAAAGTAGATCCTCAAAAGACAGAAGCAGACAAGAACTGGCCTAGGCCGACAACGCCAACCAAAATCAGGAGTTTCTTGGGGTTAGCTGGTTACTATAGAAGGTTCGTGGAGGGGTTTTCCACACTTGCAGCTCCATTAACTAAGTTGACTCAGAAAGCAGTTAAGTTCCAATAGTCAGACGCTTGTGAGCAGAGTTTTCAAGAGTTAAAGAAAAGGTTGACCACTGCACCTGTGTTAACCTTGCCGACAGGTTCGGGTGGGTTCACAATATATTGTGATGCCTCCAGAGTGGGCCTTGGCTGTGTTCTGATGCAAAATGGAAAAGTTATCGCTTATGCTTCCAGGCAGTTAAAGAATCATGAAAAAAACTACCCTACGCACGACTTGGAGCTTGTAGCAGTGGTGTTCGTATTAAAAATATGGCGACACTACCTTTATGGCGAGCATTCTGAAGTGTTTACAGATCACAAAAGCCTCCAGTATATTTTCAAGCAAAAAGAACTAAATTTGAGACAGAGAAGGTGGCTCGAGCTACTGAAAGATTATGACATCAATATTCTTTATCACCCGGGCAAAGCTAATGTTGTAGCGGATGCACTTAGTAGGAAGTCCATGGGTGTCTTGGCCCATCTTGCAGTACAAAGGCGATCTTTGGGTCGAGAAATTCAAAAACTAACAAATGATGGAATTAGATTGGATGAGACTGAAGAAGGAGATATAACTGCTTATGCCTTAGCACAATCCTCCCTTGTTGCGCATGTTAAGGCTAAGCAAGACGAAGATCCGTACTTAGTGAAATTAAAAGAAGGAGTCAGAAGCAAAGAAATTACCGCTTTCACTCTAGGAAGTGACGGAATTTTGATGTTGAATGATCGGTTATGTGTGCCTGATGTAGATGGTCTTAGGAAGGCCATAATGGAGGAAGCTCACAGTTCGAGGTACTCTATCCACCCAGGTGCTACCAAAATGTATCTTGATTTGAAAGAATTGTACTGGTGGAAAGGCAAGAAGAAACAAGTAGCAGATCATGTGGCTAAATATTCGAATTTTCAGCAAGTCAAAGCCGAGCATCAGAAGCCTGGTGGCCTAGCTCAAGACATAGAAATACCACAGTGGAAGTGGGAGATGATTAATATGGATTTCGTAGTAGGTCTACCTCGCACGTACCGTAAACATGATTCAATTTGTGTTATTGTAGACCGACTGACAAAGTTCGCACATTTACAACCAGTAAAGACAACAGATTCCGCACATCAATATGCGCAGTTATACATCAAAGAAATAGTCTGATTGCATGGTACTCCAGTTTCAATCATAACTGACAGAGGCCCTCAGTTCACGGCATATTTTTGGCAGGCATTTCAAAAAAGATTAGGTACCAAGGTCAATTTAAGCACCGCTTTCCATCCACAGACTGATGGTCAGGCAGAAAGGACCATTCAGACTCTCGAAGATATGTTACGAGCATGTGTTATAGATTTTGGAGGTAATCGGGATGATCATTTGCCACTTATAGAATTTGCTTACAATAACAGCTATCAGGCCAGCATTGGTATAGCTCCTTATGAAGCATTGTATGGGCGGAGATGTAGGTCTCCAGTGGGTTGGTTTGAGCCAGCGGAGGTGCCGTTGATTGGTCCAGAGTTTGTTTGTGAGGCCTTGGAGAAAGTTCACCTAATTAGAGAAAGACTTAAAGCTACTCAGAGTCGTCAAAAGTCTTATTCCGACAAGAGGCATCGTGAGTTAGAGTTCACGGTTGGTGATACGGTGTTTTTGAAAGTTTCATCGATGAAAGGAGTTATGAGGTTTGGTAAGAAAAGGAAACTTAGCCCTAGATTTATTGGACCTTATGAAGTTCTAGAAAAGAAAGGAAACGTGGCTTATAAGCTAGCGCTACCCATTGAGTTGTCCTCTGTTCATCCTGTCTTTCATGTGTCTATGCTTAGAAAGTACATTCATGATGAGTCGCATATAATACCTGCCGATACTATAGAAATTAAAGAAGGCTTGACTTATGAAGAGGCACCTATAGAAATTCTCGATAGGCAAGTAAGAAAGTTGAGAACAAAAGATTTAGAATCGGTAAAAGTTTTGTGGAGTAATCATGATTCAAAAGAGGCTACATGGGAGGTTGAGGAAGATATGAGAAAGAAATATCCATATTTATTTGAAGAAAAAAGTATGTGAACCTAGGTTTGGCTGGACATTTATATTTCATTTATTAAATATAACTTAGCAAGTATTTATGTCCTTCCTAGATCATGCTTAGTTGTTGTAGTAGTTTAGTTATGCAGTAGTATATTTAATTCATTAAAGTGAGTTACTTGTGCTAAAGTTGTTGTGCTTTAGATTATTATTAGTTATTGTGGTACCTCCTTGCCGGAGTGTGAGTAATTAATTTATGAGCTGTGTATGGTGCCTATGAATGGCCTGTTATGGTATATTTGGTTGTGGTTGGTGTAGATGAGTTATTTTTAAAAATTTAGGGAGTTAGCCAAAATTTTGAGTCTCTTGGAAAGGTTAGGAGTGCTAAGAAAACTTTAGAGGTCCAAGGACATAAGGAATGATTGTTAGCTTAAGAATAAGGCACTAGAAACATTCGAGGACGAATGTTTTTAAGGAGGGAAGATTGTAACACACCTCGAATCTATAAAAGTTTCAAGACCCTCAAAATTAAGAATTTAATTTTTATAATCTTAAATTATACTTTTATTGCGTATTTAAATCCTTGCGAGTGATTTTGAGTTACTTCTCTATTTATAAATAATTGAATATATAATAGAAGAATATTAATCATATTATAATATTACTTAGTAAAAGTAGGTACCATTAATTATTAGTTAAGTGAGGAAATTAAGAAAAATAGTTATAATAATAATAAAACATAGAAGAATAAAAAAGGGCCAAAATCCTTGAAAAGGTAAGAAACAATACACATTTTGTTAGAAACGAAAAAAGAAGAAAAAAAAAAGAAAAAAAGAAAAGTCTTAAAGCAAGTCCTAAAAGCCTAAAGTCTCACAATTCAAAAGAGAAAGGTTAAGGCTTTAGTATTAGTACAAAACAGTCACGACAAAAAGATAGAAAACGCAACTAACGAGCGGCAGCAAGCAGAAAATTCTCACGCAGACATCGAAAAATCCTAGGGTTCTTCATAACTCATTTATTCTTGAACTCAGGTATGTAAAATCCCTCATTGTCAATTACCCTACAGTAGTAATATATAAGAATTGAATAGCTAATTTCCTTCTTCCTCTATATAATCAATAAATTTTATAATTAGGTGTAGTACTTGAAAATTAATTAAAATACATTGTTTGTTATAGAATCAATTGTTTGACGGGTATAAATTGGACTGGAGTCTACGTATTGGCTCGAGAAGTTTTGAGGTGAGTTGATATAACCCTTTACTAAAGTGGTTTGGCTCACAAAAGCATGCACACAAAGTATTTGCTGAATTGCATAAGAGAGTTAATATATACTTAATTGGAGTAGTAAGTACCTACTCCCTCCGTTTCAATTTATGTGAACCTATTTCCTTTTTAGTCCGTGCCAAAAAGAATGACCACTTTCCTTATTTAGAAACAATTTACCTTTATGCAATGATTTATAGCCACACAAAATAAAGGTGCCTCATTTCACACCACAAGATCAAAAGTCTTCTCTCTTTTCTTAAACTCCGTGCCCAGTCAAATGGGTTCACATAAATTGAAACGGAGGGAGTATTAGTTTAGAATTATTTTCTAGCTAAAGTTTATATGATTATTTGAATATATGTGCATAGATTTCAGGTTTGTTTTATGTTATTCTTTATACTTAATTGGAGTAGTAAATACCTATTAGTCTAGAATTATTTTCTAGCTAAAGTTTAGATGATTATTTGGCTTTACGTGCATAAATTTCAAATTTTTATGTTATTTATATATGCCATTTTCATGTTGAAAATTCATGATGGATCAAGAACCTTTATAAATATTTTTGAATATATATTTAATTCTTACCTTACACTAAGGGTACCCGTATGAGTATGTATAAAAGATTTAGACCTGAAAAGTCACAAGAAGAAGTTTTAGAAAGAAATGATTTTTGGGAGTATCCTTTATTCTGAGAAAGGGTCATCGTCTAGGCCTAGGGTCCTGACCAAGGCGTTGACTTCCTGAAACTACTTGTGCCAAAGTAGGGAGCACACGAGCCGAGGGTCTCGTTGCTGAGAATTTACTTAGTCATGCTAAGGTATGATACATGAGCGCCGAGAACCATGAAGCGAGTGGCACCTCGTGGATTGGGCCTATTCGATCTGGTTGGGATCGAACCCGTGCCGATCACACGGTGACTGAGACAGAATTAAGTCAGGATAGTTGGAACTCCCAAAGTATAAAATGAAGTATTTTTATCAAGGAAGAAAAAGGAAAGAATTTTCTATTATGCAATTATTTATAATTATTCTTATAAGCTTTATGTTTTACATGCATTTAGAACCTTTGCTTATAATGTATATATTATTAAAGTTTCTCCCCTTGTTGTTGAGACTCACTGAGTATGATGGATGGTACTGATGTTCTCTTTTGGGAACCTACGTTGGTCTGCGGTATAACGTAGGAACCGGATTTGCAGGCGAGCAGGCTACGAGTTAGGACTTCCTTCCTTTCTAGTGCTATTGGTGAACTCTTTTTTTGTTCGTGGAGTATTCCTTAGAGTAATTTTCATTTAGCTATTACTTTGTTTATTTAGAGAACTGGCCAGGAAGTCTCATGTCTTGAGCAGTGCGTCAGTTTTTTTCACCTCTTTTAATTGTTAGAATTTTCAAATTGGTAAATATCTTAGTACCCCCTAAACTATGTGAGAATTATTACTTTCCTCCCTAAACTATCTCTGGTTCGAATTACCCCCTCAACTTGGCCTTTTGAGAATAATTACCCCCCTAAATGCTTATGTGGCAAAAAGTGTGGGTACACTCACCTGCCATGTGGATTTTTCTGTCCATGTGGCATTTTCGTGAATTTTTTTCTTTTTAAGAATATTATTTTTTAGATAATTTTTTAAATACAATTTATAATAAAAGTTGGACAGAACGACATTAGTTATGCTAAATATTTTTATTTGTACAAAAATAATAAAATTTTAGTTAATCTTTTTTTGAATTTGACCTGAAAATAAAGATTTATACAATTAAAATAAATAGTCAATGCATCTAAAAATTTATAAAATATAATTTGAAATTAATTATTTTGGCTATAATTTTTTATATATCTCTAAATTACAGTGCTCCAATTTTGTTTTACGGATTTTACCTAAAAAAAAGTAAAAATACAGAGTTGAAATAAATAGTCATTGCATCGCAAAAGAATAAATAAAAAGAGTATACAATTACAAGAAATTACAAGTGCAATTGTACACTCTTTTTATTTCTTCTTTGATTCAATGATTATTTATTTCAACTATGTATTTTTTATAACTTTTTAGATGTCTTGACTATTTATTTCAATTGTATAAATTTTTATTTTCAAGTAATATTCAAAAAAAGATTAACTAAAATTTTATTATTTTTGTACAAATAAAAATATTTAGCATAACTAATGTCGTTCTGTCCAACTTTTATTATAAATTGTATTTAAAAAAATTATCTAAAAAATAATATTCTTAAAAAGAAAAAAAATTCACGAAAATGCCACGTGGACAGAAAAATCCACATGGCAGGTGAGTGTACCCACACTTTTTGCCACATAAGCACTTAGGAGGGTAACTATTCTCAAAAGGCCAAGTTGAGGGGGGTAATTCGAACCAGAGATAGTTTAGGGAGGAAAGTAATAAATCTCACATAGTTTAGGGGGGTACTAAGGTATTTTCCCATTACTTTATAATAACTTAGCAGAAATTTAATAGTTACTATGAATAAAGCTTTGGAGTTGATCTATTTAAATATTTGACTTAATCAAAAGTATTTGTTTAGAGTATTGCTTTGTTGCATATAATGTTTGGAGTTATAAGAGGCTTGATAAGCAGAGATGGTTCGCTCGGTCATGTTTAGTGATCGAGTGCCGGTCTCGGCTTGTTCAGAAAATGGGTCGTGACAAACTTGGTATCAGAGATGTGTGCATTTGGGTTCGAATCGGGAAAACTCCTTGGATTTATGGTGTCCAATCGAGGGATCAAGATCAGTCCCGACATAATCAAAGCCATAGAAGATATCACCATTATAGACAACGTCAAGGCTATTCAAGGCTAACCAAGCATATAACCGCACTAGGGTAGTTCATATCAAGGTCCTCAAATAAAAGTCCTCATTTCTTCTCACTACTAAAGAGGAAGAATAGTTTTTCCTAGACCACAGAGTACCAACAAGCTTTGGAAGAACTCAAACGGTACCTATCAAGTCTACCCTTACTGCACACTCCGAAGGCGGACGAATAGTTGTACCTTTACTTGGTAGTTTCTGAGGTGGCGGTAAGTGGAGTCTTAGTTTGGGAAGAGGGCGGTACGTAATTTCCTATTTAATATGCCAGTATAAATCTAGGAAGTGAAGGGGGTCGAAGCTTTTATAAGGGGAAATGTAATTAATACGTGATGTTTCATATTCGCGGGCAACCAGCAGATGATCGACATGTGTCCGAAATTAGAATAACGCGACTAATGGGACGTTTTGGCTTATCCGACATCTCAGTTGTATTGTGTGAAGGAAGCATCGAGGTTCATCTATCGGACAAGGGGACTATATGTAATTTTGGACACGTGGAACGGGGTTCTTATTCTCTGAAAAACGAGGGGACTATAAGTATACGGTGAAACAGGGGATAACATACACCCCGATTTCCAAGTGGGTCAAACGAAGCAAGGGTATGAATACACGGGATCAATATTAAAGCTGAGAACTTCTTGTACCAAGGTCCGAATGGAATGCTCGCCATCGGACTTGATAAAACTATGCACCCCAGACCAGGATGGGTTCTGAGACTTCGGGAAGCGCATAACAGTTGTAGGTGACAGATAGAGGGTCGCGATATACGTAACCAACCGGATATCACGGAGCGTGTCTCACTCGATGACGCTTACAGATCAGTTATTAACGGGAGAGGAGGATTTTTATTTTTTTAGATTGTACTAGGAGTGAAACCTTCCTAGTGAAACTCTCCTACTATATAAATGGGAGGTTTTTCATTGATAAAAGATGTTGTAACACGCATACCAAGGCAATATAAACTTATTTTTTAGCTATCGAAAAGTTCTTATTTTATCATTGTTATTCATCATTTGGTTTTGAACCAAGGTCCGATCGAGGGAAAAATTACCCCCAGCACAAATCTGAGTTGGACGTAACATCACAATTGGTTTGGTTATTCAATTGATATTTAACTTATTAATCCAACAATTGTATTTATTTGTGTTGAATCAATCCATATATCTTTAAAATTGCATATAAATTCAATTGTTATATATTTTAAAGGTAAACAAGTATATTCGACTAGCAAAACAGAATGGAAGCATTATTTTGGTAAAATGTTTGTTAGATTTTGGAGATTCTCTAACTTGTATCCAGCTAATATAATCCATCTAACTTCTAGTATTGCTTCTTTGTGAGAGGACCTTAGACTAAGTGATAAGGTAACCTTTTGATTTTTGGCTTTTACTTTACCACTAAAGCCCACCTAGTATGTTACCTATTATTCTTTATAGCTTATTATTATTTTACTACTACTTCAAATCAAATTCAATAGCTCCTATATGGCGAAACTACTCATTAGCAAAAGAGATACAATTCACTACTGCAATTTCCCGAGTTTGAACTTCCCCATTTGCCTATTTATTTTAAGTTATTGGAAGAAAAAAGAAAAATCAATCCTGGCAGTCCATTGCAATGATAATTAATATATAGGAAATCAATGTAAACAGTTAGTAGTAATATTCACATTAGAGTCAAATTCAGATACACTTGGTTTGGTACATGCATAGTTAATTAAAATTTTATATATAAAAAAAATGCAGTGGTTCTGAAACTGTCTGATCCTCTCTTTATTGTGTACATTCACACTACATGTATTCAAGACTTTCTACTTATCAATGGTTGAATCCAAAAAATTATATTTTAAAAAATTATGTCCATCTTATAGAAGGAAAGTTAGGGAAAACCAGAAAAGAAGGTAGCAGAAATTGAAAGTCAGCATTGGGTGGAAGCTGGTGTGTAAAATGAGAGGTATGATTTGGGTGCACTTTTGCTTAACACTTTGCCACAATGGAGGATTTCCAGTGTCTTGATTTACAAGTTACGAACCATTACTAACAGTCCCTTTGGCCTTTGGTCACTGTCTTGGAATGGTTTAAATCTCAAGATTTTCCAAGTATATGATTCTTGCTTTGGTACGATGAAAAGCAATTCTGATCATATTAATACATTCTAGAAGGTAAGTAAAGATGATTGAATCTTGAAATAGCATTAAGAAAGTAATTATATGACATAATCACCAATTTATCTTGTCATTCTATGCACATTCATTAACCCTTTTACAACAACAACAATAGCATACCCAGTGTATTTCTACAGGTGAGGTCTGGGGAAAGGGATCTGAAAGGTAATGTGTATGCTGATCTTACTCTTATCTTGTGGAGGTAAATATTTTGTTTCCGGCCTACCCTTGGCCCAAAAACATTAACCCTCTTCTTAATTGGAAAAAAATATATATTGAATTTACTGACTACCAAAAGGTGGAATATAATTGGGAAGAAATATCAATAGCAGATATTTTTGGGTGGTTAAACCCACTCTGACACCTTCCCTAACTCCCAAATTTTATCTTCAAAAGTCGTTACACCCCCAATACTAAACAAAGCATCCAACCTAATCTACTCATTCCAAGTTTCAAACTTGTTTTAAAAATAAAATTGAAATTAAATTAACTATTTTTCACTTTCTCATTCTAAAGTTTGCCACGTGGCAACAAACCAATTCGCCAAGTAAGTGATGTCATCTGGCCTACTCAAAGCTGCCTAAAGGTCACAAAGCATTTGTCCACGTTAAAGGAATTGTCAAACTTTTTAAGTCTTTAAGAGAAAACAAGGCCCACCTAAGCGTTACCAAACTAATTTGAACATTCACTGATATATATAAACCTCTTTGTAGTGTCCAACCAAACAAGAAAAACAGAACATGTCCAAAACTTCTTTCACTTCCTAACTTGCTACTTACCAAATTCTTCTTCAAATGAACTGGACAAGAGGCGCCACCATCGGCCATGGCTCCTCGGCTGCTGTTTCGATCGCCGTCTCACGCTGCTCGGGCGAGATTTTTGCTGTCAAATCCGTGGAGCTTTCACTGTTAGAGTTCTTGCAGAAGGAGCAGAAAATTTTGTCCTCTTTGAGCTCCCCTTATATAGTTGGCTACAAGGGATATGATAATACCAAAGAGTACAACAAGGACATGTTCAATCTTATGATGGAATACATGCCCGACGGAACACTCACCGATGAAATACAGAGACAGGGAGGACGACTTAACGAGGAGTTGATCGGATATTACACGAAGCAAATTGTTCATGGATTAGACTACCTACATTCGAAAGGGATCGTGCATTGTGACATTAAGGGACGCAACATTCTGTTATCTAGAACTGGTGCCAAAATTGCAGACTTTGGTTGTGCTAGGTCAGTCGATCAAGCTACGTGGAACGGTGGCACGCCTATGTTCATGGCACCAGAAGTAGCTCGAGGCGAAGAACAAGGGTTTGCAGCTGATATATGGGCAGTAGGATGCACAATTATTGAAATGGCCACTGGTACCTCACCGTGGGCTACTGTTAACCACGACCCAGCTTCATTGCTTTATCATATTGCATATTCTGGCCAAAAACCAAAAATTCCAGAATTTTTGTCTTCACAAGTAAGGGATTTTTTAAGTAAATGCTTGACAAAAGATCCAAAACAGAGATGGTCAGCTAAACAGCTCCTCAACCATCAGTTTCTTGAGAAATCAGAATCAGATTCAAACAGCAAGGTAAATGAAGAGTTCATCACAAGTTCCCCAACAAGCATTCTTGATCAACGCATTTGGAATTCAGCGGAGGAATCAGAAACCATAGACGATTCAACGCAAACAAGTAGTTCAGTAGATTCTCCTCTGCAAAGGGTAAAAAAATTGTGTACGCAATCAGGAAATACAGATTGGAAATGGGATGAGAGATGGATCACAGTAAGAAACTGTAGTGAAGATAACAGAGGAGATGATGGAAATTTAGTTAGTAAGATGTTGGAAATAAATTGCATAGATAGCCTTTTTTGTTGTAGTGCTTCTAGGATACAACAGAAAGCTGTAATTAGCAGTCTCAATTTTGACAGACATCTTAGTAGTTCAGTAAATAAAATTACTCATTAATTTACTGTTTATAAATTTCTCCGTTTTTTTAACCTTCGTTGACATAATTTTCCTTATTTTTCTAATTCATTTCTCGTTTGCATTTTTAAAGGGTCAAACAGCATGTTAAGCATAGTAGTGTATAAATTATTTATTTATTTTTAAAAAGTCAGCTTTACTTTCTTGTTGGACGGTTGTTTGAGGGCTACATCCAAAAGGTAAGAGTCTTGATATATTGAACAACCAAAAGCACGCTGGAAAGTGGCTATGATAAAAAATATCTTGCTCATGGCGAAGCCAGAAATTATATAAAGGGGTGAATGGAAGATACCAGCCCCTTATATATATTTAATTTTTTTTTAAAATACCTATTTACACAGTGTTATTTTCTGGCGAAGGGGTGTCAGTTGACACTCCTAGGATAAGGATAGCTCCGCCACTGATCTTGCTATCCTAAATTAAATTCTTTACTCGATGTTGTAGTGAGCGAGTGTGTATACTTATTCACGTCCTGATGTTTACACCAAATTAATTCACTTTGGTATGATAAAGTATTAATTAGATAAAATGCTCACTAGTTAGACTATAGTTAGGTAATAAACGAATATATGAAATACAAATGTCATATTATCATTAGTTTGGTGCGGATGCCGGTAAGTTTTTACTGAGTGGAGGATGAGGAAGAGCTAACTATAGGTATTTTAATTAATAATTGTAGAAATTTATGAAACTCTTTGAGGGTGGAGTGTGAGAACAAGTCAGTTAAGTAATCACAATCCTTTGAAATCACGCATTTCTTCACGTATGTTAATGCGAGAAAGAGGGAATAAATCATATTTTGACAAACACTTGTATAAGACATAAAAAAAGTATGACACAATACCTTTGCCCAACTAATCAAACTAACTTAAGAAAAACATATAGAATTGTGAATAATTAAAAGTTTGTTGGTTTGCACTTTGGGACTAAGCTCAACCTATTGGATATTGGTAGTGCTGGTGCAATTAGTTGCAGCTTCTCGAAACTAACTTTCACTTTTTCCTTTTGAATTCCTTATGTTTGAATTCAACATCTTAGTATATATATTTCCCACTAAGAAACTGTAAAATATGGCCTTAGTTTTTAGACTTTTTTACTTGTGAGCCTTGTTTGCATATTTGTGGCTTTTTATTTAAATCCTTGTTGGCCAAATAAATAGCCTTGTTTTTGAGAGGATGTGGCCAATTGTTGGTCAAGCATTTCTTTCTTGTCTTCCTATAGAATGAGCACTATTTGCTCATTTTCAAGACACACCAAAACAAGAATTGAATTGTTCATTTCTTGTTTCTTCTCATCCTTCTTTAGTAAGTAAGATTATTTTGTAAGAGAGTAAGTATTGGAAAACACTTGTGTGAACCCTTTCTTTGGAGTGATCTTGTGAGGTTATTCTTTTGGGGTATTTGGGACTAATTAGAGTATTTACTCTAATTTTGTACTCTCTTTTGTACTATTGTTGATATAGTAAAATTGCTTCTCTCCGCTTGTGGATGTAGGTCTTCTTGACTAAACCAAGTTAAGATTGTGCCTTCTTTATCTGCTTTAATTACCGTTATTATCAACTTATATTGTCTTTGTTATTGTCATTATAACGTTGTTTGGCTAAATTCCACACTACCGGGTTCCCGGTCGTAATAAATTGGTATCAAAGCCGGATCTAATGGGTTATTTTAAATAGCCAAAAATGACTCTAACAAAGACTTATGTTGAGAAATTTGATCGAAGTGCAAACTTCGGAATGTAGCAATTAAAGATGGAAGCTATCCTAATTCAGAATGGCTTAGATTTGGCACTACAAGGAAAAGAGAAGATGCCCGAAAAAATGACGGACGAGGAGTTTGCCGTCATTGACAAAAGGGCAAAAGTAGGTATCATTTTAAACCTCTCAAATGAAGTTTTGCGTGAAGTTTCAGCAGAAAAATCAGCCAAGGGCATATGGGAAAAGCTAAAAATCATGTATATGAAAAGAACAATAGAAAATAGGCTTTACCTAAAGCAAAAACTCTACAGTTTTCGTATGGTTGAAGGTACATCTAAACTTACACATCTTAATACTTTTGATTCTCTTCTTATGGATTTAACTACAAAGATGAGGATCAAGCTGTATTATTGCTTGTTTCTTTACCCCAGTCGTTTAAGCATAGAGATACTATGCTTTGTGGAACAAATAATATCTCGTATAAAGATATCAAATCTATTTTGAAATCAAAAGAATAAATAGATAGAGATATTACTGGGGAAACTAGTGGAACCAAGGGGAAGGCTTGTTAGTAAGAGGTAGATCCAGTAAGAACGATTCAAGTAGTGAGAGACTTAAATCAAGGTCAAAATTCAGATACAGAAATATCATGTGCAAATACTGTCATAAGAAAGGTCACATTATTTCTGAATTCTTTAAATTGAAAAACAAAGAAAAGCATACAGAAAAGAAAAATGAGCATAAAATTACTGACACTGCCGAAGCAAGTGTAGCTGCTGATGAGACTGAGGGAACTATTATTTTAGAAACTAATAATAGTTTTAAATCTAACAATGAGTGGATTTTATATTCGGGTTGTTCTTATCATATGTGTCCCAATCGGAATTTGTTTACCACATATAAATCTGTTGATGTTGGAGTTGTCTTGATGAGCAACAATGTTGCCTGCAATGTTATTGGTAAAGGTACAGTCTAAATCAAAATGAACGATGGTATGGTGAGAACTCTCACCGATGTTAGACATGTTCCTGACTTGAAGAAAAATCTCATCTCTTTGGGCACTCTAGAATCTCTTGGGTGCAAGTACGGATGTGAAGGTGGAGTCCTGGAAATTTCTCATGGTGTTCTTGTGATTATGAAAGTATGCAGATCTGGTATGTTGTATACTCTATTGGGATCTACTGTTACAGGTGCTACTACAGTTTCAACATTAAATAAATTAGATTCTGACATTACCAAATTGTGGCATATGCGATTGGGGCATATGTGTGAAAAATGTCTTTCCATCCTCAGCAAAAGAGGTCTGTTGTGTGGCCAAAATACTGGAAATATGGAGTTCTGTGAACAATGTGTGTTCGGGAAGCAGAAAAGAGTCAGCTTCAAATCTCCAGCAATTCATAGAACAAAAGGTACTTTGGATTACATTCATTCAGATCTTTGTGGTCCTTCACGTACCCCATCAAAAAGTGGTGCCAGGTATATGTTAACTTTCATTGATGATCATTCAAGGAAAGTTTGGGTTTATTTCCTAAAAAATAAAAGTGATTTTTTTTAAATTTCAAACAATGGAAAGTTTTTATTGAGAAACAAATAGGAAAACAAGTTAAGCGACTTAGAACAGACAATGGATTGGAATTCTGTAATGATGAATTCAACAAATTCTGCAAGAATGAATGAATTGCTCGACAGCGTACTGTGAGAATGACACATCAGCAAAATGGTATGGCAGAAAGAATGAATAGAACTCTTTTGGAAAGGGCTCATTGTATGATTTCAAATGCTGGGTTGACAAACGCTTTTTGGGCAGAAACTATCTCTACAAATTGTTATATTGTCAACTGTGCTCCTTCTGCACCATTGAACTTTAAGACTCCAGAGGAAATATGGTCAGAAAAGAGTCTTCTAGTCCTTGTAATACAGATAAAGGGAAGAGTACAGAGAAGCAGGTGGAGGTTGAGATTGGCAATCCTTCTGAGCCAAGTTCATCAACTTTGGAGCAAAATACAGTTGAAACTGTTGAAACTTCTGAAGCTGAGTCAGAAGCTGAAATTCTTGAAGTTGAGACTCCTGAAGTTGAAACGGAAGAAGAGGAATATTCTATAGCCAAACATAGACCAAGAAGAGAAAGTAAACAACCATTAAGGTTTGAAGATTATGTTGAATTTGCTTTTTCAGTTGCACAGGAAACTAGAGAAATTGAAGAACCATCAAAATATTCAGAATCAGTTTCTGGTGTTGACTCAGCCAAGTGGCTGATAGCAATGAATGAAGAAATTGAGTCTCTCCACAAGAATGGTACTTGGTCTCTTGTGAAACCGCCATCAGGAAAACGAATTGTTGGTTGCAAATGGGTCTTCAAGAAAAATGATAGCATTCCAGGGGTTGAAAATGCGAGGTATAAGGCACGATTAGTTGCAAAGGGCTACAGTCAGGTACAAGGAATTGATTTTAATGATATTTTCTCACCTGTTGTTAAACATAGCTCTATTCGTATTTTGCTTGCCTTAGTTGCCATGTATGATTTGGAATTAGAACAGCTTCATGTTAAGACGGCTTTCTTACATGGCGAACTAGAGGAACAAATATACATGCATCAACCCGAAGGATTTGAAATTGAAGGAAAAGAAGATAACGTTTGCTTGTTAAATAAATCCTTGTACGGATTAAAACAGTCTCCAAGACAATGGTATAAAAGGTTTGATTCTTTTATGTTGGGTCATGGTTATTCAAGGAGCATGTATGATAGTTGTGTTTACTTTCGGAAGTTAAATGATGGTTCATTTGTGTACCTATTATTATATGTTGATGACATACTTATTGCTGCTAAGGATTTGACAGAAATTCACAATTTGAAAAGTCAATTGAAAAGTGAATTTGAGATGAAAGATTTGGGAGCAGCTAAGAAAATCCTTGACATGGAGATCAAAAGAGATCGAGTAGCCAACAGGCTATTCCTGACCTAGAAGAAGCACTTGGAGAAAGTTTTGGAGAGGTTTGGCATGATAGATGCTAAACCAGTGAGTACCCCTCTTGCTGCTCATTTTAAGTTATCAGCTGCTTAGTCCCCGCAATTAGAGGAAGAAAAGAGGTATGAGGCACATGTACCTTATTCCAATGCAGTCGGCAGTATTATGTATGCAATGGTTTGTACATATCCATACATTTCACAAACAGTGAGCGTGGTAAGCCGATATATGGCTTGCCCTGGTAAAGCACATTGGCAGACTGTGAAATGGATTCTGAGATACTTGCAAGGTACATCAAACACATATTTGGAGTTTGGTAGAATAAACTAACACTTTGGTTGGTTTTGTAGACTCGGATTATGCAGGTGATCTTGACAAAAGAAGATCACTAACAGGCTATGTATTTTGCATTGGTGGTTGCGCTATCAGTTGGAAAGCTACAATACAACATGTAGTAGCTTTATCTACTACCGAAGCAAAATATATGGCACTGACCGAGGTGATCAAAGAAGCCTTATGGTTAAAGGGTCTATTTGCTGAACTCAGTTCACACCAAGGTGGTATTACCATTTTTTTGTGATAGTCAAAGTGCCATTCACCTGACTAAAAATCAGATGTATCATGAGAGGACAAATCATATTGATATCAAATATCATTTCATTCGAGAAACCATTGCTGAAGGAAAAGTCTTTGTTCAAAAGATCAACATTAGAGACAATTCTGCTGACATGTTTACGAATCCTCTTCCAGTTGTCAAGTTGAAGCTTTGCGTGAACTAGGTTGGCATCTATGAAAAATAATTTTGCCCATTGAGGCTTTTGCGGAGAAGGTGGAGCAAATTTACTATATTAGCCAAAACTAGGCCAAGGTGGAGATTTGTAAAATGTGGCCTTAGTTTTTAGACTTTTTTACTTGTGAGCCTTGTTGGCACATTTGTGGCTTTTTATTTAAATCCTTGTTGACCAAATAAATAGCCTTATTTTTGAGAGGATGTGGCCAATTGTTGGTCAAGCATTTCTTTCTTGTCTTCCTATATAATGAGCACTCTTTGCTCATTTTCAAGACATTCCAAAACAAGAATTAAATTGTTCATTTCTTGTTTCTTCTCGTCCTTCTTTAGTAAGTAAGATTATTTTGTAAGAGAGTAAGTGTTGGAAAATACTTGTGTGAACCCTTTCTTTGGAGTGATCTTGTGAGATTATTCTCTTGGGGTATTTGGGACTAATTAGAGTATTTACTCTAATTTTGTACTCTCTTTTGTATTATTGTTGATATAGTGAAATTGCTTCTCTCCGCTTGTGGATGTAGGTCTTCTTGACTAAACCACGTTAAGATTGTGCCTTCTTTATCTGCTTTAATTACCGTTATTATCAACTTATATTGTCTTTGTTATTGTCATTATAATATTATTTGGCTAAATTCCACACTATTCGGGTTCCCGATCCTAACAAATTGGTATCAGAGCCGGATCTAACGGATTATTTTAAATAGCCAAAAATGACTCTAATCACTTTCGAATCATCAAATCACTTTTATTGTTGTAATAAGGTACCTTGTTTTATTTACAAAATTATAAATCACATATTTTAAAGAAACTTACTTGCACATATTCTTTGGGTGATCTGATAGTGAAAGTTTCTTTGGATTTGTAGCACTAACTTTGTATTTTCCCTTATAATAAAAAAAATGAAAAAATAGAACCCCACGTTCTATTTCTCGCCCTCCACGCACACGCCACTTCCACCCACTGCAAAATTATAAAATTCATGTTCCTAAGTGAACTCAGAAAAAGAAAGAAAATATTCACACGTGCCTTGCTTGTGGTCGAAGTTTTGGTAACCTATTGCGGTTCATTGTTCTCGCTTTTATTTTAGTCAAATACAAAAAAAAATGTCTTCAAAATACTTCCTCCGGTCCAAAATAAATAATTTTTAAGATATTTCCACACATATTAAGAAAGTCACATTTTAGCATTAATTAACAATAGAATTGATCATTTTAACCTTATTATCTCACATAAATACTCCTAACACATATTCCAACACTATTTACTCCGAGGACAATGTAGGAAAAAAATTATAAAGTCATTCTTGAAATCCGAAAAAATCACTTATTTTAGACCACAAAAAAAGACCAAAAATCACTTATTTTGGACCGGAGAAAGTATTAAATAAACAATAGAATATTGGAAGTCAATTTCAATTGTTTATTTTTCAGATGGGGTTAAGGGTTTATGTTATTTAATACTAATGATTATTTAATGTGAAACGAATCGAACAAAGTAAGCAAAAGCATCCGAAGCAAATAGGCTCTTATATAGTATTACTTTTGATGATAATAACCTTGAAACGCTCAACTACTCGGACTATTAGTTATTACTCCATGTTATGAATAATTTTACAACATTGGATGCTACATTGGATGCTACATTGGATGCTACATTGGATACTACATTGGATGCCCATGTTGTGAATAATTGAAAGATTAAATCTCTTATTTTATGTCAATCTTCTTTGTTTTTTATGCCTATAAAAGGCCATGTAATTGCAATGGAAAAATACACCAAAGTGAAAGAACAAAACTCTTCTCTCTTCTTTCTATCTCTTCTTATTTACATTTTACTGCATTGCTTTTATTTTACAACACGTTATCAGCACGAAGCTCTAATTTTATTCTTAACTCTCGTTAAGTTGAGCCATATTTGATTAAGGTATGTATCATTATAATAATTTTAATTTGTTGCACTTGACATCACCGGGAGGAACTATTTATCATGGGTTCTTGATGTTGAAATTCACCTTGACGCTAAAGGTCTTGGAAATACTATTATACAAGGAAATGAAGCATCAAATCAGGATAAAGCGAAGGCCATGATTTTTCTTCATCTCATCTACATGAAGGGTTAAAAACTGAATATTTAACCGTAAAAGATCCACTTGAATTATGGATTAGTTTAAAGGATCGATATGACCACCTAAAACTTACGGTATTACCGAAAGCTCGGTATGAGTGGATACATTTAAGGTTGCAAGACTTTAAAACCGTAAGTGAGTATAATTCTGCTATCTTTAAAGTAAGTTCTCTATTAAAATTATGTGGAGACACTATCACAGATGAGGACTTATTGAAAAAAACATTTTCTACTTTTCACGCTTCAAATGTGGTGCTACAACAGCAATACCGTGAAAAAGGTTTTAAGAAATATTCCGAGTTAATCACATGCCTACTCGTGGCTGAGCAGAATAATACTCTGTTAATGAAAAATCATGAAGCCCGTCCCACTGGGTCAGCTCCAATTTCGGAAGTGAATGCTGTAGCAACATATGATAAGTTTGAAAGAAAACAAAATAATTACCGTGGTCGTGGACATGGTCGTAAACGTGGACGTGGCAGGGGGCGAAATAATTATCGTCATTATGGTGGAAATAAATTGGAGAACAATAAGGGTTCTCAAATTAATCATTCAAAAGGTAAAGCTAGTATGTGTCACCGATGTGGTATGAGAGGTCATTGGGCACGCATTTGTCGTACGCCAGAGCATTTTGTTAAACTTTATCAAGACTCTCTCAAGAAAAGGGAAAATAATGTGGAGGCACACTTGACCTTTCAAAATAATGATGATGAAGCAGGTCCCTCAAATAAATATGATTCTAAGGCACATCTTGCATATAAAGATGATGATTTTGAAGGCCTAACAAATATTACTCATTTAGAAGTTGGAGACTTCTTCGAGGATATTGACTGAAGAACTAATCATCTTACTTGGGAATGAAGCTATAAAAGTTGTTATTTTTATGTTTGCAACTAGTTTATTTTTCTTGAGTGTATTTTCCTAATGCATCATGTGTTGCTAGTTTTCTACATTCCTAATGTATTTCTTAATTTTTTTTTGGCTTGACTTTCATATTTCTTATAATGTATTATTTGTCCTTTCTTTTTTTTTATGAAGAATATGAGCATTCCCCAGTCTTCAGTTGGACTCAAGATTAATAAAGATGATATATGTCTTCTGGATAGTGCTACAACACACATTATTATAAAAGATAAGAGATATTTCTCTTATTTGGTAATGAAAGAAGCGGATGTTAATACAATATCCGGTAGTACAAGATTAATTGAAGGTTCTGGAAGAGCCAATTTATTACTACCGGGAGGAACAAATTTGGCTATTGATGAAGCACTATATTGTAGTAAATCTCAAAGAAACTTATTAAGTTTCAAAGATATTCGCCAAAATGGCTATCATATTGAGACTACCAATAATGAAAAGATTGAATATCTTTATATTACTACAATAATGTCCAGTAAGAAATATGTGCTTGAAATGTTACCTGCTCTTTCCTCCGGCTTGTACTATACAAGTATTAGCAGGATTGAAACACATGCCGTAGTAAATGAGAAGTTTACTAATCAAGATAATTTTATTATTTGGCATGACCGATTGGGCCATCCTGGTTCTAATATGATGCGTAAAATAATTGAGAATTCACATGGACAAGCAATGAAGAATCAAAAGATTCTTCAATTTAAGGAATTCTCTTGTGTTGCATGTTCTCAAGGAAAATTAATTATTAGACCATCAACTATTAAAGTTAAGATGGAATCCCCCGCATTTCTGGAACGTATACAGGGTGATATATGTGGGCCCATTCACCCTCCATGTGGACCATTCAAATATTATATGGTTTTGGTAGATGCATCTACAAGATGGTCACATGTGTATTTACTATCAACTCGCAATATGGCATTTGCGAGATTGTTGGCTCAAATAATAAAGTTAAGAGCACAATTTCCAGATTATGCAATTAAGACAATTCGTCTTGACAATGTTGGTGAGTTTACATCCCAAGCCTTTAATGATTATTGTATTTCAACTGGGATAACAATTGAGCATCCGGTTGCTCATGTTCATACACAAAATGGTCTAGCAGAATCATTGATCAAACGCCTCCAATTAATTGCTAGACCAATGCTTATGAGAACAAAACTTTCCATTTCAGTATGGGGTCATGCTATTTTGCACGCAACAACACTTGTGCGGATAAGGCCCACAAGTTATCATAAAGTCTCCCCATTGCAGTTGGCTTTTGGTCAGGAGCCAAATATTTCCCATCTTAGGATCTTTGGTTGTGCGACATATGTTCCAATTGCTCCACTACAACGCACAAAGATGGGTCCCCAAAGAAGGTTGGGGATATATGTTGGATATGAATCTCCTTCTATTATAAAATATCTAGAGCCAATGACTGGAGATTTATTTACGGCAAGATTTTCTGATTGCCATTTTGATGAATCGGTATATCCAACATTAGGGGGAGAAAATAAGCAGCTGAAAATGAAGATAGATTGGAATGCATTATCACTGTCTCATTTAGATCCTCGAACAAATCAATGTGAACAAGAGGTTCAAAAGATTATTCATTTGCAAAATATTGCAAATCAATTGCCAGATGCATTCACTAACCTACCAAGGGTGACTAAGTCACATATTCCAGTTGCTAATGCTCCAATTCGAGTTGATATCCCGGAAGGACAATTAATTAAAGCAAATGAGCCTAAGCCTTGCTTGAAACGTGGTAGACCAATCGGTTCTAAAGACAAAAATCCTCGAAGAAGAAAAGGAGCAAGTGATCAAAGTAAACATAACACAGAGGTCGTGGCTCAAGAAGAGCCCCAAGATGTAACAAAGGATAAGACGTTGGGGGAGGTCCAGGTACCTGAAAATAATAAAAATGAAGAGATATCAATAAGTTACGTCTCAACCGGGAAAAGATGGAACCGAAATAATATTGTTATCGATAACATTTTTGCTTATAATGTTGCTATTGAAATAATGCAACAAGATGAGGATCTTGAACCAAAATCTGTTAATGAATGTAGACAGAGAAATGATTGGCCAAAATGGAAAGACGCTATCCAGGCAGAGTTAACCTCACTTGGAAAACGTGAAGTCTTTGGACCCATAGTTCGAACGCCTGAAGGCATAAAGCCAGTAGGGTATAAATGGGTTTTTGTGCAAAAACGAAATGATAAAAATGAAGTCGTTAGATATAAAGCACGACTTGTGGCACAAGGGTTTTCCCAAAGGCCTGAAATTGATTATATGGAGACATATTCTCCTGTAGTGGATGCTATCACCTTCAGGTATCTCATAAATATGACAGTGCAAGAAAAACTTGATATGCATCTAATAGATGTTGTTACAGCCTATTTGTATGGATCATTAGACAGCGAAATTTTTATGAAAGTACTTGAGGGATTTAAAGTGCCAGAAGCATATAAAGGTTTTCAAGAAACTTGTTCAATAAAGCTTCAGAAATCTTTGTACGGATTGAAACAATCAAGTCGTATGTGGTACAATCGTCTGAGTGAATACTTGTTGAAAGAAGGGTACAAGAATGATCCAATTTGTCCCTGTGTCTTTATAAAAAGGTCTGGATCTGAATTTGTTATAATCGCCATATATGTTGATGATTTAAATATCATTGGAACTCCTGGGGAGCTTCCAAAAACAGTAGATTGTTTGAAGAAAGAATTTGAAATGAAAGATCTTGGAAAGACAAAATTTTGTCTTGGTCTACAAATTGAGTATATGAAAGATGGAATATTTGTCCATCAATCAACATACACCGAAAAGATTTTAAAGCGATTCTATATGGATAAAGCACATCCATTGAGTACCCCGATGGTTGTAAGATCACTTGATATAAAGAAAGATCCATTCCGACCTCATGAAAATGAAGAAGAGCTTCTTGGTGCCGAAGTACCATATCTTAGTGCAATTGGGGCATTAATGTATCTTGCTAATAATTCCCGACCAGATATAGCTTTCGCGGTAAGCTTATTGGCAAGATTTAGTACTTCGCCAACACAAAGACACTGGAATGGTATTAAACATATATTTAGATACCTCAAAGGGACCATTGATATGGGTTTATTTTATTCAAATGAATCCAAGCCATCATTGATTGGTTATGCAGATGCAGGATATTTGTCTGATCCACACAAAGGTCGATCTCAGACAGGCTATTTATTTACAAGTGGAGGTACAACCATATCATGGCGTTCGACAAAACAAACTATGGTTGCTACTTCTTCAAATCATGCGGAGATAATAGCCATTCATGAAGCAAGTCGAGAATGCGTTTGGTTAAGATCTATAACTCAACACATTCAGCAAACATGTGGTCTTTCTTCGAAAAAGAATATTCCAACAATATTGTATGAAGACAATGCTGCATGCATAGCTCAATTGAAAGGAGGATATATCAAAGGAGATCGAACAAAACACATTTCACCAAAATTCTTTTTCACTCATGATCTTCAGAAGAGTGGTGAAATAGATGTACAACAAGTTCGTTCAAGGGATAATTTGGCTGATCTGTTCACTAAGGCATTACCAACCTCAATATTTGAAAAGCTGATATATAAGATTGGAATGCGTCGTCTTCGAAACATTAAGTGATTTTTTATCAGGGGGAGTAAGTACATGCTGCACTCTTTTCCTTAACCAAGGTTTTGTCCCACTGGGTTTTCCTTAGTAAGGTTTTTAATGAGGCAACAAGCAATGTATATTATAAATAACTATGTACATCCCAATTTTTTTTTGTAAGTTCTTAGTGAGACACATTATGTTACATGGACATCCAAGGGGTAAGTGTTATGAATAATTTTACAACATTGGATGCTACATTGGATGCTACATTGGATACTACATTGGATGCCCATGTTGTGAATAATTGAAAGATTAAATCTCTTATTTTATGTCAATCTTCTTTGTTTTTTATGCCTATAAAAGGCCATGTAATTGCAATGGAAAAATACACCAAAGTGAAAGAACAAAACTCTTCTCCCTTCTTTCTATCCCTTCTTATTTACATTTTACTGCATTGCTTTTATTTTACAACACTCCAATACTTTTAGTTGTATTTTCACTTGAGACACCTAAATTGTCAACAAAATTTTAACCTAATGTTATTATTGGACAGTGTTGTCAACGGATTGAATTCGAGTCTTTTTGAATTGTTCTTTGTAAAGGAAATGTTAGTTGCACATATACTACTCTACTAGTGCCACTTGTGATTGACATATAAGCCAAATTCTTAATCTTCTTTTGACTAAATTATGAAAATAAACCGTGATGTTCTATTAGGAATAGTGATTCCGGGGGAAGGACTTATCTAAATAATATTTCGTGATTTCTTCTCTTATTAAAGGGGAAAAGGTAAGAAAAGACTTACTTTTGAGTTTTGATTATTGATAAGGGGTGCACATAAAACATTTAACTAAATTTTAAAGAAAACGAAAAAGCTTGTTTAAGGCTATCAAATGATGTGGGGAAAAAAAGAGGCTATTGAGCGCTCAAATATAAGTGTAATGTGTGCGTTCACGAAACACAGTCCTAATAATCAAGGTTGTTTAGCTCGTCATTTAATAAACGAAAAAAAAGGCCTACACTGCCCCTGGATTATCCGTTTTGGTACAATAATGCCCTTCATCCAGCTATTGGGCCAAATATGCCCTTCCGTTAATATTTTTGGCTCACAAATGCCCTTTAAGTTAACGGAGTGACACATGTCATCGTCTTATTGGCTCATTCTAAATATTTCTTAATTAATTAAAAAGACCCATTATTCATACTCGAAAAATAATTTTCTAAAACTTTTTTTTACTAAAAACTGAAGAAACAAAAGAATTTTTTTTCAGCTTTTACAAAAAAATAGATTTGTTTTGCAAAAAATGAAAATATCAACAACAAAAAAATCCAGTTTTTAGAAAAATATTTCTTTAAAAAACTAGATTTCTTTAAAAATATTTTTTTTTTCCAATTTTCATGAACTTTGTAAAGAGAAAGAGTGTTTGTATAAAAAATTTTTATATTTAGTTGGCATCAAAGAAAAATGACTTCTCTTACTTGATTATAAAAGTTATTTCCCTTTACAATATTTTGATTCTTGATTTTATATCATTATTTCCCGTACCAAATGCACCAGCCCCGGCCTTTGATTTTTAACAATTTCATTATAAGTGTCACACTTAATCAATTAAAAAATTCCAGTTTTAAGAAAAATATTTATTTAAAAAAATAGATTTCTTTAAAAATATTTCTTTTTCCAGATTTTTAAAGAAATATTTTTCTAAAAACTTGATTTTTTTTTTGCTTTTTTCAGTTTTTAGCAAAAAAAACATCTACTTTTATTTCCAGTTTTTACAAAAATATTGTTTTAGAAAATTGCTTTTTAGATATTATTTTTATTTTTACAAACACATTGTTTTAGTAAAAAAAATCTATTTTTTTTGTAAAATCTGAAAAATAAATTCTTTTTTTTCTTCTGTTTTTAGTAAAAAAATTGCTTTAGAAAAATATTTTTCGAATATGAATAATGGGTCTTTTTTAATTAATTAAGAAATATTTAAAATGGACCAATAGGACGATGACATGTGTCCCTCCGTTAACTCAAAGGGCATTTGTGAGCCAAAAACATTAACGGAAGGGCATATTTGGTCCAATAGGTGGATGGAGGGCAATATTGTACCAAGAGTGATAGTCCAGGGGCATTTTAGACCCTTTTTCCGTTTAATAAATTAAAATGTTCAATTCAAAAGTGGCTCAAGGGTCAAACAAGTGAGGCTTTTGCTCTAGGCCCCTCAGAGTAAAAGAATGGTGAACAAAAATAGCTACTACCTATTAAAATTAGTATGAAAAGACAGTGTTACCCTTTCTTCTATTTCTTTTCTGTCATGTTCTCTTAATTGTCAGTCTCTCCTTCTCTCTTTTCTCCTGAAATCATACTCCATCCGTTTCAGTTTATGTGAACCTATTTCCTTTTTGGTCCGTTCCAAAAAGAATGACCCCTTTTTAAATTTGGAAACTATTTAGCTTAAACTTACAATTCTACCCTTACTGAGAAGCTTTTATAGCCACAGAAATACTCTGGACCCTTTTTAAATTGTATAGGACCACAAATTCCAAAAGTCTTTATTTTTTCTTAAACTTTATGCACAGTCAAACAGGTCCATATAAATTGGAATGGAGGAAGTAAGATTTAATACACTAAAGAATGCGCTATGATGGAAGACTCCACCATATGCGGATATTGCAGAAGATCCCAAATACGAACAAGCAACGCAATACCAAGTCTTGCCAATTAATTAATTGTGATGACCCGGCTCGTCGTCACGGTAATTACCATCCCGTTATGCTATAATTATATATTTTATGCTTTTACATTAGTGTTAGAGTCTATCGGGTGAAGTAGGAGTGAATTGGATTGAAAATGAGGTATATAGCCTTTTTGATGGAAACTTGAATATGAAAAGTCAACCTGAAGTTGACTATTTAGTTAGAGGGCTCGGAATCAGATTCTGATGATTCGAATAGTTCCAGGAGGTGATTTGTGAGTTAGGGGAGCGATCAAAATTGAATTTGGAGGTCCGGTGTAGAAATAGACTTGAATTGGCTAAGGTTGAATTTTGGCGAAATCCAAACGGTAGGTGAGATTTTGATCCGGGGGTCGGGAATGGAATCCCGACAATTCCTGTAGCTTCGTTATGTGATTTTGGATATGTCCGCAAAATTTCAGGTCATTCGGACGTTGTTTGGTCGGATTTTTGATTGATGTGTAATTCGGAATGTTTTAAGGAATTTAGGCTTGAATTCGATGTGAATTATGGGTTTTGATGTTGTTAGACGTGTTTTGATGATTGGAAAAAGTTCGAATAAGGTATTGGGATGTATTGGTGTGTTTGGATGGGGTCCCGGGGGCCTCGGGGTGTTTTCGGATGGTCAAACGGGAGAAAATATGGAAAATTACAGACTTTGTTCACTGGCTCTATTGTTTTCGCTCCTGCGGAAATGGGGGCGCAGGAGCGAGTCCGCATGGAGGGACATGGGAGCGCAGAGAGCTTCGCATAAGCGGAAGTATGTCCGCTGAGGCAGCGTCGTAGGAGCGAGTTTGAGACCGTAGAAGCGGCCAAAGGGCGAGATGGGGAAATTCGCAGAAGCGGATTGGTGATCGCATAGGCGAGTCCGCAGGAGCGGACTCTTGTCCACAGAAGCGGGAAAGACCGCAGAGGCGGAGGGTATTCCGCAGAAGCGGACCAGCAGGAGCGGTCCTTGGATCGCAGGTGCGGAAATGGCCAAATAGGCATGGGTTCGCAGAAGCGACCATTTGGTCGTAGAAGCGGTTCCGCAGGGGCGGAAATGGTCCGCAGAATCGAAAATCACAGAAGATTAAATGCATCAGAAGTTAAAAAATTTCAGAAACATTTCACACATTTGGGTCTCGGCTTTAGAGGCGATTTGGGCGATTTTGAAGAGGAACTCAAGGGAAATCATCAGGTAATCAACTGTGGACTTAAACTATGATTAGTATTGATAATATTATGCAATTATATCATGAAAATGGAGGAATTTGGGGTATTTCATGGAGGTTTTAGCCCTAGGCTTGAACTTTAGAAAAATAAAGATTTGAGTGGTCAAATTGAGTCCGAATTTTGTAAATCTTATATGCTTAGACTCGTATCGAGATGAGGGCTCCGAATATATGACTTTCGTGATTTTTCGAGAAGCATACCTGAAGTCGGGTTTTGGCAACTTTGTCATTTTTGGTGTAAATTGAGTTGCTTTGACTGGGTATTATTCCATTGGCCTAATTTGATGTGTTTCAACCATATTTGATCAGATTCTACGCGTGCGGAGCTTGATTCTCATGGCAAGGGCATCGCGGAGTAGTCGTCGCGCTGTATTGAGGTGAGTAATAGATGTGGGTGATGACCAGCGGGTTTGAAACCCCGGTATACCACTTTGTGACGCTGTATAGCGGTGAGACACGTACTCTCTTGTGAGTGCGGGGTCGATTGTGATTGGGGACTATGGCTTAATAAGATTTATTGATACTGTATTATGATATTTGGCTATTCCTGAGCCGTCAAACCTCCTTCTCGGATGGTTGCATACTATATTGTGATATTGGCTACTCTTGAGTCGTTGAACCTCCTTCTTGGACGGTCGAGTATACTTGTGGGCTGTGAGCCAGTTATTGGGTCGTCATAGATCATTATCATTGTCTTGTGATATTGACATGCTAGTTTACTACTAGTCCGTAGCTATTTATGTTATCATGCTATTTCAAATCTCTGGAACTTGATATTACTGTTTTCAACTGAAAAATGATAAAAGAGTTTTCAAAACTACTTTTGAGCCTGTGTGGCTGCATTTTCACATTAGCGTGAGGCTTGTATTGCATGTAGCTGGGTTGATAGTGGATCAGGCTGCGCGCCGCAGCATATCATTAATATTGTTTTTTGTGTTGTAGGAGCCCCTTTGGAGTTTGAAGCCCCACAGTGAGTGCGGGTACCCAATTGGATCGGGCTACGTGTCGTAGCGGTCATTTCATGCATCGCATTGCATTTAGCTACACCTTCTAGCTGTTGTACTTGTTGTTAATATTGTTGGCTCTCTACTGTTGGTATTGAACTGTTACAGGGTATTGGTATAACTTTACAATGTGCTTTACTGTGGATTCTTATCTACGCTGTCTTACCCTTGTTTATTACCGCTGAGTCTGGCAGTACTCATTTTACTCCATGCACCTTGTGTGCAGATCCAGGTACCTCTCAGCAGACCTGATTCAGTAGCCGCTCGGAGGCATTATGTGGGATAGTCGAGGTAGCTGCAGCGTCGGCAGGACCTGACTCCCCTTCTAGATGTCATTTCTTATCTTGTTGTCTTTCCTTTCCGCACTGAGCTTGTTATAAACCTTATTACACATATGTTCTTTAGAGGCTCATGACTCTTGACCCTTCGGTCTATGGGAGTTGGTATGTGTTGGGACTTGGTTCCCCGTTTTCGATATATATATCACTGTTGTTTTATGATTTGATATGTTTAAATGGGATAAAGCGAGCTTATGGCTCCATGATTGTTGTTAATTGGTCAGGCTGGCCTAGCAGTGTGCTGGGCACCATCACGACCGGATTTGGGGTCGTGACAAGTTGGTATCGAAGCCTAGGTTTACTAGGCCTCATGAGTCTCGAGCCGGTTGGTAGAGTCTTGTGGATCGGTACGGGGACGCCTGTACTTATCCTCGGGAGGCTGCGAACCTTTAGGAAACACTTCACACTTCTTGGAATTCTTATCGTGCGTGCTTGATTCAGCTTGAGATATACTTTTGAAAATTCCTTCCGCACGGCTGTGTACGCATCGATCGCTCAGTAATATAATTGCTTTATGGCTTGTGATTTCCCCTATCGAGGGGCGATACATAATCTCTGTGAGTTCATGTTGGGCCAGTCGGAAAGACTTGAGGCTGGACCTTGTCTATGACTTAAGCATCGAGGTGCTGATTTTGTGAGTGGTGGTAGTAAACAATGTACTGAGGTTTGAAACCCCGTACTAGCACTATACAGTGCTATGCTGAGATGGTACACGCGTCATATGACGAGCGTGGTGGTATTGTGACTGGGGATTTGGACTTGGTCCTTCCCGATTGATAGATTACTGTGTATAATGACTGAGACTGGGCATATATCTATGTATTTGGGCTAGTAGCCATATTTGGGGCCTTGTGCCGATCTGTAGAGTATTAGGGAGGCTTACTAAAGGATGAGTTATTAATTGTTTGACTCTTATCTAATCTGTTGTGTAGCCTCGAGCTATGGGCGTGGTGAATATTACCATATCTCTTAATTGAAAGGTAAAGTGCCTTATGTGTAGTGGAACGAGTTCAAACTCGGGAAGACTAAAGTGATTATGCTATGTGTATCCTGGTGGAAGGTATTGTGCTGAAATGCTAAATTGAGAAGAAGTAGGTGGGTTGATCCTCATGTGTAATTGAAAGGTATTTGATATGTGTTATAATTCGAGCAGGTACAACGCATGTTCATGTACCAATTATGATAATATGATTTGTGTAGTAATGAGACTAATGTTGTCGGTATGCATTATGATGTCTTGTCGAGTTGTGAATGTATTGTTAGGATGGTTTTGGTGATTTTTTGGCAGGTGGATAGGCCAATTTACAAAGGAAACTTTGCCAAAATTTTTGGAAATTTTGGGACTTAGAAAAGATTTTTGTCACCTAAAGAGTGGGCTTAACTGTTGTATGTGAATGAATACAAGAACTGCAAAAGAGTTAATATTTTTGATAATTCGAATCTCCGCCGAAGCTTGCAAATGACTTGAGTTTAATCTAACTAGAACTTTGTGGCATCATTTGAGTAAGAATGCTATGAGTGGCTAAAAGTGCTTTGATGTATGGCTCCGAGCTAAGTTGGGGAGGTTGTTATCGATTAACTGATTGCATTGTTGTGTGCTCTGTTGGCTCTGTCTCTAGGTATGTTGAGAAATTTTGATAAAGGTTATGGTGCTTCGTAGATATGAAGAAATACTAGGATGTTGTGAACTTATGTTGGTAAAGAATGTTCGGTGTATAGAAAAGAAAGATAGCTAATTGTATCTGTATGTAATCATGATCTGCAGTGTCAGAGTTCTAACAAGGCACGAGTGGTTCTGTTCAATAAGACAGTTGAATTACATTTGAATAAGGGCGAATGACGCCCGAGAGAATTGTTTTACGGTGTTTAAGATTTTGCTTGTAACAGTCAGGTGTCTTAAGATTGTGCATGTGGCTAAAGACGGTGGTTTCGTTAGAAGAGATCAAGACTTGTATTATATTATGTGAATGATGGGATTCTATGTAACCGTATTGGAAGGTAATGATAACGAATTCAAATCGCAAGAAGTTCTTCAAAATAAAGTATTGTAGAATGTGGTCCTTTTGGAAAACATTGAGAGAGTATCCAGTGGCCTATGGGTCTTAGACGTTGTGGTCTTACGTACGAGTCTCGTGTGGTAACATGAGTTGATGTATTATGGTGTTACAGTAAGGGCTAATATTAAATTAAAGATGAATCATAAGGGAAACTGGGTAAATGGAACAACCTATTAATAAACTAAAACGGTATGAGAAGGAATACGATTAATTCCTGGTATATGTTTGAAGTAATGAGTCTCGCGGATATTGTGCAATAAAGCTTTTGAGTGCTGGCAATTATGTAACTCGATATGGGAATAAGGACTCAGTCCTGGCAATTTAATTTATGCAGTGTAATTGGGAGAAAGAGTTTATGATGTGTTTTAGCGTGGTTTGAAAATGAGTGTATTTCCTGTTGGTATGCAAAGCTTGGAATGTGTAATGAGTTTTCTCTATATGGGATCATGAAAGGCATTGACTAGTTGAGTGCGCCGATGTTTGCGGCGTAGGAAGGGGATATGAATTTCGATGTTATCCTGGTGTGGTATGGTATATGCGATGTGATATGGAAAGTTGATAATGGCATATTCAAAGTTTTGAGACCAATTCATAATATATGGGAAGTCATTAAAATTATTGAGCGGCGCGGGCAGCTGCAGGTGATTTAAGAATCGATCTTTCCGGTGATTAAGGAAAATTGTACAGCTATTCTAGTGAATTGGCAGGGAATATGGTCCAAAAAGGGCCAGGTAATATAAACCGATAATATTTAGTGGTGTGGTGGTATCCTCTTGTTAGATTGACATTGATGATTGAGTTGTAAATGGCATAAGGAAATTTCTGAATGGCTTTTGTGGTATGAATGGACGCTTGATGTGCGTTATGTATTTGTACGGTGAACTACGGAATCAGACATGGTGATTCATGGATTATATATGTGTTGGAGACTAGAAGTTCTCGTAACCCGCCTACGCAGCGATGGTATGTTGTGTGTATCGGCACCGTTTAGCGTTATTGGAAACTGGAAGCCCTAGTGGCTATCTCGTTACTTGATATGACGAATTTGGATTATGATACTTGATTGCTGACTTATTGTCATGGGTCAGGTTGTCTAGACTAATGTGATATGGACTATGATGGAATGGCACAAATTGCGTGGCAGAGTGCATCAGAGTATGCTCCAGCGGGGTAGTTGTACCTCAGGACCAGCGGACGACTGGTGGGTATTGCTATGTCAGTTGGGCCTTCGTGGCGGATATCAGTACAGAGGTTTCTACCATAGGTTCAGTTCCGGTATTGGGGAACTTTGTCAGATACGTTTCTTAAGGCCGAGCTTGAAGCTATATATGTTTACTGTAATGAGCAATTCGACTCGATGTGCGTTTCCTTTTTGCGAGATTTATGCGTAGATCGGGTGGCACGCCGCCACTGGTTATTTGGATTGGGTGGAACGCCGCCACAGGTATGGTATCCGGATCGGGTGGCACGCCGCCACGGGTATGTCATTGGAGCGGGTTGCACGCCGCGACAGAATATTGTGAAAATATGGTTAGTTATATGCTACCTAGTATACAATACTTCCTCGCTTCTAAGGAAAAGTCTGTATTGAGTATCGATTGGCGAATGGCAAACCGGTTGTGTTCTTTCATGATTTGATAGCATACGTTAATTGTTTCACCGTGGGTGAGGTTGATTGCTTGGGTTCAAGACCTAGATCTGTGCGTGGCTAACTGTTTTGAGCTTGGTAGCTTGAGGTGCTTCATGAGTAATAGTGTTTGGATAGAATCACGAATCGTGGCAAGGCCACGTGATGTTATGACCTCTCGAAGAGGATTCAGGTATTCTATTTCTATAATGCGAGACGCGATCTCAGTTCTATGTTATGATGGCATAGTGGAATTGAATTGCAACTCTTTTGCTGGAGACAGTTGTCATGATTTGAGCTGTCATGATTCGAGTGTGTTCGGACGTTTCTATTGGAGCCTATGTTGTGCTCGTCGCGGCTTAGGCCGGTGTTTGAGGTGTCATGTCACCGGTGCGGTGTGTTATGATTGAAATGATCGTTGGAGTCATTATTGAGAGCGAGCATATGTGATTTTAGTTGGTTAGAAAGGTAATATCGTGGTTTGGCTGCGAAATCTATTGTAGTATCAGTTAAAAGGGAAAAAGGATTGTGAATGGGTAACCTGAGAGATGGATTCGATATATCGCGTGTTCGGTTGTCGTGGGCAGTATATGAAGGTGTTGGACTAAGGCTTTAGCTAATGAGAAGGGTTCTTTCTGCTAGTGTTTGGTTGTTGTGGCCAGTTGTTGTGGCTAGAGACTATCGTCTCGAGTGATTGGGTTGTTTGATACATCATATGATCTCACCCGGAGTGGCGAGTATGGCTATTACAGATGGATCGTGTGTACTCTGAGTATAGATGGGGGATTCAGATTTGGTATGTGATTTCAGAAAGTGCAATGTGGATTATGGTTCAGTTGGAGCGTGAAATTTCAGCTATATGGTGTTGTCGGACTTATGTGAGATAGGGTGACGTATGATCGCCCGAATATATGCTTGGTAAGGTCATTCAACTATTGGATTGCTTCTAGTACCACTCTAGTACGCTCGAGGACGAGTGTTTGTTTAATTTGGGGAGAATGTAACAATCTGGCCCGTCATCACGGGAATTACCACCCCATTATGCTGTAATTACATGTTTTATGCTTTTATATTAGTGTTAGAGTCTATCGGGTGAGTTAGGAATGAATTGGATTGAAAATAAGGCATATAGCCTTTTTGAAGGAAACTTGAATATGGAAAGTCAACCCGGAGTTGACTATTTAGTTAGAGGGCTCGGAATCAGATTCTGATGATTCGGGTAGTTCCAGGAGGTGATTTGTGAGTTAGGGGAGCGATCGGAATTGAATTTGGAGGTCCGGTGTAGAAATAGGCTTGAATTGGCTAAGGTTGAATTTTGGCGAAATCCGAACGGTAGGTAAGATTTTGATCCGGGGGTCGAAATGGAATTCCGACAATTCCTGTAGCTTTGTTATGTGATTTTGGATATGTCCGCAAAATTTCAGGTCATTCGGACGTCGTTTGGTCGGGTTTTTGATTGATTGTGTAATTCGGAATGTTTTAAGGAATTTAGGCTTGAATTCGATGTGAATTATGGGTTTTGATGTTGTTAGACGTGTTTTGAGGATTGGAACAAGTTCGAATAAGGTATTGGAATGTGTTGGTATGTTTGGATGGGGTCCCGGGGGCCTCGGGGTATTTTCGGATAGTCAAACCGGAGAAAATATGGAAAATTGCAGACTTTATGCAGTGGCTCTGTTGTTTTCGCTCCTGCGGAAATGAGGAGCGCAGGAGCGGATATGGGGGCGTAGAGGCGCTTGGCTTCGTAGAAGCGGAAGCATGTCTGCTGAGGCGGCGTCGCAGGAGCGAGTTTGAGACCGCAGAAGCGGCCAAGGGGCGGGATGTGGAAATCCGCAAAAGCGGATTGGTGATCGCATAGGGTAGTCCCCAGGAGCGGACTCTTGTCCGCAGAAGCAGGAAAGACCGCCGAGGTGGAGGGTATTCCGCAGAAGCGGACCTGCAGGAGCGGTCCTTGGATCGCAGGTGCGGAAATGTCCAAATAGGCCTGGGTTCGCAGAAGCGACCATTTGGTCGCAGAAGCGGTTCCGCAGGGGCGGAAATGGTCCGCAGAAGCGAAAATCGCAGAAGATTAAATGTATCAGAAGTTAAAAAATTTAGAAACATTTCACACATTTGGGTCTCGGCTTTAGAGGCGATTTGGGCAATTTTGAAGAGGAACTCAAGGGAAATCATCAGGTAATCAACTATGGACTTAAACTATGATTAGTATTGATAATATTATGCAATTATATCATGAAAATGGAGGAATTTGGAATATTTCACGGAGGTTTTAGCCCTAGGCTTGAACTTTAGAAAAACAAGGATTTGAGTGGTCAAATGGAGTCCGAATTTGGTAAATCTTATAGCTTAGACTCGTATCGAGATGAGAGTTCCGAATATGTGACTTTCGTGATTTTTCGTGAAGCGTACCTGAAGTCGGGTTTTGGCAACTTTGTCATTTTTTGTGTAAATTGAGTTGTTTTGACTGGGTATCATTCCATTGGCCTAATTTGATGTGTTTCTACCATATTTGATCAGATTCTACGCGTGCGGAGCTTGATTCTCGTGGCAAGGGCATTGCGGAGTAGTCGTCGCATCGTATTGAGGTGAGTAATAGATGTGGGTGATGACCAGCGGGTTCGAAACCCCGGTATACCACTTTGTGACGCTGTATAGCGGCGAGACACGTACTCTCTTGTGAGTGCAAGGTCGATTGTGATTGGGGACTATGGCTTAGTCCGATTTGTTGATACTGTGTTATGATATTAGGCTATTCTTGAGCCGTCGAAGCTCCTTCTCGGATGGTTTCATACTATATTGTGATATTGGCTACTCTTGAGTCGTTGAACCTCCTTCTTGGACGGTTGAGTATACTTGTGGGCTGTGAGCCAGGCAGTTATTGGATCCCGCGAGGATCGTTATCATTGTTTTGTGATATTGACATGTTAGTTTTACTACCAGTCCGTAGCTATTATTGTTATCATGATTTTCCAATCTTTGGAACTTTGATATTACTGTTTTCAAATGGAAAAAAAATGATAAAAGAGTTTTCAAAACTACTTTTGAGCTCGCGAGGCTGCATTTGCATATTAGCTGACTGGTAGTGGATCGCGCTGCACGCCGCAGCGTATATTCATGATATTGTGCTTGGGCTGTAGGAGCCCTTGGGCTGTAGGAGCCCCTCCGGAGTCTGAACCCCCACAGTGAGCACGGGTACCCAAATTGGATTGGGCTACACGCCGTAGCGGTCATTTCATGCATCGTATTGCATTTAGCTATACCTGCTAGCTGTTGTACTTGTTGTTAATATTGTTGGCTCTCTACTGTTGGTATTGATCTGTTATAGGGTATTGGTATAACTTTGTGCTTTACTGTGGATTCTTATCTACGTTGTCTTACCCTTGTTTATTACCACTGAGTCTGGCAGTACTCATTTTACTCCCTGCACCTTGTGTGCAGATCCAGGTACCTCTTAGCAGACCTGATTCGGTAGCCACTCGGAGGTATTGTGCGGGATAGTCGAGGTAGCTGCAGTGTCCGCAGGACCTGACTCCCCTTCTAGCTGTCATTTCTTATCTTGTTGTCTTTCCTTTCCACACTGAGTTTGTTATAAACCTTATTACACATATGTTCTTTAGAGGCTCGTGACTCTTGACCCTTCGGTCTATGGGAGTTGGTATGTGTTGGGACTTGGTTCCCCGTTTTCGATTTATATATCACTGTTGTTTTATGATTTGATGCGTTTAAATGGGATAAAGCGAGCTCCTAGCTCTGTTATTGTTATTGATTGGTCAGGCTGGCCTAGCAGTGTGTTGGGCGCCATCACGACTGGATTTGGGGTCGTGACATTAATATTTGTTGACAATTTAACAAGATGATTATAATGAAGGTAGTAACCCAGTTTTGCTAAGTTCGGCAAAATTTGTGACCAATTGAACGACGACAACTTTTGCCAATTAAACGAAACTTCTAATTAAACAATTTTTATAACTTATGCTCGCCCGCGATAACGTGTGAACAAGAAGTTTACCATGTGTCAAAAATTTGTGATCAAGTCCTGAAGTTAAGTTCAATAGTTAAGGACACAAGTTTAAAAGTTAAGGGCATGTAGTCCTTAACTTATAGTTACAAGTTCTAATGTTAAGGACAGACAGTCCTTAACTTATAGTTACAAGCTCAAAAGTTAAGGACAATAGGTCCTGAACTTACAGTTACAAGTTCAAAAGTTAAGGATAATAGGTCCTTAACTTTGATTTCCAAGTTCAAAAGTTAAGGACAAGTAGCCCTTAACTTACGGTTACGAACAAGTAGTCATTAACTTATAGTTACAAGTTCAAAAGTTAAGGATAATAGGTCATTAGCATTGATTTCCAAGTTCAAAAGTTAAGGACAAACAGTCCTTAACTTACAGTTACACGTTCAAAAGTTAAGGACAAGCAATATTTAACTTAAAGTTACAAGTTCAAAAGTTAAGATCACTAGGTCCTTAACTTTGACTTACAAGTCAAAAGTTAAGGACAATAAGTTCTTAACTTTGACGTACAGGTTCAAAAGTACATGTTCTTTTTTCTAGGCCATCTCTTCCAAATTTATATTTGTACATGTTCTTTTTTTTTCCTTCCTATGCATCTGCATATTCTGTCAAACAAAAAAAATATCTTGTATAATTCGAATTGCAGCTTTATTTTCATACTCTTTCTCATGTTTTCAAGCAAATTGAAGAAGTGAAACTCTCTCGTGGATTAGTTTATTTTGAAAACAATCATCAATTTATCAACTTTCAGAATCATATTTAGTTGTTCTGGCTTTCATTTTTTCTTTTTTTAAATCAGAATTTAAACATGCCAACGAAAAAATATGAATAACTTTTTAATACAACCTCAAAAAAGTATTGCTAATAAATTGTTTTCAAACAATAGATAAAGTTTAAAAAAAAGGTATAGGAAAGTGTTTTTAAAATGAACAAGTCGCCAATCTTGTTAAGTTAGATGGTAATGAAATCAAAGAATAAGAAGAATTTATCAGTCAAAATTTTAAAAAATTACAAATAAATAAATATAAATACTATTCTTTAAGGCCTCTTAATAACCTTCGCTTTAGATCACAAATATTATTGAACGGCCCCTAATTCAATTGATCGTTGATGACAAACTTAAAGGGCTATAAAAAACTTTTTTGCATGACTTGAGGTGAGAGTGCCTGCCTTAATCTTTGGCTAACGTACAAGCCACGCCTTCATATATTGGTGGCAGGAAACCGCTGGAGTAAAATTAACTAAACTCCTTTTATTTTATTATAATTATAATTAATGTTGTTAATTAGTGATGCTGTATCTTGCCCTCAACTAACTCTTAGTACTGATATGCTTTCAGAAGACTTAAGGCTTAATGGTTAGGTGATCTATTAATTTTTCGGCTTTTAATTCTAAACTAAATCCCACCTATTGTATTATTTAAGTACTTTATTTAAAACAGTCAACTACTTCCTTTTAACTGAATTTAACTTTTCGTTAACACCCTTTGGCATTTTCCTTTCTGTCCGTTTTCCTCTTCCTTGAAGTGAAATCCAACTGTTCTTACTGGAATCATTAACTAGAATAACACAATTCAAACCATAATATCACGAGTTTAAAGTCATTAATCCAGTTTGTTATCTAATTAGATTTTTTTCATTACTTGAAAAAGATATATAAAGAATCACATCCAATTGAAAGATTGACAATTCAATATCTTTTGAAAATTCATTATTCTGGTTAATGCTAAATTTATTACAAATATAACTGACTGACTGGCGGCAGTCCACATTAATATGTAGGAATCAATGAAATTTGGATACACGAATTGGTTTGGTACATGTATTTAGCGTAAAGTTAGGTAAATTCCATTGTTATAAATTGGAAAATAGAAGAAATGCAATGTTACTGAAACTGTAGTCCCATCATTACTGCATACACATACCAGTGGCGAAACCACATATTGATAAGGGTGGTCAACTGACCACCCTTCTTCGAAAAATTACATTGTTTACATAGGTAAAATATTATATTTTAGAAATATATAACATATATTGAATACCCTTTATTAGAATTTTTTTTCACTTCTTTTAAATTTGAACATCCTTGTAAAATTTCTAGTTTCGCCGCTGACACATACCCTATGTGAGCACGTGATTTTTGCCTAACATGAATTACTCCCACAAAATCAAAACAAAAATTGTCTATTTTTATGGTGTGTATTTTTGTGAATTTTCGTGTTATTTTTTGTATTTGTTTTGCATTTGTATATGTGAGCACGTGATTTTTTCCCTATATGAGAATTACTCCCAAAAATTCAAAATAAAAGAGTTTTGTGTTGTTTGCAATTGTTGTGAATTTAGTGTCATTTTTAAAGAATAATGACTATATATATATATATATATATATATATATATATATATATATATATATATATATATATATATATATATATATATATATATCGCATTTGCATTTAGGATTTAATTCTACAATTAGGAGTAATTAATTTTATCTTACAAAAATGAAAATCACAAAAATAGGCATCTTTTGCATTTTAGCCTTTAATGTCCAAATTGTGTGATTGTATTTTAATTACCATTTAAAATTAGGTGACAATTATTATTATGAGATTAGTATTTCAAGATAATTTTAGTTTTTATAATTTAATCTTAGTATTTTGGGCTTTATTAATTAGGAAGTTGAATAATGGAGAAGAACAAAATAGAAAAAAATTGGATTGGGCCATCTTGCAAATTAAGTTACAAGCCCAATCCTAAGCACCCTTATCCAACCCAAAACCCCTTGGCCCAAAAGAAAAATTCAGATTTTTTTTGCAAAAAATAATCATAATTACATGACATAAAATAGTGGGGAGCAAGGAAATCAAGGAAGAAAACAAGGAGAGGAAAACATGGATTAGTGAGTTTTCTTTAAATTAAAAAATATTTTCTTTTTAATAAAAAATCTGAAAATTTTCGAAATTCTTGCCTATAAATAGAAGAGAGGATTTATGGAAAAAAAAAGGGGGAAAAAAGAGAGGAAAAATCGGAAGAGAAGAAAAAATAAAAAAATTCCCTGCTGTAGTATACACTCGATATACACTATGGATACAGAAGTATACACGGAAAAAATGCAATTTTTGAGAGTTTCTTTTGAGAAGTGAAAAAAGTTCAAAGCTAGAAAGCCAAAACAAAGAGAAAATCTGGAAAATATTTTTCTTTTCTATTTTTTACTGGTTTGTTTTTGTTTTTCTCCGTATTGCTGGGATTTTCGGGATTGAGGTGTTGAAGCTACTGCTGGTTGTTACTGTTGTTGTTGCTGTATTTTTCACCGCCTTGTTGATTTGCCATTTTCCCATTCCTTTCAAAACCAGGTACATATCTCTTTCACTTGAAGTTGTAATGGTGAATTGTTGAAATAAAAAATGAAGATCTGGATCCGATTATTTGCTGTCCTGTAGTTTATGTTTAGTGTTGTTAGTTTAGATTTGTAATTTATCTATTGAAGTATTCTGTAGTAGCTGAAAAATGAAAAACAAAAACATTGTAATAACTAGTAGTATAGTAGCAATAGTGTATCACATAGCTTAATTAGGTAATAGATCTTAAAACATGGGTTAGTTAATAATAATTTCAAAAAATCGATTGGTTACTTACTCACAATAGATTCATAAGTCTTAATCACATATCAGATGTCATTTACACATAGATAAGCTTAAAAATAGGAAATGTTAGATTAGATAGTGCTTTAATCATGTTTTAGGTTAATAATCTGGTGATAAAACAAGCCATATTGAAATCAGTAGCATAATTATAAATAGGTCTCTAAGTTATTTATTTACGGATATTGATACAATTTAATTAGAACCATCTTTGTAATGTAAAAATGCCTAGTACATAACGAAACTGGTAATGTAAATATTCGTGAGTAGTTAATTAGTTAATTCAGATCCATAGTTAATTAGTTTAATCATCCTTTAAGTCCATTATGTAATCCGTCGCTTTCTCAAATTAGGTATTAACTGGCATTAACTTCAAAACGCTAGTGTAAGAGGAAGAAGTAGTTTGTTAGTTCTGATTTATGGTAATAAATAATTAATTTGTAGCTAATGTATGATATTGATTTCCTTCACTGAATAAATAAAAGTGCTTTCCATTTCAAATGTGTATCTTTGTTATGTTGCTTCAATTGTTTTCAATTTTATTTAGTTTGGGCCCAAGGCGTGTTATGGGCCTGAATCTCTGTATAATGCCAACTGGGCTGGCGATAGAATGCCCGAATCAGGTCTGGTTCTTTAAGAACCTGGACCTGTTTTTAATGTAGTAAATCCTTATTCTGGAAATCCAGGCCCCATTGAATAACAAAATTACGGGCCTGGAATGTTTAAATATTAGAAATCGATTAAGGAAAAAATAAATGTAGAAAACATAGCCAAATACTAGTATTGAATCCTTTAATGAAAATTGGGATGAGCCTCGCCCGAATAACAAACACCGGGGGCCCCATTTAGTAATAAGATAACATAGTAGAACCGGAGAGGCTAATAGCAAATTCCATAGCCTCTCCCCAAAGTTAAAAGCCGATAGACGTTATTTAGGGCACGATGTTAATGTACTTTCCATTGAACGAGTGTTCACTTGGTGCGACTCAAATCCAAATCTCGGCAAAGCTGAAATACACCGAAAGTCATAGGCGTACTGGTTGCGGTATGACTCGAGGCGTGTTTTCCCGATGCCGCAAATTCTTTAAAATAATACCTAATGTAAAAAGCATTATATGTTGCTTAAAATCTATAATTGAGTCAAACAAGAGTCGGGAACGACAATTGAGCGACCGTGCTAAAACCACTGAACCCGGGAATGCCTAACACCTTCTCCCGGGTTAACAGAGTTCCTTATCCGGATCTTTGCTTCGCAGACAGTTTTAAGAGTCAAAATTCCTCGGATTCGGGATTAACCGGTGACTTGGGACACCATTATCATTCCCAGGTGGCGACTCTGATTAATCTCAATAAATCCCGAACCGATTGTCCTTTAATTGGAAAAACTCCTTCTCTTACGTTATTTTATCCGTTTCGGATATTTGAGCGTCGGGGTATACCTTACAAGCGTATTTGTATGCTTAAGTGGGGTAGCAAAATGGAGGTGTGACAGCTGTCACACCTCCCTTAACGCTAATCCGGTGGTTTCGTTTTGTTGATTCAGGAAAGTCGAGGTGGTTGGTTGTGGTAAATTGGAAAGCAAGATCCAAGGAAAATGATAACGGGCATCGAAGCTGTTACGAGTGCTCAAGAGACTCAGGGTCAGAAAATTCAACAAGGGTCTACTGTGGTTGAGGAAAACAGAGCATTGAAACAACAAATGACCAAAATGCGGGCCAATGGCCAAGGACAGCCTTCTCATAAGCAAGAACAGTACCACTCTCCCGAGTACCACTCGTACTCGTTTGACCTTCCTGCAAACGTTGAGAAGCTTACCCGAAAGAATGTAGAGGAAGAAATGGCCCAAAGATTGAAGAGATTAGAACAACGGCTGAAAAACATGCAAGAAATGGCAGGTCAAAAGAGTGTTGCCTTCAGAGATCTTTGTATGTTCCCCGATGTCCACTTGCCTCCTGGTTTCAAGGTTCCCAAATTGGAAAAGTATGATGGACGCGGAAACCCCATAGCCCACCTGAAAAGGTATTGCAACCAATTGAGAGGTGTGGGAAGAAAAGAAGAATTGCTTATAGCTTATTTTGGGGAAAGCCTCTCGGGAGTAGCATCTGAATGGTTTTGGGATCAGGACGCATCTGGTTGGCACGTCTTGGATGATTTGGCACGAGCCTTTATCAAACAGTTTCAATACAATATTGACGACACCCCAAACCGCATTTCCATTTCTAAACTGAAAAAGAAACCAACTGAAAGTTTCGGGGAATATGCCATCAAATGGAGAGAGCAGGCAGCGAGAGCTAAGCCACCCATGAATGATCACGAGTTGGCCACTGTTTTCCTTCAGGCTCAAGAGCCGGATTACTTTCAAAACATGATATCTGCAGTTGGTCATCAAAATGGGAGAAATGGTGGAAAATGGTCTTAAGACAGGCAAAATTATAAGTCAAGCAGCTCTCAAAAATGCGGCTCAGGATGCCCAAAGTGAATTCAGTGATGTGAATGGGAGGGATGATGAAATCATGATGACATCAGGGTCGAGAAGAGGTCCTATGAGAACATCTCTAAGGTGTATGCAACCACATCAAGTTTTCCATGACCCCTTTAAGCATTACTACCCGCCTCAGAACCCTCCATATTCTGTTGATCCAGTCCAGTATGTTGCTCAATCCTCAAAACACCCAAGAAAGCGAGCCCGCACATCACAAAATCTTTACCAGCCTCCGCAAAATTTTCAAATACCTTATAACCCACATCCAAGCCATAGGTATGGAAAGGAACAGAAGTTGAAAGATAATGTTACACCAATAGGAGAGTCCTATGCAAGCTTGTTTGAGAAGCTAAAACGACGTGGCGTGATTGCACCCATCCCTCCAAATCGGGTGGACCGACGTGCGAGAAGTTTTGACTCATCCAAAAGGTGTGAATACCACTCCAATGCCCTGGGGCACGATGTTGAAAGTTGTCGGGATTTGAAAAGAGAGATAGAAAGAATGATTCGGGAAGGAATAATTGCGGTCCAAGGCAGTGGCATCCAAAACATTGCACAGAATCCTTTACCTACACATAACGGAGCACATTTTGTGGGAATGCTGCCCGGTGACGTGGGTGATGAAAATCTTCTTGGGAGGTCAACTGAAGTTGAAGATATTGAAACAGAAAGTGATCTTGGCAACATTAATGCAGAATTCAGTGGCTAGGATGCCATGCTTGTCAATTGGGAAGGCGCTCCATCTCTTGGAGTTTTGGTGGTATATTTTGGTGTCATCTCTCTTGTCCGGGTTATTTCAGGGTTGTAATCCGGACGTTGTCTTGAGAGTCAAAACCCTTCTATCTTTCCACTTTGCTTTGTTTAGTAATAAAGTTGTTTAGTGATGTTTAGGTCTGTAATTCTAGTCTAGTCTGTTTGTTTTGTTGTTCGTCTTGTTGTTTCAACCCATCAGTTTAATACAACTCTCTGTTTCCCATCATTCCTAGTCATTCCATTTCTGATCACTTTGTATTTCTTCTCATACTGACTTTAGCAACATGACATGAACATAATTCTAAGCCTGATTTTAAAAGTCAATAAAACAATGTTGAAGATGTAGTGATACTCGGAAGAAATAAAAACATATTGGAATACTGTTGAAGCCGGAATCAAGTGAACATTAGGGAAAGCGTAACATAAAGAAATGCCGTGGAAATGCATCATGCTTCATCGGTTTAAAGCCAAAGGCAAGAGTACCCCAAGGTTAAAGGAACCATTCGTGGTATCGGGATTGTTGCCCAATGGCACTGAGAGTCATCAAGGCAAATATGTGAATCAATCAAAGGTGTTTAACTGTGTAGTTTGTACTTGGTAGGTTTTGAAGATTGGAATGACGAAGGCGTTTTATTCGGCTATCCAAACACTTTATCCATTGATATCCCTTTGAGCCTTATTATATTTTCTTTCATACCCCTCTTTCGGAATCAACAACAAAAAATGAGGATTGAGCGGAGAAATCCAAATGGAGAAACAAAAAGAAAGCGAGAAACAAAAGAAAAGAAAAAAAAAAGAAAAGAAAAAGAAAAAGAAAAGAAAAAGAAAAGAAAAGAAAAAGAAAAATCGGGAGAAGTCAAGATGCAACAATGAATACGGACGTAGTCTGAACTACGTTTGACTTGATCCCGAAAGGGTACGTAGGCAGCCTCTCTGAGGTTCAGTCACAATAAAGGAAAAATCTAAAAAAATCCCCCAAGAAGGAAACTGGGGCAGAAATTATGGTTGTTGAAAGAATAAAGATTCCGAAAGTTGTAATTTTAACCCAAGATGAGATATTTTTGAGCCTTTATATCCTTTTTTCTTACCCCATCCAAAAGCCCGCATTACAGTCCAAAGGAAGACCTTCTCATCAATCTTCAAGAAATGCCGAGTCAAACGAGCAAAGGTGAATCACATCAAGGGCAACACTCCAGTCCGAACAAGGCAGAATGACGAATTCAAGATGATGAGAACTACCACTGGACTCCAAGATGAGAGAAATTAAAATGACAGAGTCTTATCGGTGAAAACCCTCACGGGCACCGTAAGGCGACAGTGAGTTGAGAGAAAGAAAACATAAAAGGAGAAAGGCTTGATGGTGAAAACCCTACGGGCACTACAAGTCGACTAAGGATCAGATCAAAGAAATGAAGTGTTGAGACCGGTTTCACGGAAGAACTTGCAACAAGAGTTGAACATCAGATTTGCTATACAAAGAAGACTGAAGTGTATGTTAAGGTCGCTAGAGTCGGTATTCACATCCGATAGGCCATTCTTCTGTAGGTTTCTTGTTAGGAATTGTATCTTCATTTCTCTTTATTCTTCATACCTTGTTTTACCCTCCCTCTTATCGAGTCTGTCGGGCCATAACAAGTATAGAAATGATTTCAAAATTTGCCACCAAGCTTTCCAATTGCACAAGATGGGATTTAGCCAACACGACAATTGTCGTAAGTCAGGGAATGACAAGGCCAGTGATTTAAGCCAAAAGAGCAACATGTGCAATGAAATTAAAATGTTTGGGGATCATGCAAGACACAAAGGTCGGCAAAGTGCCAACTCAGGGAAAATATAACGAATGGAAGTACGGGGGTTCGAACAGAGAGGAGGTATATCTTCTGACAAAAGAAAGAGGCGGTCAAGAAACACCCAAGGTTATCAAATGAAATCATGGAAAGAATCATAGACTGCAAGATCAGATTTTGTGAGATCCGTCAAGAAAGGAACAATATACATGCAGTAAGGAAGATGGATTTTTGGATAGTCGGTGAACAGGAAAGGCATTCAAGTGGAAAACAATCGCCATCAAAGTTCAAGGCCACAACCAACCACCACATTTAAACTAACATATTTTTCTTTGCTTTGAAACGGGGGCATAAATGTTATTGGACCGATGGAGCCAACAACTTTCAATGGGCATAAGCTCATTTTGGTTGCGATTGGTTACTTTACCACATTGGGCCAAGGCAAAGGGCAAATTTGCGCCAAACTAGCAACGAGCATTTATGGTATCACGGGTGTTGTCCAATGGAGCATTGTATTTAACAGATGTTGAAGGAAAGTGCGTAGAGACTGCTATCAATTCAGATGCGGTCAAAAGATACTATGTATGATTCCTTTTTCAATTATGTGTTTTGTATTTTGTTGTGATTTTGGAATTGAAATGACGAAGGCATTTTATTCTCTATCCAAACACTTTATCCATTGATAACCCCTTTGAGCCTTAATGAATATATTCTTTCATATCCCTCTCTCGGAATCGCTTTAGCGCAATAAGATCGAAATTGCCAAAATGAAAAAATGCAAAAAAAAAAAAAAGAAAAAAATGAAAAAATGAAAAAAAAAGAGAAAAAGACAAAGAAATCGGGAAAAAGTCAAAAGAAATCCATCTAACTAATGAAGTTGGATGAACTACGTCCGACTTGATCCCGAAAGGGTACGTAGGCAGCCTCTTTGAGGTTCAGTCATAATAAAGAAAAAAATCCAAAAATTCCCCACATATTGAAACTGGGGCAGAAGTTATGTTTAATAATTCCGAGAGTTGTAAATATCTTTGAACCCTCGTGAGATTTTGAGCCTTTGTACCTTTCTTTCTTAACCCATCCAAAAGCCACATTACGGTCCAAAGAAAGACCTTCTGATCAATTCCGAAATGATAACGAATGCAATGAAGGAGGAGCGAAACATCGGACAACACCTGTGGTAAGAAAACAAAATACAAAAGGAAAAATGAGAAATAATGAAAAATGAGAGAGTCTCATCGGTGAAAACCTTAACCGGCATTGTGAGACGACTATGAGTTTGAGAGAAATAAAATGAGAAAGTCTTGTTAGTGAAAACCTTAACAGGCACTGCGAGGCGATTGTGAGGTTGAGAGAATAAATGAGAGAGTTCTATTGGTGAAAACCTTTCGAGGCACCGTAGGGCGATCGTAAGGACTACCACAAAAGAGAAAAGGTAACAAAAAACAGTATCGGTTTGGGCTGGAAACAATTCAGAGACAGAATAATGATTGGAACGAACTGGGTCAGAGTTTAAATACATGGCATGGTCAGCAGAATCAGCCGGCAAATACCCGGATAAGTTCTATCATCTCTCCAAAACGCCCTTACCTTTTTTTATTTTTCTGCATTTCATTGTTTACCTTTTGAGAGCTAACTACCAGCTCCTGATAACGAAAGTTGAAACAACACTGGGTCAGAAAGAAGGAAGAGTTGGGAAGGAAATAAGGAAGCTTGGCAAATATGGCCAAAGGAAAAGAAAACAAAACAAAAATGGAAAAAATGAGAAAATACAAAAAGAGTCTGCAAGGGATAAGAAGTTGAAAGCTACACAACATGAGAAAAGCAAAAAGAAGAAACCAATAAGAAGCAGGGACGACAGATGCCAGTTGCCAGCAGTTTATATCTAATAAGTTCTGTTTCATGCAGGAACAAATTGACAAATTGTCACTAAAGTGAATGTGACCAATGTGGAAAATAGAAAACACCAAAAAGAGAAGTTCGCCAATAAGTGGAGAAATTCACGAGCAAGAGATAATTGGTAAAAGAAAATACCAAAAAGAGGAAGGTAACATCTTTTAAAATCCACTCCCCAGTCTTCAGGCTGCGGGAATACTTTCTGCATCGCATTGCACGTTTAAATTCTGTTAGGTGCCCACCTTCGAATACGGGAATACTTTTCTGCATCGCATTGAACGTTTAATTTCTGTTAGGTGCCCACCTTCGAATACGGGAATACTTTTCTGCATCGCATTGCACGTTTAAATTATGTTAGGTACCTACCTTCGAATACGGGAATATTTTTCTGCGTCGCATTGCACTTTTAAATTCTGTTAGGTGCCCACCTTCGAATACGGGAATACTTTTCTGCATCGCATTGCACGTTTAAATTCTGTTAGGTTCCCACCTTCAAATACGGGAATACTTTTCTGCATCGCATTGCACATTTAATTTTTGTCAGGTGCCCACCTTGAAATACGGGAATATATTTCTGCATTTGCATTGCTCGTTTAATTTCTGTTAGGCGCCCACCTTCAAATACGGGAATATATTTCTGCACTGCACTGCACGTTTAATTTCTGTTAGGTGCCCACCTTCGAATACGGGAATACTTTTCTGCATCGATTGCACGTTTAAATTCTGTTAGGTGCCCACCTTCGAATACGGGAATACTTTTCTGCATCACATTGCACGTTTAATTTCTGTTTGGTGCCCACCTTTGAATACGGGAATATTTTGTGCATCGCATTGCACGTTTAATTTCGTTAGGTGCCCACCCTCGAATACGGGAATATTTTTCTGCATCGCATTGCACGTTTAATTTATGTTAGGTGCCCACCTCGAATACGAGAATACTTTTCCGCATCGCATTGCACGTTTAATTTCCGTTAGGCGCCCACCTTCTAACAAAGGGAATACTTTTCAGCATTGCACGTTTAATTTCCGTTAGGCGCCCACCTTCTAACAAAGGGAATACTTTTCTGCATCGCATTGCACGTTTAAATTCCGTTAGGTGCCCACCTTCGAATACGGGAATATTTTCTGCATCGCATTGCACGTTTAATTTCCGTTAGGTGCCCACCTTCAAATACGGGAATATTTTTCTGCATCGCGTTGCACGTTTAATTTCGTTAGGTGCCCACCTTCGAATACGGGAATACTTTTCGCATCGCATTGCACGTTTAAATTACGTTAGGTGCCCACCCTCGAATACGGGAATACTTTTCGCATCGCGTTGCACGTTTAAATTACGTTAGGTGCCCGCCTTCGAATACGGGAATACTTTTATGTATCGCATTGCATGTTTAATTTATGTTCGGTGCCCACCTTCGAATACGGGAATATATTTCGTATTTGCATTGCACGTTTAATTTCGTTAGGCACCCACCTTCAAATACGGGAATATATTTATGCACACCATGGTTTATATAGCTAAAAGCCCACACTAGGGCGAAAAAAGAAAAAAAAAAGTAGTTTGTTGTTTTGTTTTGAGCGAGGTTCAGCTCGAGGGCAAGAAGTACCATTGAAAATCAAAAAAAAAAAAGAAGAGGAAAACAAGAAAGAAAATCAACAAAAAAAGGAGAGTCGGCATCTCAAAAAATCAAAGAAAAAAGAGACAAGGAGAAGCAAACAAAAGCTAGAATAGGAATAATTGTAATTGTAGAATCATAGCTTAGAATAACTTCTTCATTTTACATTCCCCCGGTGTAATAAGGAGGTCGGCAAGCAGTAACCGCAACAGCAGCAACAGTAACAGCAAAAAATCGCAGTTTCATTGGTAGTCCGAGCTACCAAAATTTTCCGAACTACATTGACCTGATTCCCTTTTAGCCAGGGATATGTGGGAGACCTCTTGAAGCAAAGGTTCGGTCAAAATTTTGAAGAAAAAAAAATGCTTCTCACGGAGTGCTCAAACGGGCAAAAATCGCTCGTATCCGCTCACTTGTCTTTGCACAGAAACTCTTCGTGTTTACGCGCAAAGAGGGGCAGCTGTGAGCACGTGATTTTTTCCCTATATGAGAATTACTCCCAAAAATTCAAAATAAAAGAGTTTTGTGTTGTTTGCAATTGTTGTGAATTTAGTGTCATTTTTAAAGAATAATGACTATATATATATATATATATATATATATATATATATATATATATATATATATATATATATATCGCATTTGCATTTAGGATTTAATTCTACAATTAGGAGTAATTAATTTTATCTTACAAAAATGAAAATCACAAAAATAGGCATCTTTTGCATTTTAGCCTTTAATGTCCAAATTGTGTGATTGTATTTTAATTACCATTTAAAATTAGGTGACAATTATTATTATGAGATTAGTATTTCAAGATAATTTTAGTTTTTATAATTTAATCTTAGTATTTTGGGCTTTATTAATTAGGAAGTTGAATAATGGAGAAGAACAAAATAGAAAAAAATTGGATTGGGCCATCTTGCAAATTAAGTTACAAGCCCAATCCTAAGCACCCTTATCCAACCCAAAACCCCTTGGCCCAAAAGAAAAATTCAGATTTTTTTTGCAAAAAATAATCATAATTACATGACATAAAGTAGTGGGGAGCAAGGAAATCAAGGAAGAAAACAAGGAGAGGAAAACATGGATTAGTGAGTTTTCTTTAAATTAAAAAAATATTTTCTTTTTAATAAAAAATCTGAAAATTTTCGAAATTCTTGCCTATAAATAGAAGAGAGGATTTATGAAAAAAAAGGGGGAAAAAAGAGAGGAAAAATCGGAAGAGAAGAAAAAATAAAAAAATTCCCTGCTGTAGTATACACTCGATATACACTATGGATACAGAAGTATACACGGAAAAAATGCAATTTTTGAGAGTTTCTTTTGAGAAGTGAAAAAAGTTCAAAGCTAGAAAGCCAAAACAAAGAGAAAATCTGGAAAATATTTTTCTTTTCTATTTTTTACTGGTTTGTTTTTGTTTTTCTCCGTATTGCTGGGATTTTCGGGATTGAGGTGTTGAAGCTACTGCTGGTTGTTACTGTTGTTGTTGTTGTATTTTCACCGCCTTGTTGATTTGCCATTTTCTCATTCCTTTCAAAACCAGGTACATATCTCTTTCACTTGAAGTTGTAATGGTGAATTGTTGAAATAAAAAATGAAGATCTGGATCCGATTATTTGTTGTCCTGTAGTTTATGTTTAGTGTTGTTAGTTTAGATTTGTAATTTATCTATTGAAGTATTCTGTAGTAGCTGAAAAATGAAAAACAAAAACATTGTAATAACTAGTAGTATAGTAGCAATAGTGTATCACATAGCTTAATTAGGTAATAGATCTTAAAACATGGGTTAGTTAATAATAATTTCAAAAAATCGATTGGTTACTTACTCACAATAGATTCATAAGTCTTAATCACATATCAGATGTCATTTACACATAGATAAGCTTAAAAATAGGAAATGTTAGATTAGATAGTGCTTTAATCATGTTTTAGGTTAATAATCTGGTGATAAAACAAGCCATATTGAAATCAGTAGCATAATTATAAATAGGTCTCTAAGTTATTTATTTACGGATATTGATACAATTTAATTAGAACCATCTTTGTAATGTAAAAATGCCTAGTACATAACGAAACTGGTAATGTAAATATTCGTGAGTAGTTAATTAGTTAATTCAGATCCATAGTTAATTAGTTTAATCATCCTTTAAGTCCATTATGTAATCCGTCGCTTTCTCAAATTAGGTATTAACTGGCATTAACTTCAAAACGCTAGTGTAAGAGGAAGAAGTAGTTTGTTAGTTCTGATTTATGGTAATAAATAATTAATTTGTAGCTAATGTATGATATTGATTTCCTTCACTGAATAAATAAAAGTGCTTTCCATTTCAAATGTGTATCTTTGTTATGTTGCTTCAATTGTTTTCAATTTTATTTAGTTTGGGCCCAAGGCGTGTTATGGGCCTGAATCTCTGTATAATGCCAACTGGGCTGGCGATAGAATGCCGAATCAGGTCTGGTTCTTTAAGAACCTGGACCTATTTTTAATGTAGTAAATCCTTCTTCTGGAAATCCAGGCCCCATTGAATAACAAAATTACGGGCCTGGAATGTTTAAATATTAGAAATCGATTAAGGAAAAAATAAATGTAGAAAACATAGCCAAATACTAGTATTGAATCTTTTAATGAAAATTGGGATGAGCCTCGCCCGAATAACAAACACCGGGGCCCCCATTTAGTAATAAGATAACATAGTAGAACCGGAGAGGCTAATAGCAAATTCCATAGCCTCTCCCCAAAGTTAAAAGCCGATAGACGTTATTTAGGGCACGATGTTAATGTACTTTCCATTGAACGAGTGTTCACTTGGTGCGACTCAAATCCAAATCTCGGCAAAGCTGAAATACACCGAAAGTCATAGGCGTACTGGTTGCGGTATGACTCGAGGCGTGTTTTCACGATGCCGCAAATTCTTTAAAATAATACCTAATGTAAAAAGCATTATATGTTGCTTAAAATCTATAATTGATTCAAACAAGAGTCGGGAACGACAATTGAGCGACCGTGCTAAAACCACTGAACCCGGGAATGCCTAACACCTTCTCCCGGGTTAACAGAGTTCCTTATCCGGATCTTTGCTTCGCGGACAGTTTTAAGAGTCAAAATTCCTCGGATTCGGGATTAACCGGTGACTTGGGACACCATTATCATTCCCAGGTGGCGACTCTGATTAATCTCAATAAATCCCGAACCGATTGTCCTTTAATTGGAAAAACTCCTTCTCTTACGTTATTTTATCCGTTTCGGATATTTGAGCGTCGGGGTATACCCTACGAGCGTATTTATATTTATGCTTATGTGGGGCAGTAAAAAGGGAGGTGTGACAGTATATACGTGATTATATTTGTTTAAATTAATATAAAAATAAAAAAATTACATTGCATGTGTATATAAAATTCATGTTTACAATTTAGAGCAATTAAGTTTGTTTACGAAAATGAAAAAAATAACAAAATGTGTATTTTTGCATTTTAATGTTTAAATACCTAATTATGTGATTTTATATTTAATAATTATATGTGTAAATTGTTAGTATGACTAATTTAGTATTTTTTATGAGTTAATTTGATTTTTTTATTTTTATTTTTTATGAAATTTAGAGTTTTAATTCTTTTTCAATTGAGGAAATAATGAGAATCAAATAAAAGAGAGGGGAAATCAAATTTGGGCCGAAATTCGATTTAATTCATAAGGCCCAAACGTCCCAGCCCAAATTCCCTTCACCCGAACCGCCCATTTCCCAATTTTAATCTGGACCGTTGATGGTATTCCATCCAACGGTCCAGAATTAATTAACCATTTTAATTACCCCAAAACCCCCCAAACCCGGCTATCCAGACCATTTGCCCATCTCTCCCTAAAATCAAATTAGAGACCCACCCAAACCCTAGCCGCCGCCGGGCTACCCCCACGCCCAAAACCCGGCGGCACGGCGTCGCCGGCCACCCAAACTAACACCCCTGAACCATTAAACCACCCTGAGCATGAATCCATCACCCATATGGTTCGAATCATCCTGTGGCTTCTCGAATATTTGATTGAAGATTCGAGCCAAACAAAAACTTACTCCAACCGAGCCCAAAATCTCACCCTAGCACCTCCATACCACCCTCACGCCCAAACAACCATTGGCCCGTCTCGAATCTGACCGGAAAAGGTCGAGCCCCAAAATTCCCTTTCAAGAACCCTAAAATTTAAAATGACGAATTTGACCAAATTGATCAAGATTTTGGGGTCCAATAGACTTTATTCGGATTGTTCTCGGTTGAGAACACTTCGATTAAAGATTATTTGACCTCAAAATGGGCAAGCCGAGTTCGAACATTGGTCTTTCTGATTTCCCGAGGTAATTTTCCTTTCATGTTGTTCTGTTTGATTGTTTTATCAATATATGTTTACTTGTATAATTTAGCTCATTGGATTGTCTTATTTTTTTTGTCTTTCGAATTTTCTATCTCTCTTCCTCAAAGACCTTTTTATTTGGTCAATCATTTTCTGTTTTCGCGTATTTGATTGTGTATGTTGTAGGATAGATATTCGCTTCGATTAGCGTCGTCGAATAATTAGATTCGTATTTTTTCTGTTTTTGTCCGATAACCATGGTTCACTGGTATTATTCGTCGATTTGTTGTTTGTCGATTCTCACGTGTTGTGATCGACTTAACGAATGTCGTCGTTCAAATTCGCGAATTTGTTGTTTGAAATCCCGGGCAGTGGTTCATTGTGGTTTGAATTAAATTGTTCTGTTTGTTGACTAATTCTGTTTATTGAGTCAGCTATTGTTGTTTGTTATAGCTGATAATTGATTGTTTTGAAGTATCCTCAATTACTTGTATGAGAATGTGTTTAGAACAATGTGGCAGTGAATTGGAATTTGCTTGTTTAAGCCTTGGAATCACTGTTTTATCAGTTTTTATTTGCTATCAATGATACATGTTGTGTTTGTCTAATCTCGTAGAAATGGTTGTGTGAAACCTCAGGCATTGCTTTGTTTTGCTTTGAATTGAACTGTTATGTTTAGTCGTATGATTCTGTTGATTAAGAGTTAGCTACAAGATTGGATATAGCTGTCATAATTTAGAATTTGAAAGCCAAAAACTAAGCCCTAGAGTGCACTGCACATGGTTTAAGTTGCTGGAACTGCTGGACAGCAGCATATTCCAGTTAGTTTTTGCCTTTAGTGTTTGTTTAATTGTATAAAGCCCACCTTTAGACAAAATCAGGTTGGAATAATCAGAGATATCAGTACTTCTAACTTTGTTAAGTGTTTTAAAAGCTGGAAATGAGAGCTCACATGAAAAGAATGATTCAAAAGTTAAAGGTACCCATGTGTTTGTTAGGAAAGGCAGAAAATCTGAAGTGTAAAGTTCTGTAGTTTTGGCTATAAAACACAGTGAACACTGACTGGAACATGGACACACATACAGAGAGATTCACAAATACATTCTCTGGAAAAGATTCACACATAGAGAGATATATACTGGCAGTATACATTACACACTCACTGGAAAAACAGATTCTGGAACAGAGCTTCTAAAATACTTTTCTAAAACAGATTGTTTTTAGAGAAAAGAGAGAGATATTGAGTTCTCGGAGGAAAAGAAGAGTTTGAGGGTTCAAACAGATTCTAAAAGTTACTTTCTTTTAGAACTTGAGTTTGAAACACCAAAGTGGCATTTTTAAATTCTGTTTGTTGTGATTCTGCGGATTTCTGGGGTTCATTTCTGAGGTCATTTGAGTTATCTGAATTGGACTATTCTGGTTTCGCCTGGTTTCAAATCTTCCTGGGTTTGCTGCATTTGTTACTAGGCTGTTGTTGATTGTTGTTTGTGGTTGCTGCTCGATATTTGCTTTCAGCTGATCTTTCCTTCTCCATTTTTTGCTGTTGAAATTCCAGGTACTTCTTCTGTTAGCTTTGAAATTGGAAAGCTGAATGTAGCAATATGACATGAAAGTCGAAATTCAAAGCATGATGTGGATTCTGGCGTTTCCTTTATACTTTAGTTCTATTGTTTCATTTTGATCGTAATTGATTCTGTTAGTTTCGATTGTTTATGAGTTGAATCCCAGAATATTTGGAATATTTCTGTTATACCTGATTATTCTCTCATCAGTTTTAAAAGTTATAAGTTCATTTATTTTGTTTTACGAATAGGATTTAGGTGTTTTAGAATATTTGTAAATTAAGGATCATTAAGAAGCTAATTGATAAATGTTTAGTATATTCATGATAGCGATTTAAGTCCCGTGCAATTCAAAATCACATGATGATCACATTTGAAAGTGAAATCGAGTTGCTTGTAGTGTCCATTTGAGCTCGTTTGAAGTAATTAGTTGTTTGTGCTATTATGTTCCGTTTTGCTTTAATAACATCAGTGAATCCATTAGTGAACGTTAATCTCCTTGAATAACAATTGTTGAACATTTTTGAGTTTTGTAATTAAAAACAGTTAGGTTAATATAATTCTAAATAAACTCATTTTATTTAAGAATGATAGGCTTCCACTTTAAAGTATTTTGATAGTCTAGTTGAATATTTGAATTGATTCATTTTTGAAAGTTTGAACTCATTTTTCGTGATGAAAACCTGGCATTATCATTAGTATTTTAAATAAACTGAACAAGTTTTCTCCAAAAAAGGACGACATTTGTGTTTTAACCTAATTATTAAGAGATATATGCCAGAATCGGGTTAATAGAAAGTAAAATTTAGAGATTAAAGTGTTCATTTTATATAAGGTACTAAATGGAATAAAGGGGACGAAATTTTAATTTTACTTGGAGCAAATAATTTTTTTTATTTATTATTTATAGTTTAAATATGTTTAAATCAAGATACTCTTCTTCAAAATTAATAGAGCAATATAAAATTTAATTAAAGCATATTAATTTATAAACACATATAAAATCAGATATTTTTAGCCATTTATAATAGTTGAAGCGACCGTGCTAGAACCACGGGATCTGGGGGTGCCTAACACCTTCCCTCGGGTCAACAGAATTCCTTACTTAGAATTTCTGGTTCGCAGACTTCATTTGGAAAGTCGAAATTTCCTCGATTCGGGACTTAAATGAATTGGTGACTTGGGACACCATAATTCCAAGTGGCGACTCTGAAATAAACAAATAATCCCGTTTCGAATATTGTCACTTAAATTGGAAAAACTCCCTTGCGCTCCTACCCCCGGGGTAGGGGGCGCGCCAAAAGGAGGTGTGACAGCTCTGGCGACTCTGCTGGGGAATACAAACCCAGAACCACTGGTTCAGGGTTTAAGAATTCAAGCTTTGAATAATTATTTTATTTGGCTTATTTATTATCTGATTTATTACATGTTTATATTTGATATGCTAAATGTTGCTTTACCGCTTTGATATTTTGTGAACTGTATATAAATTGTACCGATACCCATTTTTCTCTTCTGAGTCTTTTGAAATACAATACCGGGCATTTGCTGGACATAGCCCGTTTTTCTCAAGATAGATGTGGTGCTTGGTACCCGGTGAAGGATTTTGTAGTCACACATGTTTAGGCGGAGAGTTTTTTCAATTAAGCCGGAAAGTCATGCTACCGGTGCACCGACACTCTTCGGCTCGAGTTGTCCGCTCGAGTTAAAGCCAGTCTAGACACTTTTCCAACAGGATGATGACTTAGAATAACAAGACCTTATGCCGGATCCCCGATAGGAACGTTTATTTGCATCATGTGCATATTTGACTTAGGAGGCTCAACACAGGGGTTGGGCCTGTCTAGGACAGGTGTACCCGAAACAAAAAGACCAACTTGTTGCATCTTTTTGTGTGCATTTATTTGTTTCGATCTTACATGCCGACCGGTTTGTTAAAAAGAGGAAGAAGTGGAAAACGTCAGGGTATATAGTTAAAATAATTTTATGAAAATAGTTAGTTCTTTGAAAATAAATTCTGAAAAATAAAAAAAAAAATATAAAAAATAAAATAAAAAAATAAAATAAAATAAAAAATAAAAATGCAAAAATTCCAAATAAATTTTCTTAATTTTACGAAAATAGTTAGATCTTTAAAAATAAATTCTAAAAAAAAAATGCAAAAAAAAAATTCCAAATAAATTTTCTTAATTTTACAAAAATAGTTTAGTTTCTTTGAAAATAATTTTCAAATAAATTTTCTTAGTTCCTTTGAAAATAATTCGTTTTAGAAATGTTGTTTAAAAATAGTTTGTTTTCTTTTCTTAAAATGATTTAGTTCTTTTATTTTCGAACTACGCAAGTTTGATTCTCACCAAACATGAGATACGTAGGCAACCCATATCGGGCTCAACTAATACTGATTTTTTTTAAGGAAAACAATAATAAAAATATTAGAATTAGGATTTTTGTTCTTAGTCGAGAGTTAGGAAATTTTGCAAAAATAGCCAAACGCCTCAAAAGGGGCGCGGGAGGACTAATTTTGCAAAACGGAATATAGACATCACACTGGTATCCTGTTATACAGCCTTCAAATCTTCTTCAAGTGCTGAAAGGCCGTATTAACAAGATTCGTTTTTTATATATTTTATATAATAATAATAAATAAAAAAAAATTCTTGAAAAAAAATCTTAAGTCCATTTTTTTTATCTTTTCTAGGATCGGCATGACTTCCTCGCAACGAATCGGCCAGAAAAGGGTGAGAGACGAAATACCACCTATGTTCATGGTCCAGGACAAAACCCCAGATCGGCTCCGTAAATGGTGGGCTAGTTTTTCAGCTTGGGAAAGAAATCAAGTTCACAAGCACCTCAAGTTTCTTACGGACATCATGATGATAAAACCGGATAAAAATGTGATCAGAGCTTTAGTGAGTTTTTGGGACTCAACAAGCAACGTGTTCAGATTCGGGATTGCGAAATGACACCCACTTTGGAAGAATTGGGCGGACTCACAGGGCTCGGAAGAGATTTGCACAAGATGAGACCTGCAGCTCCTAGGCAGATGGGTGTGAATAACTTCTTGAAAATGCTATGTCTCCGGCGGGTTCCCCTCGGTTGTCTGGAGAACGGTTGGGTGCCACTAGATTATCTCTACGACAGATTTGGTGATAAGGAAGGGTTTGAGAAATTCTCAAACGTCGAATTTGTTAACCAGCTAAATTATGACGCCTGGGGAGATTTAAGAATCTATGCTTTCATGATCGCTTTTTTGGGAACCATGGTTTTTCCCGAACGTGGTGGACGCATCAGAATCCGTTTAGCTGCGGTGGTCTCATATCTACGGAGTAACGAGGAACACACTGTTCTTCCGATGATACTAGGAGACATCTTCCGGGCCTTAACTCGGTGCCAAGAAGGACAAGACTATTTTGAGGGTTGCAATATCTTATTACAAATGTGGTTTGTAGAACATCTCTATCATCACCCAATTGTGATAAACTTCAACACAGATTGGCTGAATTATATTCGTTGTCATACAAACAGAGCCGCCCGTTGTAACCTTCCGGAAGACTTGAGGACTTGGCAAGAACTTCTCAACTCTTTGAGAGCAGATCAACTTACCTGGAATTATTATTGGTTCCCTTCCGCCAAAATCATGCATATGTCGACATACCGCCTATTCTACATACTAATGGGTTTCAGGGGTTTCCAACCATATGCCCCGCTACGTGTCATGCGGCAGTTGGGAAGAGAAGAGAAAAGGGCCCCAATTGAGGATATGCGATCATTTGTATGGGAATTTGTGACAGAAGAGACCCCGAGGGAGACTTATGCACAGAAGGTATGGTTCGGTAGTCGACTCTCCGACATCAACGAAATGGTTGCCGATCGGGAACGGGGAGAAGTGAGTCTCGCTTATCTTGAATGGTTCCACAACCAACCAATACCGGAGCAAAGGTCAGAAAGGTCAGTGAAGTATGCCGTCGATTGGGAGAGAGAAATAGAAGCCAGAGTTAGGGAGGTTGAGCATGAGAGAGCACAAAATTTCCAATCTTGCATCAACACTTTAAAAGAAGACAAAGGAATCCTGGAAGCGGCCATGGACATACAACAGGCTGACTTCGATTGGGAAAGGGCCGGTTGGGAGCAGGAAAGAGAAGCACTCCAAACTCAAATTCAAAAGATGCAATTGGCCGCAGAAAGGTCAAGGAGGAGTCGGAGTGATCAGATGTTGATAAACGATTTGGAAAGGAAAGCCTTTGAACACCAAGAAGACTTGGAGAAGGCAAAAGCGGCTTTGGTTGCAGTCCGAACAAAATGGAAAAGAGCGGCCCACCAAGAAGCACTCCGTCTACAACAAGTAGAGAAAGACTATGATGCGATCATCGTTGATTTGAGAAAAGCAAATGCCACTCTTAGAGAGCGAACTCTCAGACAAGTCCAGGATGCTAAAGCAGATAGAGACCGTTGTCACAACTTGATGGCACGGATGGAAAGACAAATAGATAGGCTCTTGGACCATGTCTCCGGCAACTCTCAAGTATTAGCGGCAAAGAACAGGCACATAGGGCAGTTGCTCAGAGAAAAAGACATAATCAGAACCAGGATCAATGAGATCGGGCACTACATTACTATGAGGTGTTTGAACTACGAACGAGTACCTCGGCCGGCCCTCTTTTCTTCAATCATGGAATGTGTCCACCAAGTCATGGCAGAATTGGGGAGTATACAGAAAGATCTTACACCAAGAACTGCAGCAAGACCAAACAACGCCCCCCGGGCGCAAAGATTCGAGGCGTTGGAACATGCTTAGAAGAGTCTTTTGTTTTAGAGTCTGTTTGTCCTTTTACAAGTTTTTCTCCATTGTTGTATTTTGCAAGTGTTTCAAGTTTTAAGTTTGTTGAAATAAAATTCATGAACATTTCATCTTATGTTTATTGTTTCCGAACTACGCCCGGTCTGATTCATGCGGGGACATGATACGTAGGCAATCCACATAAGATTCGACCATCACTAAAAAATAAATAAATAAAAATAAAAAAAATAAAAAAAGGGGGGGAAGAAGTTAAGAGAAAAAGAAGATCGATGAAGGATGAAAGCGAAAGAAAATACAAACCGGAATGACGCATCGCAAACGAATACATGTAGCAACATTATCACCTGTATAAGTGCATCACACCCAACGTGAGATTACTTATCTGTTATGTTGTTTCAGACTAACCGTTTGTTTGCCAAACTCCAGGTTTTAGTAAAAGTGGTTGACTTTGCGGTAATCTAGCACCACATTCGTACTTCACAAGGTCCAAAGGAAAAGTTCGGCACCCTGAAAGTACTCATTCCTATTTTACTAGATCAAAAAAGGGTGCCGACATGTCTTCAGAAATGCCTTTAGCAACCATTCCCGTTTCAGAGGAAAGCTCATTGACAACCATCCCGGCTACTGAGTCGGCGGCTTTAGAGGAGAATAGAATGTTGCGTTGCCGCATGCTCGAGATGTTGGACGATTGGAACAACGGGAAAGAGCCCCCGAGTCTGGTCCCTAGGTTCCCTGAAATTCTTCTCAGGTCAAGCGGTATTTCAAATACCCCCATCAATTACCCGCCTACTCTGTTCGGGTATTCCAATGCTACAAACCTCTCTGAATCACCCTCCACATCCCATCCTCGGGTGACACCACATGATACATATGCAAGAACGTCCGTTGAATTGCCAGTTCCAATCACAACGCACCCCACCGCACATGCTCCTTTCTTCGACTCCTCATCCTTTACATTCCCAGCACCACCGCTTACACGGGACCATACCCAGGTTGCAGCCAACACATATTCTCAGCCGCCTCGATATGAGTTTCTACCGAGCCAAAATCCAAAGACCCCCGAGCAGGATGAGATGGCAAAAAGAATGAGGAGTTTGGAACAAAGCTTGAAGAACATGCAAGATCTGAGTGGACAGAAAAGTGTATCTTACGCTGATCTGTGCATGTTCCCGCACGTCCACTTGCCATCAGGTTTTAAGACACCAAAGTTCGAAAAGTATGACGGGCACGGCGACCCCATTACTCATTTGAAGAAATACTGCAATCAATTGCGGGGTGCCGGCGGCAAGGAAGAATTGTTGATGGCATACTTCGGAGAAAGTTTGGTCGGAATAGCATCGGAATGGTATATGGATCAAGACATATCTCGATGGCACATCTGGGATGATCTGGCCAGAGATTTTGTGAAACAGTTCCAATACAACATCGATATTGCGCCAGACAGGAATTCTCTATCGAATTTAAAGAAGAAGCCCTCGGAAAGCTTCAGAGAGTACGCCATCAAATGGCGAGAGCAAGCATCTAGGGTAAAACCCCCTATGGACGACATTGAAATGGTCACGACTTTTCTCCAAGCTCAAGAGCCAGACTACTTTCAAAATATGATGTCGGCGATGGGAAAACCTTTCGCCGAAGCAATCAAAATCGGAGAAATGGTAGAAAATGGCTTGAAAACGGGGCGAATTTTGAGTCAAGCGGCCATTCGGGAAACTTCCCAAGCCATTCAAGGCGGGTCTGGAGGGATGCCTAGAAGCAAGAAAAAAGAGGAAACTGCCATGGCGGCAATAGAAGATAGGAGATATCGGACTTCAAGACAGGTATTCTCCGACAGGGCCCCCAGCATTACTATCCACCTCACAGCATGGCTTATGCTCCTCCGCCTCCACCTTATGCAGTCATGAACATTCAACCTCTGGCACGGCCACGGCCACCAGCCAACAGGAATCCACCTCCTTTCCAGAGAAACCAACCCCCTTACCCAAACCAGTATAATCCACGGCCAAACAACACCCGACACCGTGAGCAATCCAAAATGAGCTTTACACCGATTGGGGAGCCATATTCCACTCTTTTCCCAAAACTCAGGCAAGAAAACCTACTGCAGCCCGTTCCGCAGAACAGGCAGAATCCAGACTCTCCTGCCTACCAGAGGGGGATATACTGTGCATATCATTCAGGTGTTGAAGGACACAGTACCGACAATTGTTGGACGTTGAAGAAGGCAGTGCAAGAATTGATCAATCAGGGGAGGATCGTCTTCGCAGATGAAGACATCCCAAATGTGACAAACAACCCATTACCGGCCCACAACAACGGGCCGTTGATTGGAATGATTTGTGACGACAAGGAATTTGACCCAGCTTTGAAAGCGATAATCGCCATCGCCAACATAGAGAAGCGGCCCGAGGCTCCCCCGAAACAAGAGAAAATGGGGAAAAAGGTTGAAGTTCTTGAAACCAGATCTGAAAAGACGATTGAATTGAAAGCATCGTCTCAGAAGGGCGGAGTCCTTTACCTCCCACGAGGTAGAGTGGAAAAACCATTGTCCATAGGTGCCCCCAAGAAGTTCCACTTAAAGAGAGAAGCATCAATGTATGTACCAAAGGGAACTTATGTGGCCCGAAAACCAGATGAACCTGTGGTTATTGCACGCGTGCAACAAAAACCAATGACCGATCCGTCCGCAGTACCCTGGAGCTACCAACGTACACTTGTTACGCGCAAAGGGAAAGAGATTGCGGGAAATTCATCTGAGAGCGTCCTAGGACAGAAGTACTTAAACACACAGGAGGTAAATAACGCCACACAAAGGCGTTTCCCGTCGAAGAAACCTGTAAGTGCTGAAGAGGCAGAGGTCTTTTTCAAAAGATGCAAATGCCTGATTATGAGGTGATAGACCAACTGCGTAAATGCCCGGAGCAGGTGTCGATGTTGTCCCTTCTAATGAAGTCTACTGGACATCAAAAGGTTTTGTTAAAAGCTTTGAATGAGGCGTATGTGCCTATTGAGACTTCATCCGAACAACTTGAAAGAATGACAGAGAGGTTCTTCGCGATCAATCAGATATCTTTCAGTAAAGCCGATTTGCCTTTGGAAGGTGCCGCCCACAATAAAGCTTTGCATTTGACTGTCAAAAGCGAAGGCTACTACATGAAAAGGGTCATGGTTGATGGGGGTTCGGGGGTAGACATATGCCCGCTTTCCACTTTAGGCCGCATAGGAATCGGAGCTGAAAGGATTCGGCCTAACAATATATGTGTGCGAGCTTTTGACGGTGTGAAAAGAGATACTGTCGGAGAGATTGATGTAATTATGACCATCGGCCCGGTGGACTTCGAAGTGACATTCCAAGTCTTGGATATGGACACTTCTTACAATTTTCTTCTAGGGAGACCATGGATTCATACGGCCGGAGCTGTGCCCTCTACCCTCCATCAGATGTTAAAATTTGAGCACAAGGGACAAGAGATTGTGGTCCACGGTGAAGACGAGCAATCAATTTATCGAGATCCATCCATCCCTTGCTTGGAAGCGGAAGCGGGAAGCGAAAACATTGTCTATCAAGCTTTCGAGATTGTGTTGGCGGATCAACACGAAGAAGGGAACCCTCTCCCCCAACCTTTTTTGTCTAATGCCTCCGTCATGGTGGCGAAAGAAATGATTAAACATGGATTCCAGCCAGGAAAAGGTTTGGGGAAATCCCTACAAGGAGTGCCGAAGCTGATAACTTTACCTGTAGCTGAAAAGTTTTTCGGAGTGGGCTTTCGCCCAACCCCTGAAGATGAAAGATGGGCCAACAAGAGAAAGGAGAAAGGATGGGTTCTGCGGCAACCATTGCCACATCTGTACCAAACTTTTGTCCGACCAAGGTACGGTGAAGAAGAAGAAGACGAGGTCTTTACAGCGGAGGAAATTGAAGACATATGTGGGGCCATGAGGCAAATGCTCTATGATGTTAATATGGTCCAATCGGGAGAAGGAACAAGCACCGCTGAGGTGCTGTATGTGGGCCCTGAAGCTAAATTGCAAAATTGGAAAGCCACACCCTTCCCAATCAGGCAGGAGTTCTGGTAGATTTGTCCTGTCGTTTTTCCTTCATCACAAGTTACTTCGGGATGTAGCTTGGATGTTTTTCTTTGTTTTCTTGTATTTTTTTGTTTCCCCAATGTAATTTTGTTTGTTTTCAGAAAATTCCAAGAAAATAAAATAAATATTTCCTTACTTTTGCACTCTTTCTAATTTTGTTATTTATTCTTCCTTTTCGGTCCTAATAATGCGGCTTTAAATAACATGACATGCTTGCGGAACTCATGCTCAAATCCGAACACGCCACCTAAGCTGGAAATAATGAACCAAGAACCGGAATACGATGAAGACGAGGCTTTTAGGGAAATAAATCGAGAATTGGAACATTTCGAGAATAAACCTAAGCCAAACTTGAATGACACCGAACCGGTTAATTTGGGAAGTGATGAAGAGGTCCGAGAGACCAAGATAAGCATCCACACAGATGAGAAAACACGAGATGCAATAATCCAACTCTTGTTTGAATTTAAAGACGTGTTTGCTTGGTCTTACGATGATATGCCAGGATTAGGAGCTGATCTAGTGGTGCACAAATTACCAATCTACCCTGACTGTCGCCCAGTGCAACAGAAGCAAAGAAAGTTCAAGACTGACATCAGTGATAAAATCAAAGAAGAAATCACTAAGCAGTTGAAAACGGGGGTAATCCGAGTGGTACAATACACCACGTGGTTGGCTAATGTTGTGCCCGTGCCAAAGAAAGACGGAAAAACTCGAGTATGTGTTGACTACCGAGATTTGAATAAAGCGAGTCCTAAAGATAACTTTCCTTTACCGAACATCCACATCCTTGTTGATAACTGTGCCAAACATGAGATACAGTCGTTTGTGGATTGTTATGCGGGATATCATCAAGTGTTGATGGATGAAGAGGACGCCGAGAAGGCTGCTTTTACCACACCTTGGGGGACTTACTGTTACAGAGTCATGCCATTCGGTTTGAAAAACGCAGGAGCAACATACATGAGAGTTATGACTGCCATTTTCCACGACATGATGCATCGGGAAATAGAGGTGTACGTGGACGATGTGATCATCAAATCCAGAACTCAAGGCGATCATGTGCGAGACTTGAGGAAATTCTTTGAGAGGTTGCGGAAGTACGATTTGAAGCTGAATCCGGCCAAATGCGCTTTTGGAGTCCCGTCAGGTAAACTTTTGGGTTTCATAGTCAGTAGAAGAGGTATTGAATTAGATCCCACAAAGATAAAATCCATCCGGGATTTACCTCCCCCCAGAACAAAGAAAGATGTAATGAGTCTTCTAGGCCGACTGAACTACATCAGTAGGTTCATCGCTCAATTGACTTCCACATGTGAACCCATATTCAAGTTGTTGAAGAAAGACGCTGCAATCAAATGGACAACTGAATGCCAAGAAGCTTTTGACAAGATCAAAGAATATTTGTCAAACCCTCCGGTCTTAGTCCCGCCAGAGCCAGGGAGACCTCTTTTCTTGTATTTAACAGTCTTGGAAAACTCTTTTGGTTGTGTTCTCGGACAACGTGATGCGACGGAGAAGAAAGAGCGGGCGATTTACTACCTGAGCAAGAAATTCACTAGTTATGAGGTCAAGTACACTTTGCTGGAAAGAACGTGTTGTGCTTTAACTTGGGTCGCTCAGAAATTGAGACACTACCTCCAAGCCCATACGACTCACCTCATTACTCGGTTAGATCCTTTGAAGTATATATTCCAGAAACCGATGCCCACCGGAAGATTGGCAAAGTGGCAAATCCTGCTCACTGAGTTTGACATAGTCTATGTCACTCGCACGGCAATGAAGGCCCAAGCATTGGCAGACCATTTGGCCGAGAACCCGATTGACGAAGAGTATCAACCATTGAATACCTACTTTCCTGATGAAGAGGTAAATACGACAGAAGTTGTTTCGGAAGACAGTCATGCTTGGAAAATGTTTTTCGATGGGGCGGTAAACGCTAAAGGTGTAGGGATTGGGGCAATCTTGATCTCTCCTACTGGTCAGCATTATCTGGCCACGGCTAGGCTCCGTTTCTTCTGCACGAACAATACGGGTGAGTATGAAGCTTGTATCATGGGCATGAACATGGCAATTGATCAGGGCGTCGAAGATTTGTTGATCATGGGAGATTCGGATCTAATTATCAAACAATCTCAAGGTGAATGGGAAACTCGGGACGTTAAACTCCTCCCTTACCGACAGCACGTGAATATTCTTGGCAAGCGATTTGCATCGATAGAATTCAGGTATATCCCACGATGTCACAATGAACTAGCTGACGCACTTGCCACTTTAGCTTCAATGCTACCTTATCCGGGCAACGCCCATGTCAATCCCTTGGAAATTCAAATCGGGGAAAGCCACGGTTATTGCAATGCAATCGAAGAAGGACCGAGCGTCAAGCCATGGTATTACGATATCGGGAGATTTCTGAAAACGCAAGAATACCCAGAACATGCTACTGGAGATCAAAAGAGGACCATTAGGAGACATGCAGGTGGTTTCTTTTTGAGCGGCGAGGTCATGTATAAAAGAACCCCGGATCTTAACCTTTTAAGATGTGTTGATGCCGAAGAAGCGGGAAGAATCATGCACGAAGTACATGCAGGAGTATGCGGGCCTCATATGAATGGGTATGTCTTAGCCAAGAAAATCCTTCGAGCGGGTTATTATTGGATGACCATGGAGAAAGATTGTTTCGGTTTTGTCCGAAAATGCCATCAATGCCAGGTACATGGAGATCTGATTCATGCACCTCCAACTGAGTTGCATCCTATGTCAGCACCGTGGCCATTTGTCGCTTGGGGAATGGATGTCATCGGCCCGATTGAGCCAAAAGCTTCAAATGGACACCGATTCATATTGGTGGCTATCGATTACTTCACAAAATGGGTCGAAGCCGTCACTCTCAAATCAGTCACCAAGAAAGCGGTGGTGGATTTTGTACACTCAAATCTTATCTGTCGTTTTGGTATACCTGCAACTATCATCACAGACAATGCTGCGAATCTGAATAGTCATTTGATGGAAGAAATATGCGAGCAATTCAAAATAACGCATAGGAACTCCACCCCTTATCGGCCCAAAGCCAATGGTGCCGTGGAAGCGGCGAACAAAAACATTAAGAAGATTTTGAGAAAGACGATCCAAAGTTCTAGACAATGGCATGAACAATTACCGTTCGCTTTACTGGGATACCGTACTACCGTACGCACATCGATGGGAGCAACTCCATACCTGCTAGTCTATGGAACTGAAGCTGTAATACCGGCAGAGGTAGAAATTCCTTCACTTCGTACAATTGTTGAAGCAGAGATTGAAGATAGCGAGTGGGTTAAGACTCGTTTGGAACAATTAACTTTGATCGATGAAAAGCGAATGGCTGCGGTCTGTCATGGACAACTATACCAACAAAGAATGGCTCGTGCTTACAACAAGAAAGTACGACCGAGAAATTTCGAAGTAGGTCAGTTGGTTTTAAGACGCATTCTTCCACATCATGAGGAAGCGAAAGGAAAATTCGCTCCTAATTGGAAAGGACCATACATCATCAGGAAGATACTGCCAAGAGGAGCATTATACTTGGGAGACATGGAAGGAAAAGATCCTGAAACGGCTGTGAATGCAGATGCTGTGAAAAGGTATTATGTCTGAACTTGCTTCGATGAGGTCCTCACAAGTCGAAATGATTGAAGGCTTTTATTCCCGCTACCCAAACACTACCAACCATTTTGTAAACCCTTTGAGCCGTTTACTTTTATTTGGCTACCCTCTTTGGAATCCAAACCAAACCAAAAAAAAAAAAACAAATCAAAACAAAACAAACAAAACAAAAACAAAGTTTTTTTTTGAACTACGTTCTGACTTGATTCCGAAAGGATACGTAGGCAACCTCTCCTTGAGGTTCAGTCACACCAAACCAAAAATCCCGGTTTCCCCAAAAAATGAAACTGGGGCAGATGATATTGTTGATTCGGTTTAAGATCCGTCCAGATGATTCCAAAGTTGTAATTTTGTCTACAATTCTTGTTACCCAAACCGAGTACAAGTCCTTCAAGATCGGTTGGAAGTTGTGAAAACATCATTGTTGCGATCCGAGGTTCCTGGAATGAAAAGAAATAAAATGAGAGAGTCTTATTGGTGAAAACCTTCGGGCACCATAAGACGATGGAAGTAGAGAAATACAAAATGAGAGAGCATGTTGGTAAAAACTCGCAAAGAGTGCTATCTGGCAATGGTAAGAAGAGAAATGAGAGAGGTCGATTGGCGAAAACCCGCGAAAGGGCGCTATCAACCGAAAAGTTTGTTTCACCACGAGAGGTCCTGGCACGGCTCCTTAGCTCGGAAATATAGACCCGTTTTGGTTCATAAGAAAATGGGAGTTTTGTGACGATCAAGCATCTAGTCGGAGGAGCATGTCATGTTGGTTAAAGTCAGCATATACCTCAGATAAGTCCTTCTTTTCTCCCTCGAAAGGGACTCCTCTATCTCTGATACGTTTTTCCATTTTTTGATTCATTCTTCTTCTTTGAATCCCTTTCGGTTTAATTTTAATTATGAAACTATTACAAAGGAAGGTGACAGGACCGGTTTTACAGGACTACGCCTGGTAAAGAAGAAAAGAAAAACAGCCTCAGTGGTGTATTGTTACAATTCACGATTGGATCGTAATGATCGATGGTTTCCAAAGAAAAAGAGTTTAGAAAGGAAACGGAAATCAAAGGCTAAGGTCTTAGAAGAGACGGAATAAGGCAGAAGGATGGAACCCACACGGAAAATCCCCATGGAATTCCGGGAATGAACCCGGTCGGTTCGAAAGGAAGTCACCCCAAAGACAATTGGTAGCAAACTTCTCAATGGAAATGGGGAAACGATCAAGCAATGAAGATAACCAAGGCCGCAAAGCCAACCACTTTTCAACTGATAAAATGTTCTTTGTTGAAAGCAGGTCTGTTTAATTGTGCAAGAAGAAGGTACAACTCGAAGAAGTGAAATACGCAAGCTTTGAAATGGCTTTGGAACAAGGAAAACACATAAAAAGGTAAGTTTCTTTTTAGAGATTTATCTTATGCATTTGTTGATGGTTAAAAAGAACGCCTAAAAGAAGGCCAAAAAAAAAAAGAGAATAAAAGAAAAGAAAATGAAAATTCCGAAAAAGAAAATCAAATCATATCAGTCCAATATCTGTTTGGACCCCGGTCAGAAAAACCGAGGGTCTTTTCCGGCCAGAAAGCCGTGAAACTTTTATTCCCGGTCAGAGAACCGAGGATCTCCCCAGTCGAAAACTGCGGAGCCATTTACTTTTATCCCGGCCAAAAAACCGAGGATCTGACGGCGAAAAAACCGTTAGATATTGTTTGAATTCCGGCCAGAAAGCCGTGAAACTTTTATCCCCGGTCAGAAAACCGAGGATCTCCCCAGTCAAAAAAACTGCGGAGCCATTTACTTTTACCCCGGCCAAAAAACCGAGGATCTGACGGCCAAAAAACCATTAGATATTGTTTGAATTCCGGCCGGAAAGCCGCGAAACTTTTATCTCCGGTCAGAAAACCGAGGATCTCCCAGTCAGAAAACTGCGGAGCCATTTACTTTTACCCCGGCCAAAAAACCGAGGATCCGACGGCCAAAAACCGTTAGATATTGTTTGAATTCCGGCCAGAAAGCCGTGAAACTTTTATCCCGGTCAGAAAACCGAGGATCTCCCAGTCAGAAAACTGTGGAGCCACTTACTTTTTTAACCCCGGCCAAAAAACCGAGGATCTGACGGCCAAAAAACCGTTAGATATTGTTTGAATTCCGGCCAGAAAGCCGTGAAACTTTTATCCCGTTCAGAAAATCGAGGATCTCCCAGTCAGAAAACTGCGGAGCCATTTACTTTTACCCCGGCCAAAAAACCGAGGATCCGACGGCCAAAAACCGTTAGATATTGTTTGAATTCCGGCCAGAAAGCCGTTGAAACTTTTATCCCGGCCAGAAAACCGAGGATCTCCCAGTCAGAAAACTTGCGGAGCCATTTACTTTTACCCCCGGCCAAAAAACCGAGGATCTGACGGCCAAAAATCGTTAGATATTGTTTGAATTCCGGCCAGAAAGCCGTGAAACCTTTCTACAAAATCCCGGCCGGAAAGCCGTTGAACGTTTGTGAAACCATGATTTTCTTACCCAATACCGAAGAGTCTTTTTAATCACTTTCTGTGTCACAACTAACTCACGAAATTTTCCTAGCAAAACTGGGGCAGAAAAATTTCGTTCGTTTGTTTGTTTTGCTTGTCTAAATAGGTTTGACCTCGGGACGCAAGGATCGAGATAACCTACAAATGAAACACCAATCCAGAGTGAAGAAAAGAACAAAAGAACCGAGAGAAAAGATTTGAGCAAACAAAAGCGCGGATTGCTCAGAAGATGATTGAAGTAACAAGCTCCGCCGACTCCGTTTCACTCAATGTTACAGAAATAAACAAGCACGAACAGCTTGTGGAGCATCAAGATTCAGATCGAGGTCTACAGCAAATCAGCTAAGATTCAAGATCGAGTTTTCAAGAGAATCATAGATAGGAATCTTGTAACTCATAGTTTGATAGCATAGCTAGTCCAGCTTTAATTTCTTTTGGTGTAATAAGGAGATCGGTAAGCAGTAAGCAGCAACATGCAGCAACGATAGCAACAGTAACAGCAAAGTGTCAGTCCACGGTAGACCCAGCTACCAAAACTTCCCGAACTACATTGACCTGATTCCTGTTTAGCCCAGGGATATGTAGGAGGCCTCCGAAGCAAAGGCTCGGTCAAACTCTTTCAAAATGCTTCCCACGGAGTATTCAAGCGGGCAAAAATCGCTCGTATTTGCTCATTTATCTTTGCACGAAAACTCTTCGTGTTTCCGTGCAAAGAGGGGCAGCTGTGAGCACGTGATTTTTGCCTAACATGAATTACTCCCACAAAATCAAAACAAAAATTGTCTATTTTTATGGTGTGTATTTTTGTGAATATTTGTGTTATTTTTTGTATTTGTTTTGCATTTGTATATACGTGATTATATTTGTTTAAATTAATATAAAAATAAAAAAATTACATTGCATGTGTATATAAAATTCATGTTTACAATTTAGAGCAATTAAGTTTGTTTATGAAAATGAAAAAAATAACAAAATGTGTATTTTTGCATTTTAATGTTTAAATACCTAATTATGTGATTTTATATTTAATAATTATATGTGTAAATTGTTAGTATGACTAATTTAGTATTTTTTATGAGTTAATTTGATTTTTTTTATTTTTATTTTTTATGAAATTTAGAGTTTTAATTCTTTTTCAATTGAGGAAATAATGAGAATCAAATAAAAGAGAGGGGAAATCAAATTTGGGCCGAAATTCGATTTAATTCATAAGGCCCAAACGTCCCAGCCCAAATTCCCTTCACCCGAACCGCCAATTTCCCAATTTTAATCTGGACCGTTGATGGTATTCCATCCAACGGTCCAGAATTAATTAACCATTTTAATTACCCCAAAACCCCCCCAAACCCGGCTATCCAGACCATTTGCCCATCTCTCCCTAAAATCAAATTAGAGACCCACCCAAACCCTAGCCGCCGTCGGGCTACCCCCACGCCCAAAACCCGGCGGCACGGCGTCGCCGGCCACCCAAGCTAACACCCCTGAACCACTAAACCACCCTGAGCATGAATCCATCACCCATATGGCTCGAATCATTCTGTAGCTTCTCGAATATTTGATTGAAGATTCGAGCCAAACAAAAACTTACTCCAAATTGATCAAGATTTTGGGGTCCAATAGACTTTATTCGGATTGTTCTCGGTTGAGAACGCTTCGATTAAAGATTATTTGACCTCAAAATGGGCAAGCCGAGTTCGAACATTGGTCTTTCTGATTTCCCGAGGTAATTTTCCTTTCATGTTGTTCTGTTTGATTGTTTTATCAATATATGTTTACTTGTATAATTTAGCTCATTGGATTGTCTTATTTTTTTTGTCTTTCGAATTTTCTATCTCTCTTCCTCAAAGACCTTTTTATTTGGTCAATCATTTTCTGTTTTCGCGTATTTGATTGTGTATGTTGTAGGATAGATATTCGCTTCGATTAGCGTCGTCGAATAATTAGATTCGTATTTTTTCTGTTTTTGTCCGATAACCATGGTTCACTGGTATTATTCTTCGATTTGTTGTTTGTCGATTCTCACGTGTTGTGATCGACTTAACGAATGTCGTCGTTCAAATTCGCGAATTTGTTGTTTGAAATCCCGGGCAGTGGTTCATTGTGGTTTGAATTAAATTGTTCTGTTTGTTGACTAATTCTGTTTATTGAGTCAGCTATTGTTGTTTGTTATAGCTGACAATTGATTGTTTTGAAGTATCCTCAATTACTTGTATGAGAATGTGTTTAGAACAATGTGGCAGTGAATTGGAATTTGCTTGTTTAAGCCTTGGAATCACTGTTTTATCAGTTTTTATTTGCTATCAATGATACATGTTGTGTTTGTCTAATCTCGTAGAAATGGTTGTGTGAAACCTCAGGCATTGCTTTGTTTTGCTTTGAATTGAACTGTTATGTTTAGTCGTATGATTCTGTTGATTAAGAGTTAGCTACAAGATTGGATATAGCTGTCATAATTTAGAATTTGAAAGCCAAAAACTAAGCCCTAGAGTGCACTGCACATGGTTTAAGTTGTTGGAACTGCTGGACAGCAGCATATTCCAGTTAGTTTTTGCCTTTAGTGTTTGTTTAATTGTATAAAGCCCACCTTTAGACAAAATCGGGTTGGAATAATTAGAGATATCAGTACTTCTAACTTTGTTAAGTGTTTTAAAAGTTGGAAATGAGAGCTCACATGAAAAGAATGATTCAAAAGTTAAAGGTACCCATGTGTTTGTTAGGAAAGGCAGAAAATCTGAAGTGTAAAGTTCTGTAGTTTTGGCTATAAAACACAGTGAACACTGACTGGAACATGGACACACATACAGAGAGATTCACAAATACATTCTCTGGAAAAGATTCACACATAGAGAGATATATACTGGCAGTATACATTACACACTCACTGGAAAAACAGATTCTGGAACAGAGCTTCTAAAATACTTTTCTAAAACAGATTGTTTTTAGAGAAAAGAGAGAGATATTGAGTTCTCGGAGGAAAAGAAGAGTTTGAGGGTTCAAACAGATTCTGAAAGTTACTTTCTTTTAGAACTTGAGTTTGAAACACCAAAGTGGTATTTTTAAATTCTGTTTGTTGTGATTCTGCGGATTTCTGGGGTTCATTTCTGAGGTCATTTGAGTTATCTGAACTGGACTATTCTGGTTTCGCCTGGTTTCAAATCTTCCTGGGTTTGCTGCATTTGTTACTAGGCTGTTGTTGATTGTTGTTTATGGTTACTGCTCGATATTTGCTTTCAGCTGATCTTTCCTTCTCCATTTTTGCTGTTGAAATTCCAGGTACTTCTTTTGTTAGCTTTGAAATTGGAAAGCTGAATGTAGCAATATGACATGAAAGTCGAAATTCAAAGCATGATGTGGATTCTGGCGTTTCCTTTATACTTTAGTTCTATTTTTTCATTTTGATCGTAATTGATTCTGTTAGTTTCGATTGTTTATGAGTTGAATCCCAGAATATTTGGAATATTTCTGTTATACCTGATTATTCTCTCATCAGTTTTAAAAGTTATAAGTTCATTTATTTTGTTTTACGAATAGGATTTAGGTGTTTTAGAATATTTGTAAATTAAGGATCATTAAGAAGCTAATTGATAAATGTTTAGTATATTCATGATAGCGATTTAAGTCCCGTGCAATTCAAAATCACATGATGATCACATTTGAAAGTGAAATCGAGTTGCTTGTAGTGTCCATTTGAGCTCGTTTGAAGTAATTAGTTGTTTGTGCTATTATGTTCCGTTTTGCTTTAATAACATCAGTGAATCCATCAGTGAACGTTAATCTCCTCGAATAACAATTGTTGAACATTTTTGAGTTTTGTAATTAAAAACAGTTAGGTTAATATAATTCTAAATAAACTCATTTTATTTAAGAATGATAGGCTTCCATTTTAAAGTATTTTGATAGTCTAGTTGAATATTTGAATTGATTCATTTTTGAAAGTTTGAACTCATTTTTCGTGATGAAAACCTGGCATTATCATTAGTATTTTAAATAAACTGAACAAGTTTTCTCCAAAAAAGGACGACATTTGTGTTTTAACCTAATTATTAAGAGATATATGCCAGAATCGGGTTAATAGAAAGTAAAATTTAGAGATTAAAGTGTTCATTTTATATAAGGTACTAAATGGAATAAAGGGGACGAAATTTTAATTTTACTTGGAGCAAATAATTTTTTTTTATTTATTATTTATAGTTTAAATATGTTTAAATCAAGATACTCTTCTTCAAAATTAATAGAGCAATATAAAATTTAATTAAAGCATATTAATTTATAAACACATATAAAATCAGATATTTTTAGCCATTTATAATAGTTGAAGCGACCGTGCTAGAACCACGGGATCTAGGGGTGCCTAACACCTTCCCTCGGGTCAACAGAATTCCTTACTTAGAATTTCTGGTTCGCAGACTTCATTTGGAAAGTCGAAATTTCCTCGATTTGGGACTTAAATGAATTGGTGACTTGGGACACCATAATTCCAAGTGGCGACTCTGAAATAAACAAATAATCCCGTTTCGAATATTGTCACTTAAATTGGAAAAACTCCCCTTGCGCTCCTACCCCGGATAGTGGGTGCGCCAAAAGGAGGTGTGGCACCCTATATGTATTCAAGATTTAGCAGTTAGTAGTGGTTGAAATGAGAGAACACTTTGCCACATAAGAGGATTTTGAGAGTCTTGATTTACAAGTTAAGGACCACTACTAACAGCCCCTTTTGTGACTATTTTTGAAATGGTTTATACCTCAAGTTTTTCCAAAGACATTCTTTGGTAAAATGAAAAGCAATATATTCCACATTGGTTCTAGAAGGTGTATATTCGTTGATCTTAAATTAGCGTATTGTTAATCAAGTAATATAATTGTCATGTCATAATCAGCAGTTGATTAATCCCCTCCATTGAATTCGAATGCCTTCATCTCCACTTCACTGAAATTGACCAACTAAAACTCAGATCATAACACATGAAGCTTAAATCTCTCTATTTTTGCTTGTGTAATTCAAGGTCTTTAGTCATTGCAAGTCAAGGGCTCCTTCTTGTGTTAAAATCTAATTACTCATTTTCACTTCCTCACTACAACAGTTGCCACGTGGCAAATATCTAATAAGCCAAGTCATCGTTGTCCTCCGGCATACCTAAAGTTGTCTAAAGGCCACAAGCAATTTTTCCAAGTCTTTTAAGAGAACAAAAGGGCCCCCAGGGCTTACCAAACTAATTTAGACATTCACCATTATATAAACCTCTCTGTAACTGAACATGTCCTAAACTTGTTACATTTCCTAACTAGCTCCCACCAAATTCTTCTCCAAAATGAACTGGACCAGAGGCCACATTATAGGCCGCGGCGCCACTGCTGCCGTCTCGGTTGCCATGTCGCGCTGCTCCGGCGAGATTTTTGCTGTCAAATCCACTGAGTTGTCCCAGTCCGAAATCCTGCAAAAGGAGCATAATATTGTGTCAACTTTGAGCTCCCCTTATATAGTTGGTTACAAGGGGTACGATGTAACCAGAGAGAATAACAAGGACATGTTCAATCTTATAATGGAGTACATGCCCGACGGAACACTCACGGATGAAATATTGAGACAGGGAGGCCGGTTGAATGAGCAGTTGATCAGATATTACACGAAGCAAATTGTTCATGGACTAGACTACCTACATTCTAAAGGGATCGTGCATTGTGACATTAAGGGACGCAACATTCTGTTATCTAAAACTGGTGCAAAAATTGCAGACTTTGGTTGTGCTAGGTCAGTCGATCAAGCTAAGTGGAACGGTGGCACGCCTATGTTCATGGCACCAGAGGTAGCTCGAGGGGAAGAACAAGGGTTTGCAGCTGATATATGGGCATTAGGATGCACAATTATTGAAATGGCCACTGGTGCCTCACCATGGACTAATTCTAGCAACCCAACTTCATTGCTTTACCATATTGCATTTTCTGGCCAAACGCCAGAAATTCCAGAATTTTTGTCTCCACAAGCAAGGGATTTTGTAAGTAAATGCTTGAGAAGAGATCCAAAACAGAGATGGTCTGCTGCTAAACAACTACTCAAGCATCAATTTCTTGAAGAGTCCTATTCATATGACAAGGTAAATCAAGATTTCATAACAAGTTCCCCAACAAGCATTCTTGATCAAGGCATTTGGAATTCAGAAACCATTGATGATTCACAAAAAACAATTAGTTTAATGGATTTACCTCTACAAAGGGTAAGACAGTTGGAAATGCAATCTGGAAAACCAGATTGGAAGTGGGGTGAATGTTGGATCACAGTTAGAAATTGCAGTGAAGATAACGAAGGTGATCGTGGCAAGGTAGTGTCTGGCGTGACAGCTTTGTCAACCCGGCATGAAATAGAGCTGGAAAGCTGTAATTGCCGAGATAACATTTTTTATTGCAGTATTTGTATTACAAAACAGAGAGCTGTAATTAGCAGTCTCGATTTTGACACACGTAAAATAAATTCAGTAAATAAAATCCAGTGTTTGTAACTCTTTATTCTCTCTAGCTATTTACCTTCCATGACTCACTTTTCCTATTCATCTTTTATTTTCTCATATGCACATTAACTGTGAGTCATTACTCCATATAAATAAAATTCAGCACATAAACACACTAGAACTCTAGCATAATATACTAGAGTTCCAGCAAGTATATTGGTCCAGTATAATATACTGCAGTTTGAAGCATCATCTCCAGTATATTATACTGGAGCCAGCAAAGTATACTGGCCCAGTATAATATGTTGGAGTTTATACACAAGTGCGCCGAACTCCAGTATATTATGCTGGACCGGTCTCTATTACAGCAAAACGATAACTATTTTTTATTGACTTGGTAAACGCTGGCTATTTTTAATTGACCAATCTGAAAACTGACTATACCGTGCTATTTTACGAAGTTTACTCTATATCTTTCTTGGATATCAAAAAAATTAAACTACTCATATTGTTTTAATTAATCATTATTGTTCGGTTTAATTAGTATCTTTTTTGGCATATGCTGCCAATACCTTTATACTCGTAATCTTCTCATATTCGAGAGAGAAGCAAAGCGTGAACGAATAGAACAGGTGGTCCAACCACATAATTTTATTTCTAACACTTCCATGGTCATGCCAAAAAGAAGAAGCCTTAATTGAAAGGAATTAACAAAAATCCCACCTAACGATATTTCTCATGCCTAATCCTCTTTTAGGTACTATTACAAAGTCACAATATAAACATATCACAATTGACATATGAATATATGATGGTCCTGAAGACCACATCGTTGGAAAGAGGATTAACATGGAGAAATTCAAAAATAGTTAAATTTACAAGTGGTCGTTCAAAAATAGCTACAGTTTCAAAAGTAATCGAAATTTAGCCACTTTTCATGTAAAGATAAATCTGAACTAAAACACTGTTCAAAATCCAGAAAATACTCTAGTATAATAGATCGGTGCAACATAATACTGGAAGTTCATACACATCCTCCAATCTCCGGTATATTATGCTGGAACTTTTCGCGTGTTGGAGATCCAACATAATATGCAGGAAGTTCATACACAGGTACACCGATCTCTAGTATATTATGCTGGAATTTTTCGTGTTGTAGGAAAATAGTGGCTATTTTTTCAATAACTTTGTAAGTGCTGCTATTTTTAAATGACCAGTCTAAAAACATGCTAGCCCATGCTATTATTACGGATTCACATGATGCTTTTTCTGGGCTAAAATGCTATCTCAACCTCTCTACCTAATCATGAGAAAAGTAAAAATTAACGGCATCGCAACAGAGTTAGTTAAGTATTAAGGTTAAGGTCCTTGTGGGAAAATCCGATAAAATTGAAACGATAAAAAAAAATTAAAAAAAAAAAGGAAAAAAGCAATGGTACCCTTCAAAGCTTAAGTCATATAGGCCCTTATAACCTTAGCTTAGCTTCCATCAAAGCCTTCTATAATTAGATCCTTTGTGCAGAAAACAGATACTATAAACTTAACAAAGTCCTTCAGCAAGGACTGTTTTGTTTGGACTTCCAGTGGTATTTGCCCCACCTGACCATGCTTGTTTCTTTAAGCTGGCCAAGTTCAGTAGTGTGCATATGAATGTGGTAAGAAGCAAAATGGAGGACTGCTTAATTGAGTTTTATGTTAGGGGAAATAAAAAATGACTGAAGCAACATAATATTCTTAAATCTTCGTTCAATTTGGCAACACTAAAAAAATGTAAGATTGTATATTCCACTATTTTATTCTCCTTTGAAGTAGCCAACACAGAGAGAAAACAGAGGAAAGAAAATAAAGCTCAAGGGTATGCATGTACAACATTCTGCCATCAGTTCTCTTTGAGAATTTACAAAAGTTTTACTTACACAGACAAGAATCTTTCAAAGGAAGCAAGTTGGTTATTTGTCCTCAACACTGAGAAATTGGCCTGCGATGTCTGGGGGAGGACGATGGCTGAGTGTCAGAGACAAGGTACTCACCACATTTTGTTGTTGCCTCCATTACATTCTTAAAATCGACACTTTGTTCCTTATTTTCAAGTGTTGGACACCCCGGTTTAATTTTCAAGTTAGACCATCCATCTGACTCATCAATAATCTCGACCTCGTGGCTTATTGACTGTAACTGGTTTCGAAGTGTCTGATTGTATTCAAGCAAACGATCATATTTAAGATGGAGTTCTTCGAACTGGTTTTTTAATTTCAAAACAATAGCTCCTGCAGCCTGAGCCCTAGTAGCTTTCATCTCACAATCCGTTTCCAGCTTCTTCATTTTAGCTCTCAATTCTGCAATCTTACCCTGTAAAGCTCTACGATGATCCTCCATTTGCAATTTCCTTTCCTGAAGCAGTATTTCTTCAGCCTTGATAATCTTCCTAACAGAGTGATGCTCCAGTATTACAGGGTGCAATTTATCCAACATCATCCATGCAAATAGCACAAATCCTGCAAATCACAGGTTTAGCATTAAAACTTAAAACCAAGAAATTTGCAAAACACATCTGTGACATAAATCAGTTGTCCAAGTATGTGCATCGGCATAACCAAGATACTCCCTTATGTGAACCCATTTGACTGGGCACGGAGTTTAAGGAAATAGAGAAGACTTTTGATCTTGTGGTGTAAAATGAGGAACCTTTATTTTGTGTGGCTATAAATCATTGCATAAAAGTAAATTGTTTCCAAATAAGGAAATTGGTCATTCTTTTTGGCACGGACTAAAAAGGAAATAGGTTCACATAAATTGAAACGGAGGGAGTATATGTTACTCCTATTGGTAAACTCCACCTTCAGTATTACCAATGAGGGACGGAGCACTTACCCTTTTTCTTGGTTAATCAAGAGATCTTAAGGATTAATGGATCAATATCTCTGTATGTGTAAGACAGGAGAACGAGAATCACATGCACTATTGGTGGATATGCGAGAAGCCACCTATAAGCTTCAAACTCAATTTAGTAACTCATATCAGTATAAATGGATTCAATATTCTTCATTTAAAAAAAAATAGCGTTTTATGGTGAACAGTGATGTCACGACCCGGATTTTCCCCCAACATCGGGATCGTGATGGCGCCTACTCGTGGTAGCTAGGCAAGCCATTGTATTCATACTAACATGTTTTTAACACAATTTCAAAATCATACTGAAATCCTCTACCCAAGACGTGGAGTCACCAACTCACGAACTACTACTGAATACTACACATAAAATTTTGAAAGAAATATAACATAATTCTGTTTGTCTCGGAACAAAGAGGCTCGCTCCTAAGTATTCCCAGTTGGGACTGCGCCCAACATCTTTACAGCTCCACCATCCTCGGCAACAACCCAACCATCGCTAGCAGTCCAATATCTAATACCAATGGATATCAGTCACAATTGGGAACATAAACTAAGTCAGAGGAGATACGGTATTTTTTTGCCATTAAGCTGGACGTTATCCGGCGAAGTAGTGACAAGCTTAGGACCAGACACTCACATAAACCTGTGCAGTTCTATATACATATGTACCACAAAATAACAGAAATACTAAACAAAACAAATAGCAAGGGAGGGAACGTGCTATGGGGAGCACAATCGAATATACGTAATTCATCAGTGAAACACAAGTAATATCAATTCAAGAAATAGCAAGCGGTTGCACGGCATCACCCTTCGTGCTTTTACTCTCATCCTCACCAAATAAACAAATAAAGTACACGGCATCACCGTTCGTGCTTTTACTCTCATCCTCACATCCATAGTACGGCATGATCCTTCGTACATGGTTCAATAACAGGGCACGGCATGATCCTTCGTGCATAATCAATAAATAAACATGGCACGGCATTAACCTTCGTGCATAAATAAATAAACATGGCACGCCATCACCCTTCGTGCATTATCACTCTTCCTCACCCAAATAACAATCACAGTTAAGGGCAAAGAAAGAAACGGTAATTCATAAACCATCCCATCAAGGGCAATCAATAATTATCTTCACAACAAGTCCCAACAAGGGAGAACAATAACAATTCATCTGTAATATATCTCAAAATAATCATTTTTCAACGACTCACGGTCATACTAGACGCCAGTGTATGGATGCTCGTCACCACGGCCCATACACCGCACTCGATCACATAACACGTAACACATAATCCTATTCCCTCAAGCTAGGATAGAACAAACACTTACCTCGAGTGTTTATGAACAATTCAATCCGTGAAAATGTCTTTTTCTTTCAACTTTGGCTCCAATCCAATCGTATCTATACACAATTGATTTAATATCATCAATACTACTCAACAAACTAATTCTTAAGACCAAATACATCTTTTACAACATTCTGCCCGAAATAGTGAATTTCAACCCCGGGCCCACATGGTCGGAACTCGGGGTTAGGACCAAAATCCGGTTACCCATCCCCCCACGAGTTCATGTATATGATTTGTTTCAAAATCGGACCTCAATTCGAGGTCCAATTTCCCAATTTATGAAAAACCCTATTTTCTAACAAAAACAAGAATTCTACCATGAAAATCTTTGATTTCTTATGAAAAACATGTTTAATGATGTTAGGAATTGAAAGAATTAAGTAAAAAGTGACTTACAATCGTTTTGATGAAGAAGCAAATGGGTGTTTTTGTTTTGTAAAAAGTGAAGAAATGAACTTAAAATCGTGTTTTACAGGTCTCTGTGTTCGCATTTGCGAACATGGGTTCGCAATTGCGAACCCCGACCAATTTCTGGAGTTTGAAAAATAAGCTAAGGCTGGGAAGTTCGCATTTGCGAACATTTGTTCGCATTTGCGAAGTCTAGGCAGTTACTGGGGATTTCGCAATTGCGAAATAAGGTTCGCATTTGCGAACCAGCAGGCTTCTGGGCTGTGTCGCAATTGCGACACATTCTTCGCAATTGCGAAGACAGGCAATTACTGAAGGCCTCGCATTTGCGAGGTTAAGTTCGCAATTGCGAACTCTGGTCCAGGTGTACCAGTGTCGCATTTGCGAACATAGGCGATCAATGGGGACGCTTCGCAAATGCGAACAATTGTTCGCGATTTGCGAACAAGGCTGAGTCGATGGGGCTTCGCATTTGCGAGCCTCCCCTTACAGTGCCACTTCGCAATTGCGAAGCCAACAGCTGGGTGAAAAACCAGCAGTGCAAAAATTCAAAATTTCATCCAACGGCCTATCAAATCTTTACCCGAGCCCCCCGGGCTCCAAACCAAACATGTACATAACCTCAAAAACACATTATGAACTTGTTCGTGCGATCACATCGCCAATATCACATCGTTTTCATCAAATCAAGCCTCAAATTCATGATTTTTCATACCTTTGGTTTTCAAAACTTTCAAACTTGGGACTCAAGGTCCAAAACATCTCAAACGACATCCCAATGTCACCAAACTTTACAGAAATCACATATATAATATTTAAGACTTGTACCGGGCGTCGGAACCAAAATACGAGCCCGATACCAAGGTCAATTAATTCATTTCCTTTAACGATTACATCAAAAACAATTTCATAGAAAAATTCATAACTTGGGCTCTAGGCCTCAGAATTCGACTCCGGACGCATGTCCAAGTCCCATATTTTCCTACGGACCTCTCGGGACCATCCAATCTCGGGTTCGGATCCGTTTACCAAAAATATTGACCGAAGTCAACCATATCAATATTAATATCATTTTTATCCAAATTTCTCATAGAATTCATATTTTATATCACAAAATCTTTCCGGCTACATGCTCGGATTGTGCACGTAAATCGAGGCAACATAGAATGAGGTTTCCAAGGCCTCGGAAGCTCGAAATGATTAATTAAATAAGTGATGACCCTTTGGGTCGTCACAATCTCCACCTCTAAAACAACCGTTCGTCCTCGAACGGACAAAAGAAAGAAGTACCCGAGTCAGGAAACAAGTGTGGGTAGCGGCTCCGCATATCAGACTCGGACTCCCAGGTCGATGCCTCAGGAGGCTGACCTCTCCACTGAACACGCACAGAAGGATAACTCTTCGACCTCAACTGTCGAACCTGCCGGTCTAGAATGGCTACCGACTCCTCCTCGTAAGATAGATCATTGTCCAATTGGACAATACTGAAGTCTAACACATGTGTGGGATCGCCGTGGTATCTCCGAAGCATAGATACATGAAAGACTGGATGCACGGCTGATAAGCTAGGCGGCAGAGCTAGTCGGTAAGCCACCCCTCCCACTCGGTCCAGAATCTCAAATGGACCGATATACTTAGGGCTGAGTTTGCCTTTCTTCCAGAAACTCATCATGCCCTTCAAAGGCGATACTCGGAGCAATACCCGCTCACCAACCATGAAATCTACATCTCGAACCTTACAATCCGCATAAGTCTTCTGTCTGGACTAAGCTGAATGCAATCTCTCCTGGATAGTCTTGACCTTGTCTAAGGCCTCCTATACTAAGTCAATACCCAACAACCGAGCCTCTCCCGGCCCAAACCATCCGACTGGAGATCGACATCGCCTACCATACAATGCCTCGTATGCGGCCATCTGAATGCTAGACTGGTAGCTGTTGTTGTAGGTGAACTCCGCTAATGGCAGAAACAGGTCCCGCGAGCCTCCAAAATCAATGACACAGGCTCGAAGCATGTCCTCTAGGATCTGAATAGTCCTCTCGGACTGGCCGTCCGTCTGAGGATGAAAAGCTGTACTCAACTGGACATGGGTGCCTAACTCCTGCTGGATCTCTCTCCAGAACCGCGAGGTAAACTGCGTACCCCGATCTGAGATAATAGATACCGGCACCCCATGAAGACGAACAATCTCCCTGATGTAAATCTCTACTAACCTCTCTGATGAGTAAGAGACAGATACTGGAATGAAGTGTGCTGACTTGGTCAGCCTATCAACAATGACCCAAATAGTATCAAATTTCCTCCGAGTCAAAGGAAGTCCAGTAATGAAGTCCATAGTGATCCGCTCCCATTTCCACTCGGGAATTTCAATCCTCTGGAATACACCACCAGGTCTCTGCTGGTGCTCATATTTCACCTGGCCGACAATTTAGACACCGAGCGACATACGCGACGATATCTTTCTTCATTCCGCGCCACCAATAGTGTTGCCGGTAAGTCCCGGTACATCTTCGCGGCGCCCGGGTGAATAGAATACCGCGAGCCGTGGGCCTTCGCTAAGATCGACTCTCGAATCCGCTCGACATTGGGTACACAAACTCGACCGTGCAACAGTCCCTTTGTCTACCGGTGTTCGCAAATGCGAACAAATGTTCGCAAATGCGAACTTCCCGACCTTAGCTTATTTTTCAAACTCGAGAATTGGTCGGGGTTCGCAATTGCGAACCCATGTTCGCAAATGCGAACACAGAGAGACCTGTAAAACACGATTTTAAGTTCATTCACTTTTTACAAAACAAAAACACCCATTTGCGATTCTTCACTGGATTTCTTCTTCATCAAAACGATTGTAAGTCACTTTTTACTTAATTCTTTCAATTCCTAACATCATTAAACATGTTTTTCATAAGAAATCAAAGATTTTCATGGTAGAATTCTTGTTTTTGTTAGAAAATAGGGTTTTTCATAAATTGGGAATTGGACCTCGAATTGAGGTCCGATTTTGAAATCCGTGATCGAATTGGGATGTGTACCCAATGTCGAAGGGATTCGAGAGTTGATCTTAGCAGAGGCCCACAGTTCGCGGTATTCTATTCACCCAGGCGCCGCGAAGATGTACCAGGACTTACGGCAACACTATTGGTGGCGCGGAATGAAGAAAGATATCGTTGCGTATGTCGCTCGGTGTCTAAATTGTCAGCAGGTGAAATATGAGCACCAGAGACCTGGTGGTGTATTCCGGAGGATTGAAATTCCCGAGTGGAAATGGGAGCGGATCACTATGGACTTCGTTACTGGACTTCCTTTGACTCGGAGGAAATTTGATGCTATTTGGGTCATTGTTGATAGATTGACCAAATCAGCACACTTTATTCCAGTATCTGTCTCCTACTCGTCGGAGAGGTTAGCGGAGGTTTACATTAGGGAGATTGTTCGTCTCCATGGGGTGCCAGTATCTATTATCTCTGATCGGGGTACGCAGTTTACCTCGCGGTTCTGGAGAGCGGTCCAGCAGGAGTTAGGTACCCAGGTTCAGTTGAGTACAACATTTCATCCTCAGACGGATGGCCGGTCCGAGAGGACTATTCGATCTTGAGGACATGCTTCGAGCCTGTGTTATTGATTTCGAAGGCTCATGGGACCAGTTTCTGCCATTAGCAGAGTTCGCCTACAATAACAGTTAGCAATCTAGCATCCAGATGGCTCCGTATGAGGCGTTGTATGGTAGGCGATGTCGATCACCAGTTGGGTGGTTCGAACCGGGAGAGGCTCGGTTGTTAGGTACAGACTTAGTCCAGGAGCCCTTGGATAAGGTCAAGACTATTCAGGAGAGATTGCGTTCAGCTCAGTCCAGGCAGAAGACTTATGCGGATCGTAAGGTTCGAAATGTAGATTTCATGGTCGGTGAACGAGTATTGCTCCGAGTGTCGCCTATGAAGGGCGTGATGAGGTTCGGAAAGAAGGGCAAGCTCAGCCCTAGGTATATTGGTCCATTTGAGATTTTAGACAGAGTGGGAGGGGTGGCTTACAGATTAGCTTTGCCGCCTAGCTTATCAGCCGTGCATCCAGCTTTTCATGTATCTATGCTTCGGAGATACCACGGCGATCCCACACATGTGTTAGACTTCAGTACTGTCCAATTGGACAATGATCTATCTTACGAGGAGGAGCCGGTAGCCATTCTAGACCGGCAGATTCGACAGTTGAGGTCGAAGAGTTATCCTTCTGTGCGTGTTCAGTGGAGAGGTCAGCCTCCTGAGGCATCGACCTGGGAGTCCAAGTCTGATATGCGGAGCCGCTACCCACATTTGTTTCCTGACTCGGGTACTTCTTTCTTTTGTCCGTTCGAGGACGAACGGTTGTTTTAGAGGTGGAGATTGTGACGACCCAAAGGGTCATCACTTATTTAATTAATCATTTCGAGCTTCTGAGGCCTTGAAAACCTCATTCTATGTTGCCTCGATTTACGTGCACAATCCGAGCATGTAGCTGGAAAGATTTTGTGATAGAAAATATGAATTCTATGAGAAATTTGGATAAAAATGATATTAATATTGATATGGTTGACTTCGGTCAACATTTTTGGTAAACGGATCCGGACTCGAGATTGGATGGTCCCGAGAGGTCCGTAGGAAAATATGGGACTTGGACATGCGTCCGGAGTCGAATTCTGAGGCCTAGAGCCCAAGTTATGAATTTTTCTATGAAATTGTTTTTGATGTAATTGTTAAAGGAAATGAATTAATTGACCTTGGTATCGGGCTCGTATTTTGGTTCCGACGTCCAGTACAAGTCTTAAATATTATATATGTGATTTCTGTAAAGTTTGGTGACATTCTGATGTCGTTTGAGATGTTTTGGACCTTGAGTCCCAAGTTTGAAAGTTTTGAAAACCAAAGGTATGGAAATCATGAATTTGAGGCTTGATTTGATGAAAACGAGGTGATATTCGCGATGTGATCGCACGAACAAATTCATAATGTGTTTTTGAGGTTGTGTGCATGTTTGGTTTGGAGCCCGGGGGGCTCGGGTAAAGATTTGATAGGCCGTTGGATTAAATTCTGAAATGTTGCGCTGCTGGTTTTTCACCCAGCTGTTGGCTTCGCAATTGCGAAGTATTTCTCGCAATTGCGAAGGGGGCAGTACAAGGCAGGGCTCGCAAATGCGAACCCTGATCGCAAATGCGAAGCCCCATCGACCCAGCCTTGTTCGCAAATGCGAACAATTGTTCGCATTTGCGAAAGTCCCCAGAGCCTGCCTATGTTCGCAAATGCGAACAAAAGTTCGCAAATGCGAACATACCCCATACTGCCTTGGTTCGCAAATGCGAACCATTGTTCGCAAATGCGAACACTGCCTTATACAGCCTATGTTCGCAAATGCGAACATTAGTTCGCAAATGCGAACGGTCCCTTTGTCTACCCGTGTTCGCAAATGCGAACAAATGTTCACAAATGCGAACTTCCCAAATCTTAGCTTATTTTTCAAACTCCAGAAATTGGTCGGGGTTCGCAATTGCGAACCCATGTTCGCAAATGCGAACACAGAGACCTGTAAAACACGATTTTAAGTTCATTTCTTCACTTTTTACAAAACAAAAACACCCATTTGCGATTCTTCACGGATTTCTTCTTCATCAAAACGATTGTAAGTCACTTTTTACTTAATTCTTTCAATTCCTAACATCATTAAACATGTTTTTCATAAGAAATCAAAGATTTTCATGGTAGAATTCTTGTTTTTGTTAGAAAATAGGGTTTTTCATAAATTGGGGAATTGGACCTCGAATCGAGGTCCGATTTTGAAACAAATCATATACATGAACTCGTGGGGGGATGGGTAACCGGATTTTGGTCCTAACCCCGAGTTCCGACCATGTGGGCCCGGGGTTGAAATTCACTATTTCGGGCATAATGTTGTAAAAGATGTATTTGGTCTTAAGAATTAGTTTGTTGAGTAGTATTGATGATATTAAATCAATTGTGTATAGATACGATTGGATTGGAGCCAAAGTTGAAAGAAAAAGACATTTCCACGGATTGAATTGTTCATAAACACTCGAGGTAAGTGTTTGTTCTATCCTAGCTCGAGGGAATAGGATTATGTGCTATGTGTTATGTGATCGAGTGCGGTGTATGGGCTGTGGTGACGAGCATCCATACACCGGCGTCTAGTATGACCGTGAGTCGTTGAAAATGCTTATTTTGAGATATATTTACAGATGAATTGTTGAACCTTTATCAGGTTGCAGAATTGTTATGGTTCTCCCTTGTTGGGACTTGTTGTGAAGATAATTATTGATTGCCCTTGTTGGGACGGTTTATGAATTACTGTTTCTTTCTTTGCCCTTAACTGTGATTGTTATTTGGGTGAGGAAGAGTGATAATGTCGTGCCATGTTTTATTATTTATGCACGAAGGTTAATGCCGTGCCATGTTTTATTATTTATGCACGAAGGTTAATGCTGTGCCACGTTTTATTGATTATGCACGAAGGATCATGCCGTGCCCTGGATGTGAGGATGAGAGTAAAAGCACGAAGGGTGATGCCGTGTACTTTATTTGTTTATTTGGTGAGGATGAGAGTAAAAGCACGAAGGGTGATGCCGTGCAACTGCTTGCTATTTCTTGAATTGATATTACTTGTGGTTACATTATACTTTGTTTTTCCTTGTGAAATTATTAACTGTGGTTAATTGTTGAATTCTTTGAGATATTCCTTATTGTGTTAATACTTGGTTAGTTCTTGTTATTTTGTGGTATACATATATATATTGAATTGCACAGGTTTATGTGGGTGTCTGGTCCTAGGCTTGTCACTACTTCGCCGGGATAAGGCCAGGCACTTACCAGCACATGGGGTCGGTTGTGCTGATACTACACTTCTGTGCGTTTTTGCACAGGTCCAGGTTACGATCAGGAACAGCAGCAGCAGTAAATCGATTGCGTGGGAGTTGATCATATTTGAGACCGAGGTAGCTTGCAGACGTCCGCAGGCCCGGCGTCTCTCTCTCTTTATTTATGTCATTAGTTGTAGTCTCTTTGTTCCGAGACAAACAGAATTATGTTATATTTCTTTGAAAATTTTATGTGTAGTATTCAGTAGTAGTTCGTGAGTTGGTGACTCCACGTCTTGGGTAGAGGATTTCAGTATGATTTTGAAATTGTGTTAAAAACATGTTAGTATGAATACAATGGCTTGCCTAGCTACCACGAGTAGGCGCCATCACGATCCCGATGTTGGGGGAAAATCCGGGTCGTGACAAGTGAATTAACAGAACCATATATAAATACCATCTGCGATGGTTAGGAGCAGAGGCAGAAAGCATAAAAGTTGCAATTAGTAGTTAAAGTACTTGCAATGTATGCTCCCATCCCATAAGACATTGGAGAAACACAACAAATGGGAAAACCATCCATTGGAGGAAGAGGCCTAGTAACAAAAGGGATGAAAAGCTAAACACTGTTTCCAAATGCTTGTGAATAGTAGATTAGTAGTAGTTAAGATGAAACACACACATCCCGTCTGTACATTTCATGTGCTCACTCGTCAAGTCAAACAGCTACTGCAGGTAGTTAATATGATTGTAACTTGTCAATAATAAATTTAGTGACATTTCACCAGTAGAATGATAGGCTCCCAAATACTTTAGGTTCCTGCTTTCCAGGTGAGGAGCTTGATATAGTCAGATGGAAGAAAGAGTGTAATATAGCAAAAACAGAAGATCGTTGTTGAGACCTTTGCCGGAAGCAATTTTATAAGCCATAGCTTCGTTGTTTAAAGCGGTGAAGCAATGTGAAACAAGGGGTTTGCTTCACGGGTGAAGCCATGCACTTCAAAGTAGGGGTGGGTGTCGGTGAGTTTGGTTTGGTTTAGCAAAAGTTCTGTTTGTTTTATTCCGTTTTCGGTTTGTCATTTCGGTAACCAAGACTGAACTGTAGTAATTTTGGTACAGTTCGATTTTTTTCATGTTCACTTCAATTCGGTTTAATCAATTCAGTTTTTTTTGGTTTTGGGCCTGTCAGATAGGGGGTTTTCCCCAGACAAAAAATGGGTCAGTATTAAACTTTTGCAATGGGCTGCACTTGCAAGTACTTGTTCCCAAACCCTTTTCACGTTTTCTCATTAAAATGGGCACCCATTAATTTTTATGATTCCCCTTTTACTAATCTAAGCAAAGAACAACCTTTTTTTCCTAATGGTATTTACATGCACAGCTTCCTTTTTTATTTGTCCTTGAGCCGAGGGTCTATTGGAAACATCCTGTCTACCTTTACAAGATAGGGGTAAGGTCTACATACACACTATCATCCCCAAACCCCACTTGTGGGATTACTTCTGGGATTACACTGGGTTCGTTGTTGTTGTTGTTGGTATTTACATGCACACTAGACTTGTGTCATCTTTTACTGGACAACGTTAGTTTTTTTCTTATTCTTATTAGCTGCACCACAGGTACCTTTTTGACACATTAATAGAGACTTGCCATCGGTCTGCACAAGTGAATTAGCTTAAAACAACCTGCCCAGTCCATTTCCTATATTACTTTTTCTACTTCATATCATCACAGTCATAGGAAATTCAGTACCCTGCTTTTCCATTTCCAAGAAATGTATCTTTGCATATTTTGTGCTTCACAAATAAGACTGAAACTAAAAACGTACTAAAAGAATTTCTCAAGAATCAGTTGACGTACCATCAGTCAAAGACTATTTATTTAGTAGTAGCTTTTTATTTTTCAGTTCTGTAACTATCAAAATAGTAAGGAAAAAAGCAAAACATAAATCTCAATAAGAATGAGTATCATAAGAAACAATAAGAGAAAAAAATCAAACTTTAAAATGAAATATTACCATAAGAGTCTATCAGGGAAGCCAGAGAACATCAAAAGTATCAACTTTGAGAAAAACCCATGTCAAGAAATAAAACTGTTGACATATAATCAGTCAAACACTATTGAAATAGCTTTTTTCAATTCTTTGGACTCAAACCCATATCAAATATTACAAGAATAGTGTGCTGCAGTTAACATATCATCAGTTAAAACGATTAAAACTTTTATTATTGCAGTTATCATATCATCTGTCAGGAGAGAGAAACAGGAAGAAGGATGGCCCAGAAATTCTTTTCTAAAAACTTCCACTAAACCGAGAAAGAACCAAAGAACAGGACATATTGAAACAGTTAGACCATGAACCAACCAAATAAATGGAGAAACCGAAACCGGAAAACCAAAAATTTCAGTTCAGTCCTACTTCAAAGAACTGTGGGATTCAGACGATGATCTGCAGAGTGATCCAAACAAGGAGCTGTCGGTTTGTTGAATATCAATTTTGAGGAGTTAGACTAGTATCAGCATCATTTTACATTTGATACTAAATTAGTTATCTTTTAGAGAAAAATAATTAGACGCTGAATTAGTTATTATAATTGCATTAACCACAAAAAAAAAGTTATTTTAATTACAACTTCTTTATGATAGTACTAAATTTATTTATGTTTGGTGCTTTTTAGTTTTTTGTAAATTGTGTGCTTCGCTTCAGAGAAGTGTGCGCTTCACTCCTCATAGAGAAATACACTGTTTCTTGTAATTACTTTTTGCACTTTTCGCTTTTTAAAGCACAGATATCTGAGAACTAAAAGAGGTGATTCCATTAACTATGATAATTGATAAAAGAAGGGGACAATGAGAACAACCATGAGACTTAGCAAACCTTGAAGATATCTTTACGGTGTTCTGCAACTCTATATTATATCAAACTCTTGGGTATACTGGCGATTACCCTGGCATTTTATGCTTGCTTCTTCTTAGACTGAACTAAATACATTTATACAGTTTTTAGAAGACTTTATTTCAGTTTCTTTTTCCTACTAGGTGCTTTATTCACAACAAAGTAACCAGTAAGTCTTAACATGGGGTTCACAGTTCTCTTTGGCTTAAAAACTCGAAAAGCCACAATGAATCAATCTACTACGTTTCAATCACAAATTATATGAGGTGGTTATATGCATCATTTGCATTCTTTTCACTCTAATTAATACACAGAGAATTCACATATAGAATATTTTATAAGCTAGCCGTCAAAGGTAAGCCTACTGTAACTGTCTTTTATGCGGGTCTGGGACTAACTATGATCTGGCGAAGCTCAGATAGGCAAAGTTAACATTGCACAATAATGTGTAACGTAATTTCATTTTGATTCACCGGGTCGTTGTAGTTGTTGTTGTTGTAATTTTATTTTGATCACGATGTGTTAAATCATTTACCAGACCCCACTAAGTGGGATTATACTGGGTTGTTGTTATGATGTGTTAAATCATTTCTTCTTTGAAAAGCAAATCTAGTTTCTTCTTTAAAGCATCTTATTAGCAATATGACACTGTATTTGGGCATTTATATCGTTCAATCAGGCTGGAGGAGAGAGATTAAGTGCTTACCATTTGAAACTTGGAAGTCATCTCGTACTGGAGAGGGTAGAGAAGAGAGAGAGAGGAGGGCGGGGGGGAGGGGAATGTAAAGGAATTAATTGATTGCTAAAAAACAAAAGTATAATTGACTATATTTGTTGCTCATCACAAGACACCAACAATCCTGTTGCAGGGATTATTTTCTATCTATTTATGTGATAATAATTTGAGATATGGAGTTCAAAATCAGCATTAAAAATTCTATGAAATCATATTAAACAAGTAATTTTCATTTTGAGAAAGTGGAACGAGTTTGGGATGAATTACTAAAGAAAAAGAGAGTAAATTAGCAGAAATGTCATGTTTATTATTGTGGATGCAACTCATGTAAGGTGAAAGTAACAGCTCGACACGATCATGGAAGATAACATGAATAATAGTATTAAAGGCATCATAGTGCAGTCATTGTCAAAAAAAAACATCAGAGTGCATTCTTAGAAGGTAATATATGTGGTGGGAGCATTTCAATAAGCAGCTTATTGACTCATGAGGGTCATTACCAGGTCTGAGGAGACAAATGAAACAGAAGCTCAAAGCTGGCCTTTTTAATTTATTTCTTTTTTTGGATAAGAAAATCCATGTTCATAACAAACTAAAATCAAAGTTGGCTTCTAATGTCCTTACCCAAAAAGAATAAAGAAAAGAGAAGAAGATGCAAACTACTCCTACAGCTACTATGCGTGTTCCAACCATGTTGGATCGGCTATATGAATCCTCTGAATCCTCTGACTATGTTTCTCCGTTTAAATTCATCTAAGGCCAATATATACAAACTAAAAGGGAGAATAAGTTGATCTATGATAGGGCTAAAAGATCCTAGAAAGCATAGGACCAAAAGTAAACGTACAAACATGACTAAAACATATCCCCAATAATTGATATTGCTTATGTATATCTTTTAGTTTTTATTGTGCTCTATCTTTCGCTAAGTTTGCATGGATCCAATAAATTATAGGTTTTCGAGACAACTCTGTTCCACGTGATTTCATGTCTATCTCGTTCCCTTTTAAACACTTTCATTTACCATATTTTCATACCTACGGACCAACACATCTGAAGGTCGACATGAACAAACAATCACAAACGATTTTATCTCATTTTATCCTCGATGATATTTGCACCTTTTAGCAAATGTGATCATTTGTTATCTTATCTAATCGTATATGACTGAACATACATCTTAACATCGGACTCGGATGTGGGTATCCGATACGGGTGCGAATCTAGAAATCGGATCCTTCGTGATCTAAATTTAAAGATTTAGGGGTCTATATCCAGATACGGGTGCAGGGATTCGACTGAAAATAATTCAAATATCTAAAAATAAAGTAATAAAAATATGTCTAAATTATGAGACATCATGTGAAAAATATTCAAGGTATTCCAAAATGGAGAAAATATTGATCAAGAGGAGAATTTGAAAAGAATTAGAGGACATACATAAAATTTTCTAAATACAAGGTATTCCATTTTCTTCAATTTCACCCAAATATTTGTTTTGATATCGAAATTATTATATTTGTCTCGAATTTCCCCTCGATTTTGGTCAAAGTAGCCAAAACCGGTTCGTGATATCCAGTATGGGTCCCACACTCAGGCCGTGTTGACACGGGTGTTGCACTAAAAGTGAAGAGTCTGAGCAACTTAATTAAAAATACTCATCTTGTAGATGTGTTTGACTTTTGTAGCCCAATATTCACTCTCATATGACATTGTTGGTCATGTAATTCTTCAATGTAAGCTAACCTTCACCTTGGTAGGCATACTTAAATTACATAATATTACGGGAGTACTTCTCTATTTTAACCATTCTTATAATTGTTCCATGCTAACAACTCTTACTAGAGTCTAAAACAAATAATCCTCAAGCCCTAGCCATCACCTTAATTTATTCATTGTGGGTTCAAATGCCTCAACTCTAAACAAGTTGAGCTAGCTATATGAATTCTCTATACCCGATCCTCTCCATTATTTCATTCTAATACTAAAAACTTATGTTGTAAAAACATATTAGAGGTTCCGTAAAACTAGAGCAGATCTCTAAATTCACTTATCCTTGCACGAACATACACTATTCAATCCTAAGAGAAAACCCTTGCACGCGCCTTAGCACCTTCACACCTACACTAAAGCGCCAATTAAGGCATAGCGACCCCCTGAGGTTCACCGAGCTTCAGGGCCTGGGCCTAAGCGCACTTTAAGCTAAGACTTTAACAACAACAACCCAATATAATCCAACTTAGTGGGATCTGGAGAGGGTAGTGTGTACGCAGACCTTAACCCTAGAGAAGCTGTTTCTTACCTCCAAGAACTTTCACCTTGCTTTGGGGAGACTCAAATTTACAACCTCTCGGTTGGAAGTGGAGGCTGCTTACTTTTAACAATATATTCCAAAAGCTGTAAATCAAAGCATCCACTCTGTGTACTATGGAGCAGTATATTAAACAAGGATTGTGCTTTCAGTAGAGAAAAAAAAAACAAGAAATCAAAGCATTACCCAGGAGAGAAGCCTGCATAATTAGGAGATAGAGAGCAACATCATCTCTCCAATTGATGGGGCCATGAAAAATCCACCGGCTATAAAATATGACACTAGTGCTGTATACCCAGTACAGCAAAACGCAGAACATCAATATCCGTATCCTTGTTACAATCAAAGGGCGTTTTCCTTTGTAAAGTTGAGACAAAACCACAATAATTGGCTCTTGAAATGAGGTCTGGAACCATATCCCCAAGAACACAAGTGTTTCGCCCAAAATTAGGGAGGCGAGTATGAACAATACTATATATGTAGCCAACATCTTGTGTTCTGCAATTGCGACCGATAGAAGAATTTGTTTACGGAAAAGGTAAGGGGACTAAGGTCCCATGGCGTTTATTTCCTTCGTTTCAGCTTATGCTGCTAATGAAGAATTGGTGATTCAAATTTTCAATTTACAATCTGACACCAAATGATATTCCAGAGAGAATTTTTCCATCAATTACATATGAAATTACAAAATTCAGTTATTGAAGGTTTTATTATTCATTTTGTCATTGTAATAATATTTAATTATCTAAAAGAATTTAATCTTTGCCCTTACCAGTGTTTAAACCAATTTTATTGAGATGTTTAGTTATTGGTTAGTTACATACTCTTATATTAGCTCTTATTAGTTAGCTAAGTTAATTACATTCCATTATTTTTACCATGTGTACACATATATACAAGTTGTTATAGTGAAAATAAAGATGAGAGTCATTTTACACTTATATTTCTTCGGCTCTCCTCCCACATATTTTCTTCTTTCTTTAGAATATTCCAGATCCTCCATTGAAGCTCTTGTAAGAGCTTCATCATAGCTCAGAGTAAGAGTCTCATTATGGTATTAGAGCCGGCGTGATATGTCGGAGTTACTCTTCTTCAAGACCTCTATTTCTCCTTCTGATGGGTTTTGTTTTTGCGATTTCGAGTTGCAGAATTTGTGCTAAGTGAAGGGATTTTATGCACGATTGGACAGTTCATTCAACGATTTGCCTAGGAAATTAGCCAATTCCATTATCTAGGGCTTTTCTCATGACTATCGATTAGACCGATGAACTCACACCTATTACGAGCAGGAGCGATCAACATGTCATCGATGTAAGTAGTCCTTTATACGTTCATCCTTCGGATAGTCCCGGAGTGACTTTAATACCGGTTCCTTTTTATGGAACTAGGTATAGGTCATGAAGAAGGTGTGTATTGAGAGCCTTGTCAGTTAAAAATAAATTAGGGTTCGTAAATGAAGATTGTAGCAAGCCTCTTCCTAATTCTCCATAATTTCGTCAATGGGAAAGGTGTGACTATATGGCCACTTCCTCGATTCTCAATTTCCTGTCAATGGAAATTTCTGATAGTGTTGCATATGTGAGCGATTCAGTAGAATTATGGAAAGAATTGGAAGATCGATATGATCAAACAAATGGAGCGAAGCTGTATCAAATTCAAAAGGAGATTAATGATCTCGTTCAAGGGTCTTTGGACATCACTGCCTACTACAAGCGAATGAAAAGGCTATGGGAAGAATTGAGCAATCTTAGTGCAAAGTCTTAGTGCACCTGTATTTGCACGTGTGGGTCAAAAGACAATATGCATAAGGAAGAACAGGACAGACGACTTATTCAGTTTCTGATGGGCTTGAATGAAATATACAAAAAATGCGAGGAAGCATTTTAATGATAAAACCTTTAGAATCATTTGCGCAAGCCTTCTCTCTATTGGTACAAGATGAAAAACAAAGAGAGTTCAAACCAAACAATCAATTGAACCTAGAGTCTACCTCACTTCATGTGAAGACTACGCCTTCGCAACTCAGAATCCTTTTGGAGCTCGAAATTTCAAGACATATTATACAGCCAACTCAGGTCAATTCAAGGGCCGACCCTTCTATGACTACTGCAAGAGGCCAGGCCGTACAAAGTACAAGTGTTACAAATTATATAGATATCCCCAAAAATAATTCTTATAACAATCAAAAGTCAAATCTCACTAATACTCAATAGTTCAGTCAGGGAAACAACTCACGTCAAACTCAAGGTCACAAATTCAACAGAGGTAATAGAACTGTGGCAAATGTGCATGGAACCCTGCTGATCTAATGTAGGAAAAGGAAGATGATCCAATCCTACACGGTAAGAAACAGAATGTCAGCTTGACAAAATAGCAATATGGGCAGATAATGAACCTGCTGCAACATTTTTAGACAGGAGGATCTCCCAGCAATGCCAACATTACTAGTGGTGCTGCTAACTTTGCAGGTATTGTGGTCTGCACTTCTTTTATTAATTTTGACAAACCATCGTGCAAATGTTTCGAATCTAAGACTGACTTTTGGATTATAGACCCAGGAGCCTCTAATCATATGACCTTCAATAAAACTGTTCTTAGTAACATAACAATATTATCATACCCTGTGTTAATAAGCCTACCAAATGGATAAAAGGAAAAAGTGCTTCAATTTGGGGATGTGATGCTCAACTCTGAAATTACTCTACACAAAGTCCTATATGTCCCATCATTTAAGTACAAACTAATTTCTATCAATTCTCTTACAATACATCACAGGTGTATTGTATTTTTCACTGATACTCTATGTCTATTTTAGCCCCCTTCAGTGAAGATGCCTTAGGTGATTGGTAGTAGTAGAGTGGGATTATACTACCTCTGTTCCAGGAGTCTAAAGGGTAAAAGTTATTTTCAGCTACTAGTATTCCAATTTCTTGTTGCAATTGTTCTATTTCTGCTGGTACAGATAGTGGAGTCTTTAGTAGTCCTCTTCATTCACAGTCTTATTCAACATATGTAAATACTTCCATTCACAATAATGAGGGTGACTCTTTGAATACTTTAGATAAACATGATGCAGATATTTTGTGGCATAATAGGCTTGGTCATATTCCCTTTGTCAAAATGAGAAAAATATCCTCAATACCTATGAACTTCTCACCCAAACAACCTTTTATTTGCTCCATTTGTCCCATGGCTAGACAAGCCAGACTTCCATTTCCACAAAGAACCAGCACCTCTACCCACATGTTCCAATTAATACATGTTGATATGTGGGGCCTATATTATGTTTCTACACACAACAATTATAAGTATTTCCTTACCTTGGTGGATGATTTCACTAGGTCCACTTGAACTCATCTATTAAGCAACAAAAGCAATGCCCTACAAACATTTAAATCTTTCATAAATATGATTGAGAACCAATTCAACACCACTATAAAAACCATTAGATCTGATAATGGACTGTAGTTCACCAGTCATGAAGCCACGTCATTCTATCAAACAAAAGGAATCATTCACTAGAAAACCTGTCCTTATACTCCATAACAAAATGGGGTAGCAGAAAGGAAACACAAGTATCATCTTGAAACTTCTAGGACACTTATGTTTCAATCCAAACTCCCAACTAACTATTGCGAGAATATATTTTGACAGAAACTTACCTAATTAACACATTACCTACTACCTACCTGAACAACAAGTGTCCTTTTGAAATTCTATACCATAAGAAACCTAGCTACTCTCATTTGAAGAGCTTTGGATGCCTATATTATCCTATTGTACCTAAGGTGCACAGAGACAAATTTAAACCCAGAACTACTCCTCAAGTTTTTGTGGGCTATCCTTTTGAGACAAATGGTTAAAAAGTGTTAAGCCTAGCCACTAAGAAGATTCATGTCTCTATAGAAGTAGTATTTCATGGAAGTGTTTTTCCCTTCTTTTTAAAGTCTAAGAATGTCTCTTTGTATAATAGTCTCAGGTTAGTCTCTCTTCCTGTCTACTCTGAGAATGGCAGTCCACACTATAATTCTCAAAATCCTACAAGTATCATATCTCTAGATGTGCCTTAATCCCTTGTATCCTCAGCTACTAATGACACTACAATGCACACATCAAACATTTAGGTTTTCCACCATTCTCCTAACCATGCAACTTTACATGAGCATCTCAGCACGCATTCACCAACATCTACCCAATCAGATTCACCTCCTTTAAGAAGAACCAGTAGAACTCATAAAACCCATTCATACCTTCAGGATTACATCTATACTCTACGTAAAGTATCACATCCTAATGTGTGTCATAATCCATCTTCTTTGAGTGCACTCTTCTCCAATCATAGTTATACTACACCTGATGTCTTATGTCCTTAAAATCAACACTTAAAGAAAAATGTTTTTCATGATAGTGAGATATCTTCATATGGAGAGGCAACTCTCAGTCCTGCATGGCAAAAAATCATGACCCGGGAGTTTGAGGCACTCTATGCAAATAACACTTGGGGCTTAGTCCCCTAGCTAGCTAGAAAGCATGCAATAGGCTTCAAGTTGGTCTATAAAATTAAGCACAAAACATATGGTAGCATAGAGAGATTCAAGGCTAGATTAGTGGTAAAGGGGTATACCCAACAAGCAGGTATTGACTATACAGAGAATTTCTCCCCTATTGTCAAGATAACAAGAGTTAGAGTTTTGGTCACTGATGTTGTGAAGAAAGGTTGGGATATATTTCATCTTGATGTAAATAATACATTTCTTCATGGTGACTTATATGAAGAAGTGTATATGGAGGTGACACCATGTCTCTTAATTGACTAGACTGGTCCACAAAAGATGGTTTGCAAACTCAACAAATCATTATATGGGTCGAAGCAAGCTAGCAAGCAATGGTATGCTAAGCTGACTGAACTCTTATCATCAATGGGGTATAAACACTCTGAGAATGATTATTCACTCTTCTCCAAGAAGGCTTCTTCTCACATTATTTTTATAGTTGTCTATGTTGATGATGTTATCATCACTAGGACTAATTCAGTTGAGATAGACAATTTAAGGTCATTCCTTGATAAGCAATTTAGAATCAAGGATCTGGGGAAAGTCCATTACTTATTGGGGCTAGAGGTTCTCTACAAATCAAATGGTGTCATCATGTCTCGAAGGAAGTTCACCCTAGATCTGTTAAAGGAATATGATTGTTTTGCCTATAGCACTCTGTCCTCTCCTCTTTACCCTACTATGAAGTTGAAAGATGATGAGGGAACTCCTCTTCCAGATCCTACATAGTGTAGAAAATTGGTGGGCAAACTGAATTTAATTTTCTCACCAACACACGACTTGATATTGCCTACAGTGTGTAATTTCTCAGCCAGTTCATGCAAGCACCCAGCGATACACATTTGACATTAGCATTTCATCTCCTCGGGTATCTCAAGACTGATCCCACACTTGGCATATTTTTTTCCAACAACATTAATTGCTCCATCAGTGACTACTGTGACTCTAACTGGGCATCATGCCCTGACTCTAGAAAGTCTGTCACTGGGTACATTATTTTGGTTGGAGACAGCCCCATTAGTTGGAAATCAAAGAAGAAAGAAACCATTTCCTTATCCTCAGTTGAGGCAGAGTACAGGTCCCTCGGGAAGGTGGTAGGAGGACTAGTATGGTTGAACATGTTACTTGAAGAGTTTACTATTTCACATTCCAGTCCCATTGCTCTCTTTTGTGACAGCCAATCTGCCATCCACATTGCTCACAATCCAGTTTTCCATGAACAGACAAAACACATTGAAGTTGACTATCACTTTGTACGGAACAAACTTCAGGAAGGCTTGATTTCTCTTCACCATGTGGCCACCACTGACCAATTAGCTAACATCTTCACCAAGGCACTCACCGGGGTAAACATCATGCTATGCTTGGCAAGTTGGTTGTGAGATCCTCCCATCCAACTTGAGGGATGGAGGGGGGTTATTGAGATATATTTAATTAGATATTGGTTAGTTAGGTACTCGTATACTAACTCTTAGTTAGCTAAGTCAATTGCATTGTATTCCATTATTTTTTCCACGTGTACATATATATATATATATATAAGTTGTAATAGTGAAAATAAAAATGAGAGTCATTTTACACTTATATTTCTTCTGCTCTCCTCCCAGATATTTTCTTCTTTCTTTGAAACATTCCAGATCCTTCGTTGAAGCTCTTGTAAGAGCTTCATCTTAGCTCAGAGTAAGAGTCTCAATAAATTTTAGTTAAGTTAGTCATAAGAGGAAAACTAAAATTTATTAGGAGTCTTTTTTCAATAAATAATTTTTAGAAAAAGATAATAGAGCCATAATAAAATAGTTTTACGGCTCCGTATATGTCTTTGTTAAAGTAATTAGACCTCCGAAAACGTGTGACGTCTAAAGCTAGAAAAGTAGAGTGAGGGGGGTCTAATTTCTTGAAATTGGTACCAAGAGTTTTTTTGGTGGAATAGAGCTTTGCTTCTTGGAACTTTTATTTCAAGATGTATTCTATTTCAATGGTTGGCCAGCACTTAGTTTGAGCAGAATTGGAGAACTACAATATTCCTTACACATAAATGGCCAGTAAAAGTCATGTAATCAAAAGTATAATTATTGAAATATCTTGGCCAAAGAAGTAATGATTGTATTATAAGAAGGGGAATTTGTAAATGACAATAAAGAAATAATGTCTCGACGTTTTATAAGTCCATAAGAATTATTGGAATATTTTGGCCACAAGAATTGATAAAAATGATTCACTATTTCTATTCAATTTTGACGTTAAGAGCACAAGGGAATAGCAAGGCGATCGAGTATAATTTTATATTATTATAAAAGATCATGTATAAAATAAAAGGTAATTAATCATAGTTAAGTACTAACAACTGTAATCAAATATAGCGACAAGTTTCATTTATTTTTTGTTTGGCGGAAATATTTGATGCGAGTAAGTTTTTATCACAAAGAATAAATATAGCTTTTTTTTAAGCAAGTTGGAGTAATATGACTTACCAGATTAATTAGTGTTACATATAAAGAAATGGTTAGTATGTCCTATGAGTAGAGAAAGAGTATCTTGATTTGAGTGTACAAGAACAATGAAAATATTCAAAGGTATATGGAGGGCGGCTCTAACGTTGTTCCAAGTAAGGCTTATGTGCCTTAGGTCCTCAATTTTGGGTGTCTCATTTTATAAAGATAATAAATTTATAGGTATTTTAAAAATAATATTTAATACTTTTTGTATAAAAATAGAGTTTTTCCATAGTTGCCTCAAAGAAAAGAAATTTTTCAAGATTATAATTAATAAAATCTTACCTGAGATTTACGATGCCTCAAAATAAATTAAATTGGTTGGCTATATGATCAAATAAAAATAAATTATTAGAGGAAATCATTTATAAAAAAAAAAATTGTTAACAATTTTGCATCTCGAAAAGATAGAAAAATAGACTTCAAATAAAAATATACTCCTATATCAACTCTGCTCCCGTGCTAGTGTTGTTGTTGCTGCTGCTCGAAACCTGGACCTGCGTAAAAATGCACAGAGTGTAGCATTAGCACAACCGTCCCCATACGCTGGTAAGTGTCTAGCCTAACCCCGGCGAAGTAGTGACGAGGCTAGGCTAGACATCACATAAACCTGTGCAATTATAAATATACAGCGAAAATCGAATACCAGGCAAGTAACAATATGGGAGGGGGAGACATGCTATGGGGAGATAACTATACTAATAGTAACTCCATAGCAGCAATCTAAGGGTAGCTTAGAATTTACAGCGAACCGGAAATAATACCCAAGTAAGCACATTTGTATCATTAACTATTGCGGCGTGTAACTCGACCCAATATATTTACACACTATTGCGGCGTGCAATCCGGTCCACAAATATCATTATTGCGGTGTGCAACCTGATCCATATCATTTATCATTATTGCAGCGCGCAACTCGATCCTCAAATAGCATTAAGCATTGTTGTGGCGCGCAACCCGATCCTCAAATATCATTGTTGCGGCGTGCAACTCGATCCCATATTATTTACTTCTCAACCTCACCCATGCAAAAATAACCACTCACAAATAAAGCGCGAAGAAGTAAACAAGCTTTTGGAAGGAATTCCCTACAAGGGTACACAAACAACCAATAACAACCCGACAAGGGGGGTAAATCACTACTCTTCTCTTTCTTTCATTTTCATATCCTAGTTCACATTATCACTAGAGCCAAAGCTCTAAGAGTTTTCTTATCACATACTTTCACCGATCCAATGCTTCACAAAGTTCCACAATCACAATTACTTTCATAAGGTCTTTTCAACACATAGAAACCTTCAACTAAGCATGGAAGACATAACAATAACCAAACCATCCACATATGAGGACTCGCGTTCATGCTAGACACTAATGAATAGAAACTCTTCACCATGCCTATACATCATACTCGATCAATTAGCAATTAGCATACAAGACTCAACTGATATTCCCTCAAGCTAAGGCTAAAACAAACACTTACCTCAAACTTTCACAGCCAATTCAATTCTCAACAACCGCTTTGCCTCTCGAATTCGGCTCCAACTCGACCAAATATATGCAATAATCACTTTGCATTATCAACATATGCTAAACAAATCAAACTAAATGCCTAATTATAACTTTTTCCTCATTTTTTCCCCAAAAGGTCAAAAATGCCCCAGGGCTCACATGGTCAAAACCCGAGGTTCGAACCAAAACCCGATTACGCATTCCCCCATGAATTCAAATATATAATTTATTTTGAAATAGGACCTCAAATCAAGGTCCAAAATCCTCAATTTTAGAAAACCTAGGTTCTACCTAAATTTCTCAAATTTCTCCATTAAAATCTTTGTTTTGAAGGTAAAATTATGTTTAAAGATGTTAAGGAGTAAAGAAAATGAGTAAGAAATCACTTACCAATCATTTTGGAGAAGAAGAATCATTTTTTGGAAAATTGCCTCTTATGTTTTGGGTTTTGAAAAAGTGAAAAATAACTGAAAATCTGACCTTTTATACCCTCTCTGAGACCCAGTGCAGACCGCACAAAAGTGCACCGCGACTGCGCTGAGGAACTACAAATTTACGCCTATATGAACCCTACATCGTGGACCTCACCGATTTGGAACGCGGTCGCGACCAAACCCCCACTCTCTGAATCTCCCCGCGCGTACCACACTGATATGGAGCGCGGATGTGCTGGTCGACCTGGGACTACTGGACCTCTAAACATAGCCATGCGGACCGCGCATGGACGGCCGCGAACAGCGATCGCACAGCACGCACCGCAGGCCGCGTTAAGGCGACCGCGGGCACACTGGAGCTTGCAATTCCCTGAACCAGCAACATCTGATATTTCTAAGTCTAAGACCTCCCGGGACCAACTCAAAACTCACCGGAGCCCTCGTGTCTCCAAACCGAACATACATATAAACTCAAAAACATCCTACAAACTCATCCGTGCGATCAAATTGCCCGAACACGTCATAAACACCAAATTAGGCCTCAAGACCCATGATTTCCTCCCAATTTTCATAAAACGTCAAGTTTACAGTTTTAGTTCAAAACACGTCTAACGACGTCCGAATTCCACCAAACTTTACAGAAAGTTCTTAAACCATATATAAGACTTGTACCGGGCGTCGAAACCAAAATACAAGCCCGATATCAAATTTTATTTTCCAATTTGCTTAATTATTTTCAGAAAATAATTTCACATAAAAATTCATTTCTCGGACTTGGGACCTCAGAATGTTATTTTGGGCACACACCCAAGTCCCATATTTTCCTACGAACCCTCCGGGACCGTCAAATTATGGGTTCGGATCCATTTGCATAAAATATTGACCGAAGTTAAACTTAATCAATTTTAATATCAAGAATTAACATTTTGCTCACAAAAATTATAATTAAGCTTTCCGGCTACGCTCTCGGACTGCGCAAGCAAAACGAGGCAACCCCTCATGAGGTTTCCAAGGCCTCAAGAGTACATAGTGAGTAGGAATATAGGTGATGACCCTTTGGGTTGTCACATCCAACCACTATGAATGTGGCCAGAAATAGGAGGACTATTTCTCCTGTAGAAATGCAGGAGAAATAGTTTTGTGATGATAAGTACAATGTTGGTCACAAATGTAACCTACCTAAGAAATTATTTGTGATGGATTTAGAAACTGAGGTGAGTGTGATGAGACTATGAAGCAACAAGCTGAGAAGATTCCTTCTAAGGAAGAATGGGCAATTGGAGAAGGTGATACCCCTGTGATATCCTTATGTGTTTTAAGTGGCTTACAAGGAATTCAAACCATTCATGATACTGGATATAATGAAAAGAGGCCCATTCATATTTTACTTGACGGGGGTAGTACTCATAATTTCATTGATAAAAGTGCTGCCAAGAGGTTGGGGTGTCAAATTTATCCTACTAAGGCGAGTTATATGAGCCTTGGAAATAACACCTTAGAAGCAACATCTGGAGTTGTTAGGGGTTTCAAAATTCTGCAGGGTACAACATTCTCTTCTGATTTACTTGTATTCCTTGTTGGTAAATATGACCTGGTCTTGGGAGCTTTATGGATGAAAATACTTGGTCCCATTACTATGGATTACTCAGAGCTTACTATGGCCTTCAATTATCAAGGGAAGTCTCATTTATTGAGGGGGGTGTCTGAGGATTGCAAGGTTTCCAATCCAAAATCCTTGAATAGGCTAAAGAGGAATGATATACAGTTCTTTATGTTGCAATTGATAGATAGTAACCGTAGCTCACTTACCACTACGCATTGTCAAGCCTTGCATATGACCACAGCTGATAGTACTGCCATTATTGATCATTTGATGCAACAATACCATTTGACCTTTGCTGAACCTACATCTCTACCTCCACAAAGGGGAGCTTTTGATCATAGAATACCTCTACAACCTGGCTCAAAACCTGTAAATGTTAGACTATACAGGTACTCTTCTATTAAAAAAAAATCATTGAACAACTGGTTAATGAAATTCTGTAACAAGGGGTCATCCAATATAGCAACAATCATTTCTCTTCCTAGTAGTTCTTCTTGCCAAGAAGGATGGATCCTGGAGATTATGTGTAGACTACAGGAAATTGAACTAGTGCACAGTCAAAGATAAATTTCCTATACCCCTTATAAATGATCTGCTCGATGAGTTGGCTGGGGCTACCATTTTTTCTAAAATTTATCCCATGTCTGCTTATCATCAAATCAGGATGTTACTTGAGGATGTGGCTAAGAATGCTTTCAAGACACATTCTGGACACTATGAGTATTTAGTAATGCCTTTTGGCATAACTAATGCTCCATCCACATTCCAATTCTTCATGAATCACTTGTTTCAGAAGTTTCTTAGAAAATTTGTTCTAGTGTTCTTTGATGACATCTTGGTCTATAGTCTTACTTTGCAAGATCAGGCCATTTGAAGTAGGTATTTGACATTATGATCACTTACCATCTTTTGGCCAAGAAGTCTAAGTGTGTATTTGGAGTTTCACGGGTGGAATACTTGGGACACTTTATCACTGCTAATGGGGTCCCTACTGATCCTAGGAAAATTGAAGCAGTCCAACAATGGCCAATGCCCAAAACTGTTAAACAATTGAGGGGTTTCTTGGGTCTGGCTGGGTACTACAAGAAATTTATCAAGGACTTTGGTATCATAAGTCGACCACTCACAGACTTACTTAGGAAGGATAGTTTTTTGTTGAATTCTAAAGCTGCATAGTCATTCGCAGCTTTAAAATTGGCTCTCACTTCTACTCATGTTTTAGCATTGCCCAACTATGTTATTCCATTTGTGGCTGAGACAGATGCTAGTGGTACGGGCATTGGTGTTGTTCTTATGCAACTAGATCATCATATAGCTTCCATTAGCAAGGGGTTAGCCCCTAGGCATGGCTTTATCTATGTATGAAATGGAGTTGTTAGCTCTAGTGTTTGCAGCTACTAAATGGTCTCACTATCTTTTGGGGAATCACTTCATTGTGACAACTGATCAGAAGGCTCTTAAGTACTTACTGGAACAAAAATTACACACTGATTTGCAGATTAGGCGGTTGGTTAAACTACTACCCTTTGACTTTGAAATTCAGTACAAGAAGGGTAAGGAGAATGTGGCTGCTGATTCCTTGTCTAGAATGTCAGGTGCTGAGTTGATATCCCTCATGGTGCCTTCTGTTCAGACTGATCTTTGGAATGAAATTCACAATAGTTGGTTTCAAGATCCTGAGCAGGTTGCACCCCAGAAGCACTTTACTTGGATAAATAATCTAGGAGGAAGGGTAAATTGATGATTGGAAATGATATGGGGCTAAGGACCAAGCTACTACAGCTATGGCATTCCTCTCCATCTAGTGGCCACTCTGGTATTGATGCATCTACTAGGAAATTGATGGCCTATTTTTACTGGAAAGTTGGAAAGGCATTAGAACTGATGTTCTTAATTTTGTACGCAACTATTCTATTTGTCAAAGAAACAAGTATGACGCATCTGCTTCTGCTGGATTGTTACAACTTCTTCCCTTGCCTACAGTTCCTTGGACATATATCAACATGAATTTTATTGAAGGATTGCCCAAATCAAAAGGGAAACTATTATTTGGGGCACAGTTGATAGATCGACTAAGTATGGTCATTTTATTGCCTTGGCTCACCCCTATACTGCACAGTCCCTTGTGCCTGTTTTTCTAGATCATATTTTTAAACTACATGGTTTTCCTACTTCCATCATCCTATTTTTATTAGTTCTTTTTGGAAGGAGTTCCTTTCTGCTCAAGGTGTTCATCTGCACACTTCTACAACTTATCACTCGCAAACTGATGGTCAAACTGAGGTTCTCAATAGGTGTTTAGAGACTTACCTCCGTTGTTTTTGTTCTAATTCACCCGCTGATTGGTATGCCTTCTTACCCTTAGCTGATTGGTGGTATAACTCCTCCCACCACTCTGACATTCAAACATCACCTTTTGAGCTCCTTTATGGCTACCATCCTCCTCTTCACCATTCTCCTTATACTGATATTGAGAGCATTTTGCTTCTCCGCGAATTTAAAATACAGCTTGCTAAGTATCATTTGGCACACGCTCAACAGCATATGCAAGACCAAGCCAATGCTCATCGCACTGACAGTCAGTTGGTGATTGGGTCTTTGTAAAGTTGCAGCACTATAGACAATCCACCCTTTCTCTCTCCCCCTATCACAAGCCTACTTCTCGCTATTTTGGCCCTTACCCTATTGTTGAACGAGTTGGAGTTGTTGCTTACAAATTACTGCTTCCACCTGAGGTCCAACTTAATCCTACCTTCCACATTTCATAGCTCATATTCTACCATGTCCTGCCCTCTAAATTTATCCACCCTCCTGCCCTTGATCTCTCCAGCCCTTTCCCCGAAGCCATACGTGCTCGAAGATCAATCAAAAAAGGTAACAAGGTTGTGGCCCAATGCTTGGTTAAGTGGCAGGGTTTGAAAGTTGATGCTGCTACTTGGGAGTTTGCTTCTGTTCTTAGAACCAAGTTTCCTTCTTTCACCCTTGAGGACAAGGGTGTTCTTACACAATGAGGTATTGATACACAAAATTCAACAAGAGCCCATGAAGAAAGAGTCCATGAAGAGTAGGCCATTTGAAAGCCATTTGAAGTATAGCTTATTTGAAAGTTAGTTATGTTAGTTAGAATTCAAATTCAAATAGTATTAGTTAGTGGCAAGAAAGGTAGTTAGTAGGCTTAGATGCTCCTGCTCATTTCTATTGCATTGCTTTTACATTTTTAGCAATTACTATAAATAACTAGTTGTAATAATTCAGTTGGTTACTTTCGAATATCAATGAAAATTCAAAATTCCCTCCCACTTCTCTAATTCTGTCTTTCTTCTTCCTATTTCAGTCTCCCTCAGCTGGTTTTTTCTATAATTGTCAACCTGATACCAACTATTTGGTATCATACCGTAATTGCACTATTCTTATGTTTTTCCTAACTATCATTCGTTAACTTAAAACAATATGACACTGCTTCCATTCGAAGAGAGTGCAGCATTGCCCAAAAAGGTCTTCTGAAATTGGTACAAATATATTACAGTTCCGGCAGATGACAAAAATCAAGAGATGCAAAACCGACAGCCTATCCCTCTGGATACATCAAAAGCAGTATTGCCTTTTCCTACTTGCAAAAGCTAGAACACTAGGTACAAGATTTGAGCAAGAAACGAAACAAGATCAAATGAGCTTTCTTACTGAACCAAGTAACAGAACATAATCTAATTAGGTTACGAACAAGAATTTCAAGTCTGCCTCTGTTAGTTTTCCCAAGGCCTCTGAAGAGCCACCTACCGTCCTGCAAAAGCATTATTGAATGTCAGGACAGCAGAGAGAAAAGGAGGAGTGCCCAAGTAAAAGAGAGAAATCAGGAGCCAAGAGTAAACGGGAAAAGGTCAATAGTTTCTGTCCAAATGAGATTCGAGGAGAGATGCATCTGAGTGTATATTTTTGCAACTTATATGAATGAGAAACCCTAAACCTTCTATTCGAGTGCTCCATGTATAGCCCCATTTCAATCCCTAGCCAACCGTCTTATTTTTTAGTTGTAAACATCTCGACAACAACTAAACCTCAAGCCCAAACAAGTTGGAGCTGGGTATTTAAATCCTCACTGATTGGTCGCTCCATTTAAACTCATCAGGTCATATTTTATACAAAGATCTAGAGAGCAAAAACTGGTAAAGTTGCTGCCATGTGACCAGGAGGTCATGGGTTCAAGCCATGGAATTTTTTTTTTTTTTTTTCTTAAAGCAGAAAAATTTACGCGATTCTCTGAATTTATCTTGAAATCACTTCTGAGGGAAACATTACGAAAATCACTCAACAGTTACAAGTCATCAAATTACTCTCTCTGAATACACATGCAACTACCTCAGTGAAGTTGGATAAACTTACCCTTCAAAAACCAGTTCCTTTTTCTCTTGCAACTTTAAGATCCTCTCCTCAATTGTATTCTCAATCACAAATCTCACAATCCTAGATATGAGAAAACAGCAATAAGCTCCTTTTCAATGGCATAGCAGGTTGAAGAAACACAAATACGCACCTGATTGGTTTATACTGCCCAATTCGATGGATTCTATCTTGGGCTTGCTGCTCCACAGCAGGATTCCACCAAGGATCCATCAAGAAAACCTAGTAAAGTTACAGAGGAGCGACAAGGAAAGTAGTCTAGGTCATTCAAACAAATAATTACAAGTCCATATAGAATCTAAGCTGGTTCTTTAGGTGCACAGAGAAGATAAGTTAAAAAATCTCAAACGAAACAAAATATTTGGAACCTGAAGAGCAGAAATAATGCAACAATAGATTCAAACCACTTGGTATTTAAAAAGAAATGAAGAGTCCGCATTCACAGGGAAAGGAAAGAAACTCCTTACATGTGATGCCACTGTAAGATTGAGGGCAACACCTCCAGCTTTTAAGCTCATAAGGAATATCCTGCAATCTGGATCCTCGGTAAATCTTGTAATTGCAGAATCTCTTGCAGTTATAGACATGGATCCAACTAATTGAACACAATTGATGCCCGACTGCCAAATGCACACAAGACATGCTTCTTGCTGTAATTACTGATGGCAAAAGGAGGGGTAGGTGTGAAGGGGACAAAGATAAAATGTCTTACCTTCTGTAGAGAATAGTGTATCAGATCCAAAAACGAAGTGAATTGGCTGAAAACTATTGCTTTTGCTGAACCATCTCTTTCAACCATGAACCTTATTTCTTCTCTCTAGAACCAAATAAAACAAGTAATGAGAAGGAAGGATACACTTCACACACAAAGTTCACCTTAACACTTCACATAGGGGTTTTTACTACCACAACAGAGGTACTGTAAATATTCAAAAGAATAATATTAGAAAAATTTAAGCCAAAATGTCCAAGAATATAAATAATAATGAGACCACAAAGAAAACTTATTATTCCTCAATTAGTTTCCACCTCAAATGGGGGCAGTATTTGATGCAAAATTGCCAAATGGCATGCATAACTTCCATAGCCCTCATCTGTTCCCAAGTTAGCACACAACCAAGCCTGACAAGAACTTCTCAATTTTCCTAGGTGCCTATAAAGCAAATTCACCAAGAAACAATCTAGAAAGACAGAAACTATCTTCCTGAACTTCTACATGCACAACATTATCTAGGTCCTATATCTGGCAAGTTAGATGGCATAGGAGTCTTAGGAAACATATTTAGTGCCTGCAAATGATGCAGTATAGCAGCCCCTAGTACACTTTTACAACAACTACCCAGTATAGTCCCACAAAGTGGGGTCTGGGGAGGGTAATATGCAGACAGGCCTTACCCCTACCCGAAAGGGTAGAGAGGCTGTTTACAATCGACCCTCGGCTCAGGGGGAAAAACAAAAACAAAAGACAAAAGAGCATTAGTAACTCCAGCGGAAATCGCATAAATAATTCTCTAAACATAAGGACCATAAATAAAATGACATGCAATAATATCAAACAATAACTACCATAAATAACTACCATAAGGAAGACGCACTCCAATACAAAAATTATCTATGGAGAGCCCTACCAAGCCCCACCCAACCCCGAGATAGGAGTACAAAAAATTCTAGAAGTTCCTATCCTATACAACACTGATACTAGACCTCCAGACTTTCCTATCAACCCCTAGTACTCTTTTGAGAGAGGAAAAGAAGATCATAAAGCAAAAGATGAAGGCAAGATAAAATATAGTTATTGAAGGGAAAGTAATCTTATACCAAAGCATCTATTTTTGTGCTTGTCTGGAAATCATTAAGACGAATTCTGTTCAGTATACTTGATGACCTAAACCCTTTGACAGTCGGTTTAGTTTTCTGATCCCCCTTCTCATTTGCAGTGAAATCCACTGTAAGTGGTTTAGAACATGAAGGGCATGACACTTGCCCCACACTTGCAGAAAAATCTATCAGACATGACTTGCAAAAGACATGTGTGCAAGAAGCAACCTGCCATAGTCAAAAGAAACACAATTTTATAAGAAAGCTGGTTCAAACAGCAGAGTAATAGTTAAGGAATTCAAAGCATCTTAGGTTGTCAGGAAATGAGGTACAAGAATTCAGATCATAAAGTCCACAAGTTTTATGAAGGCCTTTTAGGTGTAAAAGGCATTCCTAAAAGCACTTCTAGTGAAAAATTGAGTGTCTTCCATACAGTGCTGGAAAAGAATTTGCAGAAGCTCAGGAACTTACAAAAACACTTGAGAAGCTATTAGGAGTAGCTTTTAAAAAAACATGCAAATTATGAGAAATATGGCCACATTAAGATTTGAAATATCAATCATATAGTATACAAAATATTAATGTAGTGCAAGTACGAACTCCATCAAATTTCAATTTTCGTGAAGTATCAAATTTCTTGATGAGCTTGTTCCTTTTTGCCTTTCTTTTCTTATGAAAGGGGGTGGGGATGCAAACTCACAACTGGATCTTCTACTGGATCATGACATAAACCACATGGTTGTTCAACATAGCCAGAATCATCAGTGTTTCCGCTTCTAGCCAAAGCAGTACTAGAGTATACCACAAGGTAAGGATGATCAACTGCCTGCGGTCCGACCAGAAATAAAATAACGTAAAAATAAATCAATCAATACAAGCAAAATTTTGCAATGCGATCATTTTTAAGAAAGAAACATGCATATCATAGAAAGTCAAATTGTGTGCTTTACTACAAGAAGTTTGAACTGTTTATTTCTTTAAGGACCTACATTTATCATGGAACTTCAGAAGATGCAACAGGAGAAGGCAAGGTTTATATATAAGGTAATGTAATGGAGGACAACATCCCATATACAGAAATCTTGAGCCACATCATGCTAGAAAGAGCAAAATAATCAGAGTAACCACTTGCAATCACAAAGACGACTAACGAAGTTAAAGCTTATTCTTGTTCTTGCATGATACTTCTTTAATCTAGGAATTAAAAATAAGAATAACAAAAACGGTACTTCATTATGAAAAGAGTTTCAGAAAACATTTTCTGTGCATGCAATTTGAGACATATGACATGCTATTGCATAAGTGCCATTTAACTAAACAAGGACAATGCAGGATTTTGTCCATCAAAGTTAAATTATTAGCAAGGGGGGCGTAGGCCAGATGGGAATCCTTGTCTAACATTTCGCCACACTAGATTATGTATCAGGCAGATTTTCTATGATCCAAACCAACCTGTCTCACATAATGTTCTCCTTTTTCATTGATTTGTCATCCAAATACTGCATTCACTTACACGAACTTAAATTCAATAAGACATCATGAGGTAAATATTACAGGTAAGGGATGCATAGCCTATGGGAATCATTGTCTAACATTTCGCCACACTAGATTACGTATCAGGCAGATTTTCTATGACCAAACCAACAGCAGATTTAGCATCTTAAATTTTTGTCTCACATAATGTTCTCCTTTTTAATTGATTTGTCATCCAAATACTGCATTCACTTACACGAACTTAAATTCAATAAGACATCATGATGTATATATTACAGTTAAGGGATGCATAGCCTAGTGGGGAACTCCCACCACCTCCAATCATATGAATGAGGGTTTAAGTAACCAAGGAAACATAGTAGAAAATCCAGTTGGACTCCACGGTACAGTGGTAGGGGGTTCATGGATGGAGTTTTACACTTTATCATATAAAAAGAATAGTAACGACAATATTACAAGAAAAAATTAAGCACGGAAAACAATAGACAAAGGAAAAAGAGATTAGTTAAATTGCAAAAAAGTACACAAAAAGAAATGGATTAAAAAAAAAAGCAAGAATATACAAAAATATTGAAGGTAAAAATAAACGGTGAATAAAAGCTGTAGTGAAAATATTTCAGGAAAAAATGTTTAAGGAGGAATATAAATGATGCGAGATGGGGGAGGAATGTCAACACTGATCTAAACTCAAGCAGCCATGGCAGGTGAAGACCAAACTGCAATAGATGCTGCGGAAGGGAGAAAAGCAATTGAGCAGAGTGGACAGTAGTCGGAGAGGAATAGAGTGGCATTTGAAATTGCTTGGTTCAGCTATTTTGGACGACTTAGCTTTAAACATGTTGCTTGTTTGGATTAGGTCCTGTTCCAATAACCATTAAGTTGAGTTTGACTAGAAACCAAAATTAATTTGCTTTTTCAAAACTGACGTTGAGTTGGTTTCTATTTTTGGGACCACCAACTTTCAGTTGGTTTCTTTACTGGTTTGGTTTTACTAAATCAAAAAGATTTGCTATTCGTTTTTACATATGTTTTCCAAAATATTTAGAAAACAAATTGGGTAAGGAAGTTGTATGAGGTCAAATCAGATACGATTAATGTGAGTCGAGTACACCTCCCTATACGGCCACAGACGTCGAGTATACCTTTTTTCCACGCCCATATGACGAGAGGGAGTACGCCCCCGACTATAAAGGCGTATTGACAAACTCGCCCGTCTAGGCGTCCCGTCTCCTCCGCCTATTTCCGTTTTTGTAATAACAATAGTTCTGGAATAAAGTAATATTCTGGCGAGGGGGGCTTCCTTCTATATAAGGAAAGGTCTCCCTCATTTGTAAGACAGAGTTATTATTCATTAATAATACAACTTCTAACTATCATTCTCTCTCTATCTTTTCTCTCTATTGTTGGCTAGTTTTAATATTCTAATAAGTTTTCTTACGATTTCACTGAAACAATCAACATACGAATCATAAATTTGTCCTTGAATATAACGGATTCCGATTTACCCTCTTATAATCTTTGATTGTCCCCAACTCATAAAGCAACCGATAGTTTTTGGGTCAAACAATTTGGCGCCGTCTGTGGGGATTTCGAGAATCAAACCCGTAGTATACATCCAAAGGATCAGATCACCAGACAAAATCCAAAAATGGGCGAAAACAACACCCGATCCAAAACTATAACGGAAGTTATGACCAACCTCCTGAGTTCCCTGAACGAGGTCTTTGGTAGCGCTGCCGTCAACACCACCCCTTATATTACACCTGAGGCGGAAGCCTCACCTTCCCCCTATGGGAATCTTGCTACCTTGCAGGAGAAAGATACCTCCACTTCAATTGCAAAAGAAGCACCCCCAGCGGTCAGAAAATTACTGGAGGAATGGCTAACAAGCACCCTGAGCGGCTTAGTGGAAAACCACCGCGAAGTTATGAAAATGCAGCACCAACAACAAGCAACACCGCCGCAGCAGACGAGCAGGAAGAAACACGAACCAACAGCCAACCCGTCGAAACGCAAATGCATGACGATACGTTGGCCTCCATTCTGAGAAAGATGGAAGAAATGGAGAACGAAAATCAGGCACTCCGCGACCAAATGAAGGAACATCAGGATAGAGTTGACAAGATCCCAGGAGCACCTAAACTATTGCCCAAACGGGACGTAGGAAGGTGATACTTCCTTCGAGGTCATCATACCGTTCGTAGGTGATGGTCCTCTTCGGTCTGTGCGTATTGGCGAATTTGACATGGTTGATAGCGACGTCAAACCTATCTCCGACGATCATGTTTACTATGCGCGTCGGGGAGGGTGGTTTCGGTGGCCCACGGGAATGCTCTCGTCCGCATGCGAAATTGGTTTTCCCCTTGTCGCTGAGCAGCTCCTTCGGGTATCCTTGGTTTAGCATCCTGACGACTTCCTATCGCAGGCCTATGCAGTCTTCGGTCCTGTGCCCTCATTCTTGGTGAAATTCACACAGAACGTTCGATTTTCTTGTGGCAGGGTCCGATTTCATTTTCTGAGGCCATTGTACCTTGGTGCCGATCTCTTCCAGTGCATACACAATCTCTGAAGGAGAAACGCAAAAGTTATGTGATGAAAGTAAAGGGAATCAGACACCAAAGAAAAAGGGGATCAAAGAATTAAAAGGACTAGAGTTAGGAAGCAATTTTAAGAGTAATGGGACAAGAAGTAGGGGGAGTCATTATCAATCAGAGTTAATGTTAGTAAACATATTGTCATGGAATGTGAGGGGGCTGAATAGGGCAAAGAAAAGGAAAGTTAACAAAAGCCTACTACTAGAATGGAAAGCAGATATAGTTTGTCTTCAAGAATCTAAAATTCAAGGGGATATCAGGGGGATTGTTAGAGAACTTTGGGATCACAGGTGGTTGAAATATTCTCAATTGGAGGCCAGTGGAACTAGAGAGGGAATTTTAATAATGTGGGATGGTAGAGCTTGGGAGGGGGAAGTATGTGGGGTGGGTGCTCATTCTATTACTTGTAAATTTCTAGGCAAGACTCAGGAATATATATGGCATCTATCAGTTGTATATGCTCCCAATGATAGAAGGGATAGGGAAAAAGTGTGGTGGGAGTTGGCAGGGGTAAGGGGCCTCTTTTCTGGTCCATGGGTGGTGTGTGGGGATTTTAACACTGTGAGATATGCTTCGAAAAAAAGAATTGTTCCAGAAACTCAAGAGGAGTGATGGATTTCTCAAATTTCATTGAAGATATGGAGTTGGTAGGTATGCAGCTAGCAGGTGGAGTACACTTGGAAGAAAGGGGATACTGGATAGACATGTTATTGCAGCTAGACTAGATAGATTCTTAATTTCTACTGATTGGAATAAAGAATTCAGAAGCATCAAACAGTAGACGTTGCAAAGGGAGAAATGAGATCACTTTCCATTGATGCTCAAATGTGGAAGATGGGTACCAGTGAAATCATACTTTAAGTTTGAAAACTAGTGGTTACAGACTGAGGGATTTAAAGAAAGAATTGAAGAATGGTGGAATTCCTTTTTTTATGAAGGGAGACCAGGCTTTATACTGGTCTCTAAACTCTAAGCTTTGAAGACCAAGCTCAAAGAATGGAGCAGAACCTTGCAAGGCAACCTAGCTTTGCAGAAGGCAAGTGTTCTCGGTCAACTTGCTGGGATGGAAGGAATTCATGATCAAAGAAGCCTGACTGAAGAAGAAATCCTCTCAAAGAACTCATTATCACTGGAGTTTGAGGAGATTGCTAGTAATGAAGAAGTAGCATGGAGGCAGAGGACCAAGGCTTTATGGCTAAAAGAGGGAGACAAGAACACCAAGTTCTTTCACAGAACAGCTAATGCTCATAGAATATACAATAATATAGATCAACTGGTGGTAGAAGGAGAGTCTCTACAGGCTCCAGAAGACATCAAAAGGGAGGTTATGAGATACTATAAGAAGTTGTACACACAGGAAGAATAATGGAGACCAACAGGGCCCAATAGCATCCATCAAATGATCACAGAGGAGGACAACCTAATGCTACAAAGCCCATTTGGAGAACAGGAAATATGAGACAGTGTTAAGGCATGTGCAGGGGATAAAGCACCAGGACCAGATGGTTTTTCAATGGCTTTTTTTAACAAATGCTGGGAAGTGGTAAAAAAGGATATTGTAGCAACAGGCCAGAACTTCTATAAGCAGGAAATATTTGAGAAGAGTATGAATGCTACCTGTGTAGCATTGATTCCTAAAAAGGCAGGGGCAAAAGAGCTAAAAGATTTCAGACCAATAAGTTCAATCAGTAGCATATACAAAATTATCTCCAAGCTACTGACGGAAAGACTCAAGAAAGAGGTCAACAAGCTGGTGGATCATCAACAAATGGCTTTCATTAAGGGAAGATAGATCATGGATGTTGTCCTAGTGGCTAATAAATGCATAGATACAAGGAACTCAAGCAAAGAACTTGGGATTCTATGTAAGTTGGATATAGAGAAGGCTTATGATCATATGATCATTTGAACTGGAAGTACCTGTTACAAATTCTAAGGAGGATGGGATTTGGAGGGAGGTGGATTGGATGGATATCATATTGCATTTCTACTGTAAGTTTCTCAATCCTTATTAATGGAGCTCAGCTGGATTTTTTCCTTCTCAGAGGGGGCTAAGACAAGGAGACCCTTTTTCCCCTTTTCTATTTATCTTGGCCATGGAGGGACTGAATGAAATGCTGAAGAAAGCACAAGACAAACAGCTGGATAAGGGGATTTAAAATGACCAATAGAACTGACAGCAATGGAAGGATTTCGCACTTACAATATTCAGATGATATCTTGATATTCTGTGAAGTAGATAGAGAGCAAATGAAGTCCTAAGAGTGATATTCAGCCTGTTTGTTGAAGCCACTTCTGGATTGCACATCAACTCAACTGGCAAAAAAGCCTTATTTATCCAGTTAATGATGTAACGGAAATACAGAGAGTCTTGGCAAATGTTTTGGGGGGGAGGTAGGGGTTCTGCCTACTATATACTTGGGGATGCCTTTGGGAGCCAAGAGCAAATCAAAAGGAATATGGTATAATGTGCTGGAAAAACGTGAAAAGAAATTGTCTAATTGGAAGAATCAGTATCTGTCAATGGGAGGGAGGCTGATTTTGATCAATTATGTTCTGGATGCCATGCCTACATACATGATGTTTTTATTTCCAATGCCAGCTAGTGTAGTGAACAGAATTGATGCCCTTAGAAGAAACTTTCTATGGGAAGGTAACTGACAAAAAGAAGTTTCACCTACTTAAGCGGGGTGATCTAATTACAAGCAAAAATCAGGGGGGTTGGGGATCAAAAATCTGAAAGTACAGAATCAAAGTCTGATGTTGAAGTGGTTGTGGAAATTTGCAGCAGATGAGCAATCTCTGTGCACATAAGTGATTAGGGAAAAATATGGAAAGGAAGGAAGCTGGACAACCAAGACAGTAAGAAGACCATATGGACTCAGTCTGTGGGGATCAATTAGGAACTTATGGCCAAAACTAGTTAATAAGGCAAAGTTCAAAGTTGGTAATGGTAGAAAGATTTCACTATGGGAGGACGATTGGCTAGGCCAAGGATCTCTGACGGGACTATTCCCGGATATTTTCAATCTGTGACAACAACAGAATGCTACTATAGAAGAGGTGTGGTCAAACCAAGGCTGGAATCTCACATTCAGAAGACTGTTATATGATTGGGAGATTGATAGAGTTGTGGAATTCCACAGTTCTCTGCAGCAGTCCAGTGGCATCAGCTCAAACCAAGATCAAGACATGATCAAATGGCAAGGCAATAGTCAAGGGAAGTTCTCAGTTAAAGATGCTTACAAGAAGTTCAATCAGTCCAATAATCAGGTGGAATGTTGGTCATGGAAGATGATTTGGAAAGTAAAAATACCACATAAGGTGGCATGCTTCACATGGCTACTGGCGAGAAAAGCAGTTCTAACTCATGACAATCTAACTAGAAGAGGTTTTCAATTGTGCTCCAAATGTTATCTATGTGAAGAGGAGGCAGAGAATTCACCATCTCTTTTTGCACTGCAAGTTCACCTCTCAGATATGGAGAATCTTCATCAGTCTGAGGGGAATTCAATGGGCAATGCCAGGAAGAGTCCTTGATATTCTGGCAAACTGGAGTAAAATGGGCACACCTTGTAGAGAAAGAGAGAGAGGGAGAATTGTCCCAGCATGCATATGGTGGACAGTTTGGGAAGAAAGTAATCAAAGATGCTTTGAAGATAAGTCTAGCAGCATTAAGAAAAGATGAAATGTCTAGCTCTTTTTTATTTTTGGTGTAAACGTCAGCTGATCATGAATCCATTTTAGATGTTTTAGAGTCCTTATAAGAAGAAGAAGGAGGAGGAGGACTAGGAGTGCCTAATTTTGCTAGGGCATCCTTTTTTTGTAATTATGGGGGACTTCACAATTTTAGTGAAGTCTTATATCAATATACAACTATGTTATCTTTTTCAAAAAAAACAAAATTGAGGAGCATGTTTTTTACCTTGATTCACAGGGGAATAGCATCCCTGAACTATAATCTCACACCTTCCCAGGCTTACTTTATTTGGTGATTGCGGATAATTTGTTCTGACCAGACTTGTAACAAACAACAGGTAACTCTATCCAAGCCTAATGCAGAGGCTAATACTACAAACCAAGTGGTCCTAACAAATGAGGTTACCAAAAAATGATCATAATAATTGAAGTATAAAACTATATCTCCAGTAAGAAAATTTAAACTACATCTCTTGAATTTGCCCCAAATAATATAATTCAAATCATTAAAAATGCATTAGAAATCCACTCTTTCATTTTTTGAGAGAAAACAGAGGGACCGGCGCCGTCCACAATGTCGAAATGAGGACGAGAAGCTCAGGATGTGCTAGGTTTGCCAGTAGTGGCTATGTTGAACTGCTAGCAACACTGGTGCGAAGAACCAGTAATTATTTCTGTGAAAGGGATCAGTGGAAGGCTTAACAGGTTACCTTCAGCTTATGTGGGACACATGGTTATGGCCACTGTCAAGAAAGGTAAGCCAGATCTTAAGAAGGTTATGCCCGCTATTATTGTTCGCAAACCGTAGGGTAGAAAGGAAGGTGTTTACATGTACTTTTAAGATAATGCTGGAGTGATTGTGAATCCAAAGGGTGCAATCACTGGCCAACTTGGGAAAGAGTGTGCTTATCTTTGCCCTTGGATCCCAAGTGCTGTCAATGCTATTCTGTAGAAGCAGAGTTGCAAAGTAGTTTGCAATTCTTGTTTTTGATGGTTTCTCTAAGTTATTGGAAATCTTAGGTTTTCGTCCCAGTAAGAATAGGAGGGTGTATGGCTAAGCTTATAAGCTAGTCAAACTGGCTTATAAGAATTTTTTGGTTTATCTACGCGTTTGGTAAAATTAAAAGTGCTTATAAGTTAAGAGCTTATAAGCCAAAATAAGCTAAAAACCATAAGTTGGTCTCCCCCAACTTATCAAATTTCAGCTTATAAGCACTTTAAGTTTGACCAGAATATTAACTATTGTATCTTTAAAATACTTCTTTTTAAAACAAACTCTTCATATATTCAGTTCTTCGGTTGCATGTTATTAATTTCAGCACTTTTATCCAAACACGTACCTACTTATTTTTTAAATCAGCTTCAGCACTTAAAAGTGTTTTTCAGCACTAATGTTTATCAGCTAAGCCAAACGGGCTCTTAATTGCTCCAAGTTTTGCAGTGCTACAAGATTTTCACCCAATTACAAAATCAAAAATTTCATTTCCATGGTTTAGTGCTTTTACCACAATGGATACAGAAGTATCGATATGTTTCTTCTAGAAAAGAAAGAAATGCATTAGATCCATAGTTTGAAGGATTAACAATTAACCAATAGCAGCAACATTCAAAACTAAAGCTAATAAATGCAGGTACCAATACATTATCCAGAACAGTTCAGATTGAAAGCATGATCTTCATACCTGTCGCAGGCGTGTGAGTAGATCAAAAATGTGAGCATAGTTATTCATCAGAGTACCAGCTTGAATGTATCTGCACCAAAATAAATCAGGAATAAAACCATAAAGCAGCAAGGAAAAAGTAGCAGGTTTTGAGCATTTTCCAGAGAAAAGATGTAAGATGATTATTTTTCAGGATTTCCAAGAAATAAACGCCTGTATCTTCCAGGATGACTTAACACACAGCAATCAGATTAAACACAAACCATGCAAGTAGTCAATCCAAAGACCAAAGAAAAATAACACAAGGAAAAAAACCATGAGCTTCCCCAGTTAAACAAATTGATTGAGAGAACTTTACCACGAGAGGCAAACGGAGAGCAAAAGTAAAGGTGACTTTCAAACATGAAAGAAGTCTAGTTGAATAAGTAATGATTAAAATAGATGACATACGTATTAAATTGTGCCTGGCTTTCATTGTACAGTGATGTGTAGTAGTCTTCTTCTTTAACATCCAAAGAATCTTTGCGCAAGGTAACCTGAATGCGAAAATAAGTAACCAGCTAAACTGGAGAGAAATGATTATGAACTCAAGCAATGCGTTAATGTGGGACAGAACTTACAATCCTGGGAGGAAGTGCAAGATCAGCAGCCCTTCCCTTTTTAGTACGTCTTAGCAATATGCTTTTCAAAATTTTGTGTTTCAACAAAACCATCGCATCTCTTCCAGTCCCATGATTCCCTTGAGATTGTATGGGTGAGGCAATATACTAGAAAAAGAAGATGTACCAACCTCTATGTTAGCAAATCTATTTTCTCAGTAATAAAAGGAAGCACCAAAATAATTATATGAATTCCATACTTACTTTATTCCACCAACAAAAGTGCCGAACAGATTTGTGGGGGCAATGTGGGCAGTCGGTTGGGCTACGACAAATATAAATATCAAAGGAATCAGAATACAAGAGATTTCACCAAAAGTCAAAAAAGAAAAAGAGATTCAAGTAAGAAAAACTTCAATAGTCATTGACACATTTAATGACATATTCTCTGCTAAAAACATAAAGAAATAACAGAGTAAAAGTACAATAAATCTTGAGAAACATGTTTCTTTCTCCAACCAGGTTAGGTGCAAAGATCAGAAAGACGCTTTAAGTCTACCTATAGTCCAACACTCTGCAATCACAATCTTTGCAGAAGTAGTACGAGTAAGGAATCATTTGCAGGAAACGAACCTGTCCAAAAGTAAATCATGTATTTAGTTTCACAGTACATTAACGACAAGAGAGCATTAATCACAAGAAACTTACAAGTGAGTACAACTCTCCTACACGGTTCTGGAGGGGAGTACCACTTAACGCCCACTTATAAGAAGATTCTAACGCAAAAATAGCTCTTGTAGTATTGCAGCGTCTATCTTTCACATAATGGGCCTACGCCACAAAATGCAATAAGTTAGCAAACAGAGAATAGAATGCACATGCTTCACTATGAAGACCAAAATTAACATTACCTAGTCAAAAAAGAAAATAAGGGTAGAACTAGATTGCACATAAAGTTCCATATCATGAGCAATTGAGTATTGCAATGTGCTTTAGGACAATGACAAACATTTTTCGTTCTCTCTTTATTCTAAAGGATGATCACGTAAAGCCTTGTATAATACGTGCTAGCTTACACCCAGAGTGTTAAAGCAGTTAGCTAAATCAGTTCCATATGCACCACACATTCTCTAGCTCCTTAAACAATCACCATTTTGATCCCCAGATTTCCACCTTTACATACTTTATGAATAGCTTGATTGTCTGGAAGAAAACTGGTATTGGAACTACAACTTACCAATATAGGAGGATGAATGCTTACGGGAAGAAAGTGAAAGAAAAGCAAATGAGAACCATATATAGGGAAACCAACAAGTTTCACGAACATCAGAGAAATCTATAAATGTGAACTTCACGAAGATGCCAACAAAAGAAAGCGAATTATCTAAACAAATGTGCAAGTCTATGACTCTAATTAGGCATGATTACCTCATCCAAAATGATTCGGTTCCATTTTACAGAGTGCAAAATTGACTTCCTCGTGATCATATCTTGATCAACACCAGCTACATCATCAATAGAACCAGCATCTGTCTTGATCTTGCGCTTCACGCCCTTCCCACGACCTCTTTTACTACCTGTCTCAATCTCTGAATCACTGTCTGTCTTAGCCTTGCCTTTAATAGATTCTTTTATCAGCTTTGACGTCTTTCCTCCAGGCTTTGACTTCTTCCTCTCCTGCTTTGATTGCTTAGCAGTTCTAACAGCATCTGGTCCACAGAAGTATCTCTGGTGAACAGACAACTTTTGTTCATAAAAAGATTTTCCACACCACTGACATTTTTCTTTTGGTGGCATCACATTTTTCCTATACTCAGCCTCCACTGTGGAGTATGTGGTGATAACAAAATCATATTCTGCGAATTTGTGGATATTTTTCTCCCTGTTTGCACCATGATAAACAAGAATTTTGTTGCTTCCTTTAGTGGTAAAGCGGTCAATCTCACTCACCCACTGAATCACAGCAACAACAGGACATATAACAAGAGTTCCTTTCACTGCTGGGAGCTCCTGGGAAGTACAAGGGGCAGATGACAGTAAACTGGATTCAGAAATTGCTTTCCCTAATTCGCGTTTAGCAAGCACGAGAGCTATGGCTTGAACAGTCTTTCCCATCCCCATCTCGTCGGCAAGAATACCGCCTCTAGCAGTAGATTCTTCTTGCTTCAATGCCCACGACAACCACTCTTTCTGGTACCTTAGCAACGGCATAAGCAAATCAGATGGTGTCTCAGCAGTTTCATTCACCAACCCGTTCTGACAATCCAAGTCTAAATCATTTGTATAGTTTTCAGCCATCCACCGATCGTTCTCTTCTTCCCAGATCTCCCACATCAAAGTGGGTCTCTTCTTTTTATTCTTGTCACGGTTCTTCTTCCTATCCTCTATCCTCCCCATTAATAGACAGTAGCCACTATCTACTTCAACCCCGTGTCCTACTTCATTCGTCATCATATCTACATGCTCCTCTTCTACCTGCTCTTCCTTTGATTTGATATTCTTACTGCCCCTCTTTCTAGAGGATCCCACTTTCCTTCTTTTTGTTATATCGGACAAAACTTCCTCGCTGAAATCATTATCAAGAACTCCATTAGTTTGGGCTTCCCTCAACAAATTAAATATATCTTCGTCTGCAAAGACAATGAAACAAATTAGTACAATCATATAATTAACCGCCCATGTGCTATTCAAAGGCACATCCATGTTTGTCTGCATGAGCTCTAAAAGTGGCCAATAGGAAATATGTAAGTATCATGGATCAGCGAAAAGAAAATCCCAGCATGCTATTAAAATGTCTCTGTAGTTGCAAAAATTAGAAAAGACCAAATTGAGGACATCAATTCCGTCTTGTAAACAGGTAACATTTGCATGAAGAATAAAAGTTATATGGAATAATACCTTCGTCACTGCTTCCGATGTAATCTGAATCCGAAGACATAGGAAGAAAATCATCCTCATTATCCCTTTTTTTGGATGAGATATCCTCATCAGAGCTATCCTGATATTGGCTTCCTTCTCCTACTTCCACAATTCACATTCAAGTCCAACCACATCATTTACCTTAAATACAAACACATACATATAGGATATAGATATGTATAACACATGCCATGTAACAAAAATACTTTATCACACAAAGGGCAGCATGGTGCACTAAGCACCCGCTATGTGCGGGTCTAGGAAGGGATGGAATGCTGGACCACATTGATCTATCCACACAGAGGTTGTTTCCGCGACCTGAATCCGTTACCTCCAGATCACTCGGCGGCAACTTTTATTGTTGTGTCAAGGCTCCCTTCAAATGTTTTATCACACACCAAAAAAATAAAAATGAAATTTTTAGACAAAATAGGTCCATTTGTTTCTAAGGATGGGACAAACTCAAAAAAGACTTCCTTTTGAAAACTTACAGAAGATAACCATCCCAGTTCAATCACTCAATCAATCAACCCCTTGATCCTTAATCACAAGTCAGTTAGGGTCAAACGTTTTTTTACTATAATGGTGGTGTAGGACACGCTTGACTAATCTCCATACAGCTGCTACCTCCTATCAACACAAGTACCAGGAAACTCTACCCACGAGGTTTGGGAATGTGAATAAAAAGGATTTTTAATCGCGCAATCAGTAAAGATCAACTCTTCAACTGCCAAGTCATCCCACTTGGGGAAATATATATATATATATATATATATATATATATAGTATATATATATATATATATATATATCCATTTCAAGATCAAAATTTGAAACAAAAAAAAAAGAAAAAAATGGAATTTTCGAAACAAAATAGACCCATGCGTTTCTATTGATTGGGGCAAACAGAAAACAGAACTCCCTTAGCCCTTAATCATTAATCAGAAATCAACCCCTTATTACTTAATCTTCTATACAAATTTCTCTGTGCACATCCATTTCATTTCTAAGACTAAATAATTTCCATTTTGCTCGAGCAATCAGTAAAAATTCCAAGAAAAAAATCTAAAAATAAGAAGAAAAAAAAACAAAAGAAAAAGTGTATGATCGCACATGTATAGATAGAGTACTCGAAATAAATAAAAAGGGAGTGAAAGAAAAAGATTTTGAGCAAACCTTTGATCGAAGACGAAGGACGGAATGAACGGAGCTTCATTTTTCACTGGGATGGAAGAGATAATACTTAGAAATTAGGGTTTTTGCACGAGAAAAGGGGACGAAACACTCAACGGTTGTGACTACTGACTAGTGTCCCTTTTCCCTGGAGAGAGAGAGAGGGAGTGTTGAGAACAGAAAATGAGAAGGAGTTGTGCGGCGGGAAAGCATATTTATATTGCAGGAAATTAATAAGGACAGAGGCTAGGACCACTATGGGGTGATGTAGAAGAGGAAAGGTAAAAACATTTAAACTCTTGATCTTAATTAAAGGTTCGGATTTATATTCTAAATAAAAATGAAGAATATATACATAGAGAATTAATTATGTTTGTGAAAGTAAACAATTATTATAGTTATTGTTCTTTCACGAAGAATACAAAATTCTGAAAAATTATCAATTAGTTGCAAATAAAATTTTAGTATATTATATTTGAAGAAGTTCTTTTCTTATCCATTTAGTGATTTTATAATAGCAGAAGTAACTACAACATAAACATTAAATTATTGTAATATGTCTAACCGAAGCATAACGACAAAGACTTGTAAAGAAGATGTTGTTGTAAGTTTGAAGAGAAAAATTAATTCGACTAAAATAAGAAATTCTTTGCATTATTGAATTAAAAGGATTTTGATTGAAATGTTGATTAATTAGTATATGTGTAAATTGAATGAAAATACATGCACTAGTTATTAACAATGTGCAAATTCTTTTCTTCTTTTCTTGGTTTGGGATGAGAGTGGCTATATGTTTAATTGTCTTGGAATTGACATGAATGTCAAATGTCGTGCTCAAGAAGCTTTGCAAAGTGACAGTGTGGAATTAATTAATAAATAGTTAAAAGTGAAAACTTATCTAAGATTGTACTAAACCATTAAATTTCATTCAGATAATCCTTCGTATTAGCTAGAATGTCGTATTAAGTAGTATTCCACTATTTAATTCACAACTTGTGTTGTTCATTTAAATAATTAATTTGTCATTGATCATTGTAGTTTCTCATGAACGAATAAATTTATCTTTAAAGACAAATTTTAAAATCTATATCTTCTATATATTTATCTATATCTATATCTATATTTATATCTATATCTTCTATATATATATATAATTAAAAGCCAAAGACAAAAGCATATTATTATGACAAGTGGCATAATCACAAAAAGCCAAGTGGTATTGTTAAGACAAAAATAACTACCTTTTAACTAATTGTTTTTTTAAATTTTGAATTAATTAGTTACACTTTTTGAATTAATAAATATAAATATATTATAATTAGCTATATTAAAAAAATAACTACTCATTCAAATTAAGGAGTAATTTATAGTTGATGTTTTAAAGTTATTTTAAAATAGAAAAAAAACATAAATTAGTTACAGTTAAAAAATGAAAATATTAATTTAAAAAACTACATATTCAAGTTGGGGAATAGTTTCAATTTAGAATTTTAAAATTATTTTAAAAATATATTATTAAGACAAGTGACATAATCACAAAAACCCAAGTGGCATTGTTAGGACAATAAACTACCTTTTAATCTATCTATATATCTATATATTATTAATAGGAGAAAAAAATTCCTCTTAGTAAGCTACGTGGTAGCTTCAGAAAAAGCCAAATAGCATAGTTAATTATTAAATTAGTTATTTAGTTAATAATTCATTATTGGTTATTCTTTTTAAATTTAAATCTATATCTATATCTATATATTATTAAAAGTAAAGGAAAAAACCATCTCATTATGTCACGTGGCAGCTTCAAAAAAGGTCATATGGCATAGTTAGTTATTAAATTAATAATTAATTATTGGTTATTCTTTTTAAATTTAAATATATCTAAAAACAAAAATAAAAAACTACCATATATATATATATATATATATATATATATATATATATATATATATTACATCATTAATAAATATAGATATCTTATATTAATTAACTATAATAAAAAACTATATAATAATGAAAATATAAAAATATATCTATATCTGTATATTATTAAAAGGAGAGAAAATATCCCTCTCATTAAGCTTTGTGGCAGCTTCAGAAAAACCACGTGGCATAGTTAGTTATTAAGTTATTTATTTAGTTAATAATTAATTATTAGTTATTCTTTTTAAATTTGAATATATCTAAAAACAAAAATAAAAAACTACCATATATATATATATATATATATATATATATATATTTGTTTACTTTAATTACATTAATAAATATAGATATCTTATAATTAATTAACTATAATAAAAAAACTATATAAAATAAAAATATAAAAAATATATAAAAAATAACAACTCATTCAAATTGGGTGAGAGTAGTTCCAAGTTAGAGTTTTAAAAATTATGATAAAATAAAAAGGCAAAAAAAGTCTATAAAAAACGAAAAAAAGAGAAGAAAAACTACGCATTCAAATTGGGGAAGTAGTTTCAAGTTGGAGTTTTAAAATAAACGAAAAAAGAGAAGAAAAACTACCCATTTAAACCGGAGAATAGTTTCAAGTTGGAGTTTTAAAATAAAAATAGCTATCATATAATTAACTATAAAAAATTATATATAAATATATAGAAAAAAATAACTACCCATTCAAATTGGGTGGCAGTAGTTTCAAGTTGCAGTTTTTAAATTATTTTAAAATAAAAAAGCAAAAAAAATCTATAAAAATCTATATCTATATATTATTAAAAGGAGATAAAAATCCCAACTTAAGAAAAGCCACATGGCATAGTTAGTTATTAAATTAGTTATTTAGTTAATAATTAATTATTGATTATTCTTTTTAAATTTAAATATATCTTAAAAATATATATATATATATATATATATATATATATATATATATATATATATATATATATATATATATATATATATATATATATATATATATATATATATATTAATAGGTTACTTTAATTACATTAATAAATATAGATATCTTATATTAATTAACTATAATAAAAAACTATATAAAAATGAAAATATAAAAATATATCTATATCTATATATTATTAAAAGGAGAGAATAATCCCTCTCATTAAGCCACGTGGCAGCTTCAGAAAAGCCATGTGGCATAGTTAATTATTAAATTAGTTATTTAATTAATAATTAATTATTGGTTATTCTTTTTGAATTTAAATCTATATCTATATATTATTAAAATGAGAGGATAAAGCCCTCTCCTTAAGCCAAGTGAAAGCATAAATAAAAGCCACATGGCATATTTAGTTACTAATAAGTTTTTTAGTTAATAATTAGTTAATAGTTATTATATTTGAATTTAAATATCTATAAAAACAAAAATAATGAAAAATAAAACTACATATATATATATATATATATATATATATATATATATATATATATATATATATATATATATATATATATATATATATATATATATATATATATATGTGTGTGTGTGTGTGTGTGTGTGTGTTTAAAAATTAAAATAATAAAGAAACTAATTTATGTAAATGTCAAAATTAATTATAATAAAAAATAAAAAATTAATCATAATTAATTATATATATATATATATAATATATATATATATCATAATATATATATATATATATATATATATATATATATATATATATATATATATATATATATATATATATATATATATATATATATATATATTTATATATATATATATATATATATATATATATATATAATTAATAAATATATATTAATTGGTTACTTTATTTTAATTAATAAATATAGATATCTCATAATTAGTTATAATAAAAAAATTCAAATATATAAATATATAAAAAAATAACTACACATTCAAATTGGGTGGGGGTAGTTTCAAGTTGGAGTGTTAAAATTATTTTTAAAAAAAAATTAAGTATAATAAAAAATAAAAGAGAAGAAGAAAAACTACCCATTCAAATCGGTGAGTAGTTTCAAATTGGAGTTTTAAAATGAAAAAATAAATTAAAAAAATAAAAATTACCATTTCAAATTGGGGAATAGTTTCAAGTTGGAGTTTATAATTGTTTTAAAATAAAAAACAAAAATAAATCAATAAAAAGAATTGATTCAAATAGTGGAGTAATATCTTTCTAATATTCTATATTCTATATATCTTCTATATATTATTAAAAAGGAGAGAATAAAATCATCTCCTTATGTCAAGTGGTAGCCTAAAAAAACCTTATGGAATAATTAGTCAATAACAAAGAAATTATCTATTGAAAATTAAAAAAAAATTAACTACCTAAATTAACTACTAAAACATGGGGGAGAGTTGGTTTAGGTTAGTTAATTTCTTTATTTTATTTTTTAAATTCTTTTTTTATTTTATGAAAAAAAAGTATCTATTCCTTAAAAGGGATGATAATATAATAAAATTTAAAATAAAAATAAATATTTTCAAGGGTAATAAAATATATATCTCTTATTATATTATAAAAAAATAGCAGACAAAAATATTAAACAAGTAATATGCTAATAATCTATCCATATATTATTAAAAGCCAAAGAAAAAGGCATCGCATTACAAGTGGTAGCCTAGATAAAAACCATATGACATAATTAGTTAATAACAAAAAATTATTTATTAAAAATTTAAAAAGAAATTAATTACTAAAATATCGATAAGGGTTGGGTATATCGTATTGACAAATAAAATGACAATTGAAATTTATTAAAGCAATACGATCTAATAGTATCAAACAAGAATAATTATAATTAATTTTTTTTTAATAGGGATGATAATATAATAAAATTTAAAATAAAAATAAATATTTTCAAGGGTAATAAAATATATATCTCTTATTATATTATAAAAAAATAGCAGACAAAAATATTAAACAAGTAATATGCTAATAATCTATCCATATATTATTAAAAGCCAAAGAAAAAGGCACCGCATTACAAGTGGTAGCCTAGATAAAAACCATATGACATAATTAGTTAATAACAAAAAATTATTTATTAAAAATTAAAAAAGAAATTAATTACTAAAATATCGATAAGGGTTGGGTATATCGTATTGACAAATAAAATGACAATTGAAATTTATTAAAGCAATACGATCTTATGGTATCAAACAAGAATAATTATAATGAATTTTTTTTTAATATTGACCGCGCATCGCGCGGGTACGATTACTAGTATTATTAAAATGAGAGGATAAAGCCATCTCCTTAAGCTAAGTGGAAGCATAAATAAAAGCCACATGGCATATTTAGTTACTAATTAGTTTTTTAGTTAATAATTAGTTATTAGTTATTATATTTGAATTTAAATATCTATAAAAATGAAGACTTGAAAAACTTATAGGTTTTAAATTTTATGTGAAAATTTTATTTATTTACTTTTCTACTCTACAAGAAACAACAATTATTAATAAAATTATTGCCACGAGGACGAGCAAGGATTCAAGTGTAGGGGAGTTTGATGACTATAAAATATTCATATATTTTATACTGAAAAAAATAATAAATATATATATATATATATATATATATATATAGTTTTTATATAATATAGAATAAAAACTATATATATATATATATATATATATATATATATATATATATTATTTTGTTACTGCTAATGGATTAATATTGATATATCATAATTAATTATAATAAAAAATCAAAAATATAAATATATAAAAAAAATAACTACACATTCAATTTGGGTGGAAGTAGTTTCAAGTTGGAGTGTTAAAATTATTTTAAAATAAAAAAACAATATAAAATAAAATAAAATTAACTATAATAAAAACAAAAAAAAGAAGAAGAAAAACTACCCATTCAAATCGGTGAGTAGATTCAAGTTTAGTTTTAAATTTAAAAATAAAAATTAATATTTCAATTGGGGAGTAGTTTCAAGTTGGAGTTTATAATTATTTTAAAATAAAATAAAAAAAATAAAGAAATAAAAACCATTGTGTGGAGTAGTTTCTTTCTAATATTCTATATTCTATACATTTTCTATATATTAAAAGGAGAGAATAAAGCCTTATCCTTATCCCAAGTGATAGCCTAGAAAAGAATCTTATGGAATAATTAGTTAATAACAAAGAAAATATCTAGTATTAAAAATTAACAAAGAAATTAACTACTAAAATATGGGAGAGAGTTGGTTTAGGTTAGTTTTTCTTTATTTTATTTTTTAAAATCATTTTCTTTTTAATTTTTTTAAATAAAAAGTATATCTATTCATTAAAATTCAAATAATATTTTTGAGAAAAATATAATAAAATTTAAAATAAAAAATTAAATATTTTCAAGAGTAATAAAATATATATCTTCTACTCCCTCCGTTTCAATTTATGTGAGCCTATTTCCTTTTTAGTCCGTGCCAAATAGAATGACCCCTTTCCTTATTTAGAAATAATTTACCTTTATGCAATGATTTATAGCCACACAAAATAAAGGTACCTTATTTTACACCACAAAATTAAAAGTCTTCTTTCTTTTCTTAAACTCCGTGCCCAGTCAAATGGGTTCACATAAATTGAAACGAAGGGAGTATTATATTACAGAAAAATAGCAGACAAAAATATTCAACAAGTAATATGCTAATAACATACATATATATTATTAAAAGCCAAAGAAAAAGGTACCATATTAATACAAGTGGTAGCCTAGATAAAAGCCACATGATATAATTAGTTAATAGCAAAAAATTATTTATTAAAAATTAACCAGAAAAATTAACTATCAAATATCGGTGAGGGTTGGGTATATCGTATTGACAAATAAAATGACAACTGAAATTTAGTAAAGCAATACGGTCTAATAGTATCAAACAAAAATGATTATAATTTAATTTTTCTTTTTAATATTGACATGCATCCCGCGGGTACGACTGCTAGTATATTATTAAAAGGAGAGGATAAAGCCTTCTCCTTAAGCCAAGTGGCAGCATAAAAAAAAGCCACGTGGCATAATTAGTTACTAAGTAGTTTTTAAGTTAATAATTAGTTATTAGTTATTATATTTGAATTTAAATATCTATACAAATAAAAAAATAAAAAATTATGCATTGCATTTATTTATACATTTATATTGACCCATGACCAGATGACATTTATATATATATATATATATATATATGTGTGTGTGTGTGTGTGTGTGTGTGTGTGTGTGTGATATAGGGAAAGATTATGGTGTTATATACGCATCACCACTTGATCAACTTGTATATGTTGATGATTTTGCCCATAGAGATCAAGATGTTATAAATATATAAAAAAATAACTACACTACACATTCAAATTGGGTGGGGATAGTTTCAAGTTGGAGTATTAAAATTATTTTAAAATAAAAATTTAAAAAAATTAAGTATAATAAAAAAATAAAAAATAAAAAGAAGAAGAAAAACTACTCATTCAAATCGGTGAGTAGTTTCAAATTGGAGTTTTAAAATGAAAAACTGAAATTAAAAAAATAAAAATTACCATTTCAAATTGGGGAATGGTTTCAAGTTGGAGTTTATAATCGTTTTAAAATAAAACAAAAAAAAAATAAAGCAATAAAAAGAATTAATTCAAATAGTGGAATAGTTTCTTTCTAATACTCTATATTCTATATATCTTCTATTATATTATTAAAAGGAGAGATGGCAAGTGGAAGCCTAAAAAAAACCTTATGAAATAATTAGTCAATAACAAAGAAATTAACAACTAAAACATTGGGGAGAGTTGGTTTAGGTTATTTAATTTCTTTATTTTATTTTTTAAAATCATTTTTTTATTTTATGAAAAAAAGTATATCTATTCATTAAAAGGCATAATAATATAATAAAATTTAAAATAAAAATAAAATATATATCTCCTATTATATTATAAAAAAATAGTAGACAAAAATATTAAACAAGTAATATGCTAATCTATCTGTATATTATTAAAATCCAAAGAAAAAGGCACCACATTACATGTGGTAGCCTAGATAAAAATCATATGACATAATTAGTTAATAACAAAAAATTATTTATTAAAAATTATATATATATATATATATATATATATATATATATATATATATATATATATATATATATATATATATATATATATATATATATATATATATATATATATATATATATATATATATATATATATATATATATATATATATATATATATATATATATATATATATATATATATATATATATATATATATATATATATATATATATATATATATATATATATATATATATATATATATATATATATATATATATATATATATATATATATATATATATATATATATATATATATATATATATATATATATATATATAAAGATAAAAAAAGAGATTTGATTTTAAAAACTAATCTACAAATATGATCGAATTTCATAAATATTTTGTTACTTTTAAATAATTGGTAAGTCTTTGATTTCTTCTGAAAAACGTATCAACAAAAGACAGAAACGGGATTTGATTTTAAAAATCATTCTATAATTATGGTCGATTTTTTATTTATCAATTATGTTATTACTTTTAAGTAGTCAGTGAGTCATTGATCTTTGTTTCTCCATTTCTTATGAGCAAACGTGTTTATCTACAAAGACAAATCGAAATTTGATTTTATACAAATAAATATATGTTTGTGAATTAATTTAGTATTTAACTTACCAGTTATCTTGTTACTTTTAAATAATTGATGAATAATAATCTTTGTTACTAATTTTTATAAAAGTTGTTTATTTATAATGACAAAATTGGTATTTTATTTTACAAACAAACCTACAATTATAATCGAATTTAGTATTTTATGTATTAATTATATTATTTTTTCCTCTTTGGATCGTGAAATGTTATCGTACGAGTATCTAATAGAAAAATCACTACAACTACTATCTGTAATAAAAATAGATATAATATAATAAATATAGGGGAAGGAGACTCCGATTGCTGGGGTCGAAGAATAGAAACTAGCCATCACCAAGTCTCCTAGCCGGTATGTGTACGTGTCTGAGTGACCACCAGAAGTACATGAATCAATACATGCGCCATTAGTATAAAATTGTAGTACGAGTACATAAATTAATGCGTACTCAGTAGATTTCCAGTCTAACCTAAAAAAAACAGTGACGATGGATCAACATCGACACTTACTAATGGTCCAAATAATAATATACATAAAAGTAGATAGGTATGAAGCATAACAAGTAGCAACAAGATAGATAAATACGAATAACATATTTCTCAACAGAACGAAATCATCAAATACCAATATATATGACCAATATCAGATGTGAATGTCAAAGCTCAAGTAATGAAATTCAAATATGTTGTCATGACCTAAGTTCTCCCTCCTTGAACTATCGTAACGGTACTTAGTCTCTACGATAGGTAAGCCTAACAATTTGCGAAAATGAAACGAATACATGAAAACTAAAAATTTAGCAAGTAAATCTACTAAAGAAGTTTAAAATATCGCTCGACATATACAATAAAACACTCTCGAACTGAACATAAGTACTCCCAAAACCCGAAATATCATGAGTCATAAGCTACAGAAGTAAATATTGTTTCTAAGCTCTAGAAATCTATCAACAAAGATAATACAGGAAGTCTATAACTTAAGGAAGAGTAGAGAAGGACTTATAGGTTTGCAGACGCGACGGATATACCTCGAATCTCTAAGATCGCCTCACCTCACGGGAAATATGGTTGGGAAAAGGTACCTAGATCGTCACACGAAAAATATGTGTAGGAAAAGGCATGATTACACCACAGAGGTATCTAGTAAGTGTCAGGCCTAACCTCGATTGAGTAGTGATGAGATCGGATTAGGGCCATATATATATATATATATATATATATATATATATATATATATATATATATCGCAGTAAAGATAAATGCTAACAGTCAATAAAACATAAAATCACGGAAAAATATCAATTCAGTATACAAGGATAGCAACAGGGGATCTCCTGAGATACTGTCAAGTAGTCCCAAACGTAAATGTACAGAGGATATCCCGGGATACCGCCCCATAGTCTAAATCATAAATGTACTGGGGGAATCTCGCGGAATACCGTTCCGTAGTCCCAAGTAAATATCCAGTACATGGGATCTCCCGGGATACCGTCTCTTAGTCCCAAACATAAACATGTAGGGGGATCTCCCGTAATACCGTTCGGTAGTCCCAAAATAAATACATAACTCATTCAATATAAACAACAGTTTCGACAGAAAATTTACAGTTTTGGTTAAGTTTTTATCAACAAGAAATGTAATTCTTACTATAGTTATGCTACACAGAGTCCAGGTATGTGACGAACCAGCCGGTCATTTTTAGAATTTACGCTCAGATCCCCCATTAACTGCTTCCCCTAAGTTTATTTATGCTATTTTGATTTGCTGGGACGTTCAATATTGGGATTCAGAGTGTTTTGGGACACTTAGTCCCCAAATGAGAGTTTAAGAGTTGAAAAATAGTTCGTATTCAGAACAATGTGAATATGACATCGGAATGGAAATCCAATGGTTCCGTTAGCTCCGTTAGGTGATTTTGGGGTTAGGAGCGTGTTTGAAATGTATTTTGGAGGTACGTAGCTCATTTAAGCTAGAAATGCCAAAGTTCGAATTTTTGAAGTTTTCAGTCCGATAGTGAGTTCTTGATTCGAGGGTTGGATTTGAACTATGGAAGTTTTGGTAGCTCCATCATGTCATTTGGGATGTGTGTGCACAATTTCAAGTCATTCAGGCGAGATTTGGTTAGGTTTTTTATCGAAAGTGTTTTTGTTGGAATTTGAAGTTTTTAGGCTTGAATCCTTAATTCGTGTTTCCAGCATTGTTTTAGGAGGTTTAAGGATTGGTACAAGTTTGAATGATGTTACGGGATATGTTCTTAGGTTTGGTTGAGGTCCTGGGGGCCTCGAGTGAGTTTCGAATGCTCAACAGAGCAATCTGAAGTTTGAAAAAGTTGCAAAAAATCCTTTTAGCTGTTGTAGAACCCTTCTTCATTGCGATCGCATCCATAACCATGTGATCGCATAGTGCAATTCTGGAGTGGGGCCAAACCCTTCGAGGCATTCATTTGTAATTCACCAAGAAAACAATTCATGTTCTTTCTAATACAAAGCCCCATTTAACAATCTATCGTGTTTTTTTTTAATATTCTCTTAGCGATTTTGACTGTAGTGAGACCGACTTGGCATATCAAGAACTCGAGCAAGTTGTGTAAGAGCGCTCAATAATTACTACACCTGAACAATTATAAATATTTCAAATGAGGGTTCTAAAAATTTGAAAATTATTCGATTTTGAGACGTTGGTTGGATGGGCATTTTGGTCATTTTACCTATTTTTGCGCCCTAGTTTTAATTTTAATAGTGGAATCAGTTGTTTGCAATATTAATTATGATATGTAATTGAATTGAATAGATTTGGGTCATTTGGAGTCGGATACTCGTGGTAAAGGCGCGGTTTCTAGTGATATTGAGCCGGTTCGAGGTAAGTGGCTTATCTAACCTTGTGTGAGGGACCTTTTCCCTTATAATTTTACTTGATATTTTAGTGCCTTATGCGTGAGGTGACGAGCGCGTACTTGAGTCAATTAATGAAAACCCGATTTTTGCTTAAATTATGAAAACTTAGTTCTTATCCTTATTTGCCTTGTTCTATTTGGATTTTGGAGTTATGACTTACTTAGATTAAAGAAAAGCATGTTTAGCTGATTTGACTACCTACTTGCTTAGATTATTTGACTGCTCTATGTGAAGCATGCTAGGCTACAAATCCCCATCTATCCACTTCTCCATAAAACCCTTTCTCCATTTCACAGTTCAACACCCTCTCTCTGCAACCGCCCACGCTGACGCACCAACACCCTCTCCAGCAGAATAAAGCAAAAAGCATTTCAATTCAACCATTTGGTTTCTGCATAACTCAAGTTGAAAAGTTTCGTGAAAATCTTGATATGAAAAGCCTTAAGATTTTTAGGACATTGAACTCATCACTATCTTCAAATCCAAGCAAAATCCATTTCAATTCAACCATTTTTCTTCGCCTTTACCCATCCCAACCTCAACAAGACCACCCCACAAGCACTAGTCTTTCTTCCTCTGAAGAAGATAACACATCCTTCTCAGTCTTCGATTGTTTTCAGTACGATGCGGTGGATGTTGAATTAAATGAGTTAATTCAGAAAACAATGCAAGCATCAGCTCCACTTGGGACGAGAAATATAGGGAAAAAGTGAAAGCTAAAGTCTTTCGTGAAGAAGACCCTTCTTCGGTGATTAAATGGGTTCAAAGGTTATGGGAATTTTGAGTGTTGATTTGGGCAAAATGAAAGGGTCCTTTAAACTAATCCCTAGCACTCCACGTGTCTATTTTTAGGCTGGGACCAGATTATTTAACGGATAGGGGCTATATTTGGACCAAAGTATAACAGTAGCGGTTTTTATAGTTGTATAGTGAAACAGAGGATAATATTTGAAAGTAGAAAGGTAGTATAACCCTTTTCCAAAAACAACTCAACGACAGGTAGGGGATAATGTTGCACAGGTAAGTCGGGCCTTGGCCGAAACACCGGACATCAGCAGATGGAGATATCACCACCAGAAGGACGGCGGTGTCACATAGCAAAATGTTCAATTATGTTTTCAGGTTCTGGACTTATGAAATGATCAACAAACTGTATATTGCTGCTTGGAAATAAGGCTGCCATATGGTATGTGAGTGATCAAAATCAACCAGTAAGATATAGAAATGTGACTACCTTAATAGAGAAAGGGTCTAGTGACGAATTCTATGTCCATGGATGGATGGATTTGGAAAGAAATTGGCAATTTCATTCAGGAGATGAAGTTGGATTGTACTGCAACAAGTAACGTAATTACTAGAAGTCATTCCAGAAAACTTTTAAAACTGCTATTTTCATATTCTTTCCTATAGGCTGTTTTCCAGCATCGTCCTTTACTTAAGCATCCCCACTGTTTTGATTAGTTCAAATAGCACTAACTAGATTCTCGATCTCTGACTCATCCAAGATATTATCCTAGGAATAACTTGTCAAACATATTAGCTAGAAGGTTTGTCTTTCCTGTTGTTCTATATTGATGTGCTAGTCTAGCTTAGTTAAAAATTATTCTTTCATTTCATCCATTTCATATAATTAAATTATTGTTGGTTTTAGAAGCTTTATTTTTACCTATGTTCAGGTTGGAACATAAATAGCAGCGGAAACCAGTAGAAGTCCAGCAATGGTAAGCTGTCGGTACTGCTCTATCTACTGCAACTCGATATCCATATGCTTTTTACATTACATTCAAGATTGCCACTAATAATCTCACCGACCAAAATGATGAGCCCCCATCATCACCATAACATGTGTCAAACATTTACTATGACTATTAAGCTAAAACTAACATCGGAAATGACATAAAAACAAACAAAGAAGTCCCATAAGGTGATTGTCATCCTCTCTTTCTGGAGTTTGTTTAGGTTTCAGGCAGTCCATTTCTCAATGAGGAAGTGTTCTCACTACTCCAAACTCATTGAAGATCCAACCATACACGTGGTAACATCCTTCTAAAGCTTGCATAATAGATCTTTATCGCTTTATTTATATTTGAAACCCATTCAAGATCCAGTCATTTGTGAGGCAATATTCTTCCTAAAGCTTGCTATAGTAGATCTGTGCGACTTAACGTGTCTTAATAGAATACCAGTATTAGGATATAGTTCTCCTTATCTTTACCATTTAGTTCCTGCATTATCCATCAAATTCAGTTGAATATAGGAGCTCGAACATGCTTAGCTAAAATTTGTCTTGGCTAAGAGAGGTCATACTTTGAGAAGTCGATAATCATTCTGGTGAAATTGTTGTTACCAATAAAAATATTAGTTCATGGTGTCGATGATAAGTATTTTATTATATTTCAGGAACCTATTCTATTTTGACCAATTCAACATCTTAAAATTCAAATGCAATTAAAAATCTTAGTTCTCCTTTCTCAAAATTAGTTAATAGTATGTCCTCCCATCTGTTTACTGTTTGCTATCAAAATATCATCTATACCACTTCATTAGTGTTGAAAATTAGATAAAATTTTACAATTAACTTTGAGTTTATCTTAAAGGCTCAATGGAGAAACTTAATCCAATTCAGAAATTGAGTTCAGTCCCAATTCATTTGTCCCCCTATCTCATAAATAAAATGGGGCAGATACCAAATGTACAGAGCAGAAACATCCTAATATCTAACCTCAGGCTCAGTACTAGCCACAGTTTGTTCCTCTCGCCAATTCAATTTCTGCTACAACAAGAAGCTTAATGAAGATAAACCCAGAAAATAATGAAAAGATTAGCAGCTTCCAGAGAGGAAAATCACCTAACTTTGGCCGTCCATGAGCTGGTCACAGCTTAATATTCTTCTCTTTTCCTACAGACATTTAAACAAGCTTTAGAAATTAGAGGTACACATCTAAGGATCAAGCATGTGCAGAACAGCAATCTCACCAAATATGTTTGATTTTAGGGGGAACCTTAAAGATGATCCTTTAAGTTTAACATCTCTGAGATGCTTGCTCCTGCTGGGTTTCTCCATTTTTGGCAGACCATTGCTGCTTTCTCCAGCTGAGGGAACATTTCTTTTCTTAACCTTTTCATGGTACACAGCAGGTGGTGCAAGCCTCAACTGAGGAATATTCTCTATTTGCATTGACTGATGGTTCTTTTGAAGATTAAGCAGGAGGTCAAACTGTAAAAATTTCAGATGTGATCAGTGGAGCCTAAATTTTGGGGTGCGTGCGGAAGAGGGGGGAAGCACATGGTAATATCAACCACACAATTATAACAAAGTGAAATATTTGCATACCCTTGAAATGGACTGGAGTCCATAGCAGTTGTCGATACCATCATTCTCATGGGGATGAAGAGCAGCCATCCCATGTGTTTGATGGGATTTTGATAGAGTCTTCACCAATCCATTCTCCACAAGCACGGATTTACTTCTCAACCTCTCTGAATTCTTTCTTGGCATACAAATAGGACATCCAGCTGAGTTGCCCCTGCATGAAGCTTCATTTCCCTGAGGTTCGCATTGGAGATGTACTGCATGACCACAACTGAAAATTTGAATGCTAGAAGCTGAGAAATCTTTTGTGAGGGGACAGTTACAAATGCAACATAGGAGGCTCCGCGGTGCAAATCCATGAGAAGCTCCTCTCTTAAGTAAGCTCAAGGAGGAATAAGTATCATCTTCAATCAATGATTTAGCAGTGTCCTGTAACAGAGTATGGAAGTTGTCACAATGAAAATACTGCATGACAGCTTTGACTAAGAATCACAGAGTCATAGGTAGGCAAAGTTAAGTGTCCAGGTCTAAATCCTTTATCAGAAAAGAGTGGAGCCTTGAAGACCTAGTACTTATGGAGCACCCCCCCCCCCCCCCGGAAAAAAAAGGTAGGGAAAACCCTGAAAACCAACCTTAACAGGATAAAATGGCAAGTGGAATGTTTAATGCTGTGGTATTACTTTGCTGGTATGAACAACTAATTCCACAGAAAATTACCAATTTTTTTCTTTTCAAGTTAGCTGTTCTGGTTAGACGTCAGGATTGATGGTTTCACTGCATCTCAAGTTATTCAAACAAAATACATCAAGTAGTGAAGCAAATCAATTTTCCACATTGAGGTTTCTACATAGAAGTTAGAGATATTTTGAAATTAGGATCCAAGCAACAGAAAGAGTTACTTGCACAGGATGTCACTGATGCAAGAATACAATCTTTAAAAGGAACAACAAAAAAGGAAGAAAACCGACTTCGATGACTAGTGCACATTTATTATTTTTTCACCTTTCATATTTTCATCAATTAATCAAAACCTTTTCTTGAGAGAACTCACAGGCTTGAAGGATTTAACACATTGATTAGCATATGGGAATTCTTCTACAGCCAAATGAAGAAAAAGCCAAATGAAGAAAAAGGTGTAGGCCAAAGGATATACATTCAGACACCAAACAACAAGGAAAAACCTATTTGAGTAAACATCACAAGCAATTTGTATAGAGTAAACGAATGATGTTCAATGATAATCTTATTGACACGCCGTACTCACAAGATAGAAGAGATGAGGAAGAAACATAAAAGGAAACCTACCAAAATCCGCCTCTCAAAATCATATGTTCCAAGCATCCCCAGTATAGTAGGTTTAAAATCACCAAATTCCTGTGTCTCATTATCTGAAAGAAGCTTTAGAATGATCCTTGGGAGGCTTACATATCCAATCATTCCTTCGACAATCTCTTTGATAAACACAGAAAGCAATTTCCTGAGGATGTGAGCATTTCTATGAGATTTTGATACCTTCCAATGAATTTTGCAAGCCTGCTGACCTTCTTGCATGCATTCTTCTTCTTTGTACCTTATTTTACTATGATCATGTGAATCCATCAAGGGCTCACAAAAACTGTACCAGGAATAAAAAGAGGGAATCAATAAGCAGGTGATGCAGATGATGTAAGGATCCTTTTTTTTTAGAAGGTAACATTTATGTAAGGATCCATTTTTGTTCAGGCGATTTGAAATCCATTGGGTAAATAGAAAAGATTATTATGGACAGAAAAAACATTAAGTAGTTAGACATTGTTAAAGAACTTGTTTCTATTTTCAATTTCAGTGAAATGGCCAAAATGGGAGATTACTAATTAAGAAGCTTGATATTTTCACATAAAGTAAGAGATCAATGTTCAGGTGTAAAGTTACTAACGGGAATACAAACCTGTCGAAGTAAATGAAAAATGGAACTAAAGATTTCAAAAGACCTGAAGGGAAGCAGTTGCTTTTTTCATTTGAAGCCCCGTTATAGCGAAACTGAGCGAACATGAATAGTAAAGGTAAGCAAGAAAATAAGCAATTAAAGGAAATTGGCTTACGAATCAAGCAATTGAAACCAGAGACTCTCTGCTTCATCAGGGTCCAATCGGGGGCTGTTTCTCTGGCACAGTCCAATACAAGTGCGCAAAATGTCTAGTATGTCAGTGACCTGCAAGAGAACAAGATGTTGAAGGACTAGACCTAACAGGACAAATCTTATCATAAAAGAGTATTAGAGGAAAAAAACCTCTTTCTTGCTTAAAATAGCTTTGAAATTCTCGGGAGCTGCATCACAGTGTTTACTTTCAACAGCAGTATCAAGCAGGATGAATTTTTCATTAAGTGAAGATATAACAAGCAAAAGGGCACTTCCAATGTCACCAACCCTTTCTAACAAGAAAGCAGCTGCATCTACAATTCCATACTCCTGGCACAAACGCAAGCAGCGTTCCACCCTATAGCTTTCAAAAGTCTCCAAAAATCCAAGGACTGACTTAGGCTCAAACCTACATAACAGCTACACAAACAAAATTGTATAAGGAAGATATTGGACTTAAATGGCAGTATAAGACTAAACTGCATCTGCAGGACCTAAGTCATGCTTCACACTAAGGCTCTAAATGGAAGTGGCTTCTTTTTGACACAATTTCATTTAAAGCCTTAGTTGTGAAGCATGAAGTCCTGCAGAGCTCTATATTCTGAAGCAGACTTTTAAGAAAAGCTATATACTCTGGTTTTTACAACACAGTCTGGTAGATATTATCACTAACGGCAGGGGATTGTGCCAAAACTGCCAGATTACTATGTTTAGATGCAATAAAACACTGACTGAGAATATAAAACTAAGACAGCTCTAAAGAAATAGGCTGACAAGTAGTCGATCATATCTGCTGGAGGCAAAAGAGAGGGTCCATGGCAAATACACCAGTTAGTTCTTAGTTGTGGGATGAATTTGGCCAAAACACCCATTCAAGATATGTCATAGTAAATATGCCAGGTTCTGGGAAGATAGATGGCTTAGAAATAACTCTTTAAAAGAGGAATTTCCAGCAACCTTTTGCCCTCATCCCCACATGCTGCTGCAAGTCGTTGTAGAGTAGAAGGCAACTGGAACGTACTATTCAGAAGAAATATTCATGACAGGGAACTGGAGGAAGTAGTAAATCTTCTATCAAGGCTAGAAGTAACAGTCAACCCCCTCATGATGTAAGTTGGGGTGGAGTTGTGGTAACAGTGGTATTTTTACTGTGAAATGATGCTACATCAATATGTCCAGCAGCAGCAGTCATAGAAGATTGACATAGAAGATCGTGTGGAAGGTCAAAAATCCTACCAAAATAGCTTGCTTCAGTTGGATAGCCTTATCTAGTGGTTGTTTAACACATGAAAATTTGATAAGAAGCCTCTCAGCAGTAGATGCTATATGTGCCTATAGCA
>JASVEL010011981.1:0-181545 GCA_032618575.1 Nicotiana noctiflora | reverse complement strand
CCTTCTTTTTGTAAGTGTGCAGCTCACTATAATTAAGATATATATTATTATGTTGTTAAGTAAATAAATTAGTTATCTAATCAAAGATTCAGTTTAGACTCTTACCGCTCAAAAGGATACATCCACCGAAACTGAACTGGACCACCAACTATTGCTTCAAATGCTAAATGAATCGGCAGGTGTTCCATGGGATCAAAGAAACCAGGTGGAAATATTTTCTCTATCTTGCAAATTGTAATCTTTATGCTTTCTTCAAGCTTTTGTAGATCTTCTACTTTTAAAACAGTTGCACATAAGCCTTTAAAAAATAAGCTGATCTCTGTCAAGGCATTCCAAATAGGCTCTGGCAAAAAATCTCGAAATGCAATTGGTAGCAACCTTTCTAGAAATACATGACAATCATGGCTCTTCATCCTTGATAATTTATAATCTTCCATGTCTACACATCTGGACAAATTGGAGGCATAACCATCTGGAAACCTTAAACTTTTCACCCATTCACATATCAACTTTCTTTGTTCTTTTGTTAGTGAGTATGCTGCCTTTGGCTTCAAAAGTTTCCCTTGATGCTCTTTCAATTCAAGCTCTGGACGATTGCAATAAGTCTGCACATCCATTCTAGCTTTTAAATTGTCCTTCGTTTTATCCTTTACATCCATTACTGTGTTGAATATATTATCAAACACATTTTTCTCGATATGCATCACATCTAGATTATGCCGAATAATATTATCGCGCCAATATGGTAATTCCCAGAAAATACTTTGTTTTGTCCAATTATGTTGATCCCCAAATCCTGGCAACTTATCGGAGGCGCGGTCATCAAAAATCTTTGGCAAGTCACGCACGTTGTTCCAAACTTCTTCACTAGACAACCTAGGAGAAGGAGTAGAGTGCTCAACTCTTCCTTTTAAAAATGATTTTTTATCTTTTCGAAATGAATGACCTATTGGCAAAAATTGGCGATGACAATCAAAGAATGAAGACTTTCTTCCATCTTTTAAATGAAATGCCTTACTTTTTCCCATACAACAAGGGCATGCCAAATGACCGTGGGTACTCCAGCCAGACAACATTCCATAAGCTGGAAAGTCATTAATAGTCCACATAAGTGCAGCTCGCATTTGAAAATTTTGTTTCTTATAAGAGTCATAAGTCTCAGCACCGTTAACCCATAATTGTTTCAATTCATCAATGAGAGGTTGTAAGTATAAGTCTATATTCTTTCCGGGGCTTTTTGGACCAGGAATGAGAAGACTTAAGAACATGTATGGGCTACTCATGCACATTCCAGGTGGAAGATTGTATGGTGTGATGATTACTGGCCAACAAGAATAAGGATGGGCCATCTGCCCATAAGGACTAAACCCATCAGCTGCAAGTCCAAGCCTAATATTTCGAGGCTCAATTGCAAAGTTAGGATGGCATTGATCAAACTTTTTCCATGCTTCTCCATCACTTGGATGACTCATTACCCCAGGTTCTCGACGAGATTTTTGATGCCATATCATATGTTCAGCGGTTTTTGTTGACATATATAACCTCTGTAATCTCGAAGTTATAGGAAAGTAACGTAGTACTTTATATGCAACATCTTTTTGCCTTCCATTGCCTCCTCTCTTAGGCTTATAGCGTGGTTGACCACACTTTGGACATTCTAATTTATCTTTATTATCCTTGTAATACAAGATACAACCTGCGTTGCATACATCTATCTTTTCATATCCTAACCCAAGTTTTGCAACCATTTGTTTAGTCCTATAGTAATCGTTGGGTAATCTAGCATCTTCAGGTAAGAGCTCCTTCAGAAAAAGCAAAATTTGGTTATAGCAATTGTCACTCATGTTAAACTCAGACTTAATGTTCAGTAGCCTACAAACTGCTGACAACGTAGAATGATTAGTACATCCATCAAACAATGGCTCTTCTGAAGCCTTTAGCATATCAAAAAAATCTTGAGCATTTCGATTAGGAGGCTGTTCTTCTTCACCATCAAGATTAAATCCATCACTTTCAAAGTTGAAACTAGGACCAATTGCATCCAAGACCATAGTGCGATAGGGATTTACTGTTGTTATGTCAGGACCCATTTCATTTCCTGTATTGCTACTAGGTTGAGGTCTAGAAATTGGTACAAAAGGCTCCCCGTGTGATTCCCATTGATAATAATTAGGCATGAAACCATGCTTGTACAGATGTGCTCTAACATCATGAGGTTCAAGAAATCCAATAATATTTTTACATCTTGAACATGGACACCTTATACTCCCATTAGAAACGAAGTCAGGTTGCATTAATGCAAACTCTACAAATCCCTGCACACCCTCGATAAACTCAGCGGTGACTCCTTTTCGACTAGGCACTAGCCTATTATACATCCATATACGATCAGCTCTAAAGGAACTCATACTTGCTATCTAACAAAAATGACAAAACACAAACACTATTTTAGTACTTAATAATATATTAATTAGTTCACCAATTTAAGCAGATTGACAACACCAAATCTGGAAAAGTACAGAGAAGACAACTAGCAGGATTGCCTCTGTTTTTCATCAAATACATGTTTTGTAAGTGCAATTTTTTTATTTAAAAAGGTATATCACTTCAGCTTTGCTTTCAAGTAAACTTACAAAGGCACATAGGCTTCTGCTTCTTTTTCCTATCATATAAAAAAAGTATAAGATTATATTAATTTCATTCTTATTCATTTATCATATTGCCTTCATTGGAAATATTTTTTCTTGCTTAACCATAGCAACAATAAATCTTCATTATTTTTCGTTCAAACCCAGAAATAGTTGTTCATAAAAATAGAAGGACAATCATTTAATAATCAGCAAAAATCAAATAAAATATATACGTAGAAGCATCTTATATCACATTATTGAAAGTTCAATTTTTATAATAAGATAGAAAACATAAATAATTGGGGAAATTGCTCTATCTTAGTTCATAGTTAACAGTAAATTAAGCGACGACAAGAATTCCTGGTGCGAGGAAGGTATTGATAACTCATGGTAAACTAAACATTCAATAAAAGGCCTATTTGCAGATATGCTTCAAGTATAGGAGAAATTCTTACCGGAAACTTAAAAGCGGCAACGAGCAAGTTATTTCCTTTCACTGGCTTAGAAGATCATATAGTTGAGGCTTTAGAGGAATTAAGAGACGTGGAAAAGTGCGTGGATGCTTAGCGGGTTTTAAGGATTTGAGATACAGAGTTCAGTTAAAAGAATACTACTATTAAGCGGCAACCCAACAAATTTAAGATAAAGGGGTGACTTGGGATTTAATTAGTATTATTTAATTAGGGCTTATTTTTAATTTGCTACAAATTAGCTAAAGCTTTCCCGCTACTGTTATGAGTTATGAGTAGATTTAATTAGTATTATTTAATTAGAGCTTATTTTTAATTTGCAACAAATTAGCTAAACCTTTCCCACTAGCTAAGCTGGATTACTATTACAATTTTCTATTTTATTTCTAAATTCCCTAAAAGACAGTCTAGATGAATTCTCCACCAATTTAATTCAATTAGGATGGTGAGATAGGATAATAAATAATGACGAGACAAAATTTCATTTTAATTATACATAGACAAATTTTAAATATGTGGGTTGTGGCAATGCAAATTTTGATAAATTGTCATATTTAAAAATTCATAATTATTAAATCACCATAATAATAATAATAATAATAATAATAATAATAATAATAATAATAATAATAATAATAATTTGCTTGAGATTAGCTAGGATTCGTCCACAGCTAAATAACTTAACAAAAACAATAAGTGATATGTTAGATTTTCCCGCTAAATCGTAGCTACAGATTTGGCTAGGAAACATCCTTAGCTACTCTTAGCTAGAGATTAGCAACCGCATATATTCCTAGCTAAAAGACAAATTCTCGGAAAAAATAATTAGCGGCAATATAAGTTTTCCGCTAAAATTTAGCTATACATTAGCTAGGAGACATTCCTTGCTAACAAATTGCTACGGATTTGCTACGAACTGTATCCCTATCTAACCTATGATCTTTTCAAAAAATAAATTTAGCGCCAATTTAGTATTCCCGCTAAAAATTAGCTATAAATTTGGCTTGGGAAAATCTCTAGCTATCTTTTAGTAAGGAATGATCCCTAGCTAATTCCTATCTATATTATGACTAGATTTTTAATCGAAAAAATTTGCAAGGAAATGTGAGTTTTCTAGCTAAATCCCTAGCAAAAAGTGTATATTAGCTAGGGATATGTCTATCCAAGCTAAATTCCGTAGCTAATGTCCTGTTCTCTTGTAGTGAAAGTTGAGTAATCAGTAGCTCATGCCCCCTTTAGTTAGCCATTTGTTCTGTTTAGTCTCATAAAAAATAGTTTTCCCCTAATATCAATTTCACAGTTAGTTGTTATCCAGAATTACCTGGCATAGATATCGTCATCTTCAGAAGCGATCACATTTGAATGTATCTATTTCTCCCTATGTATCCAAATCTCTCAAAATTAGGGATCTTCTGTTTCGGGTTAGGGTTAAGCTAATTGAAATTCCTAATTTGTATAGGAAGATCAAGATTCCCTCAATATTTTTCGGCGTAGATGATAAGATGAAAATGAGAAATTTCGGACAAAAACTATTAGAAGATAGTAAGGCGTAATTGGAGTGTCTCCAGATTATGAGGCGTAATAGCTGTTACTGACCGAATATTGGGTGATTTTGATGTCAGCTTCAAAAACCTGATTGTAATATATATTATATATATCATTGGAAAATATATAATATATAATCATATAATATAAAAAATTATGGAAAATATATTATATATAATCACATAATATAAAAATCTATGGAATAAAAGTCATGTAAATCAGTCACGATAATTCCTAAACAGAATATTGTGTTTTCATCTTATTTTTAGTAAAGATTATTTTAGATTATCCCTACTTAATGTAAGAAAGAGCAATTTACTCTTTTCCTTTTTTTAACAGTTCATATAAATATGTTACCATTTAAAGTACACGATAAAATACACTTTTTTGGGTTAAAGTAATTTCTATAGTTATTTATATCCACTTATCATTTAAATATGTTGCCAATTGGCATTATAATAATTTGACATTTGGCATATATTTAAAGCAAACTTCTTTGCTTTAATATATATATCTTTTCTCATTATTTGTAGCAACACGTTAATTTTCGTTATTATCTTTTCTCATTAAAATAACGCTTTTCATAAATTAACTCTCCAAATTTTCTTTTGAAATTTTACAGAACTCCTTTTAATAATCGCCAACAGTGTAAATCTAGAATTTAGACACATTAAATTCTGAGTTGGGCGAATTTTAAATTTTATATTTAACTTTATCTATATATTTTGCTTTTGCACTATACATGCATATAATAGGATTCGACTTCGAAGCATTAGGTTTTGTTGAACCAACGAGCTAGCCCATTTGTGGATCCTACTAACAGTGGCGAAATTAGTATTCATTCAAAATATAAAGAAGTAAATATATAAAGAAGTTAAGATAATTCAACATTTATTATATATTCATCAAAAATAATTTTAATCTTATATAGATAGTGTAATTTTTTTGGCAAAAAGGGTTCGACCTTTCATCACCCTGACTCCGCCCCTGCCTACAGATCCCCGAGTGTGTTGTACCTAGAGATAGTGGCAAAGCTACCCTTATAATTTCATACGTATATATTTATATGTATGAAATTATGTATATATATTATATGTTGAATTCTTTTGACTTTTTTATCTATTTTCTTTTTCATATTTTGACTTTTCATGATGAAAATCCTGATTAACAGCAGAACTAGAAATATATGAGTTGGTTGGGTTGGTACAGTCTTGTTTTGAAGACGTAAATGCAAAAATTGAGATACTTAATTAGCTTGTGATCCGATAAACAACCAGTAACAGATAAACAAGATTATTTTTCTTGGAAAAATAGAAACTTTGATTAATTAAGCACGAAAACTTGACGAATCTGGAATGATCCACCAGCTAATTAATTGGGTGTGTAGAAAATATGATGAGTCAAAAGAACACAAATTTTGGGGATTTTCTCCGATTCCTATTATGGAAAAGAATAGGTTAACCAATTTCCTTTATCAAGCCGCTTTGAGTAAGACATACAAATGAACTTACAAATTTTTCTTTTTTTATATATATCTGAATCCAATTTCCATATTTCGAAGAAGGTATGCAAGCAGTCATCTATGCTAATAAGTTCCTGTCTTTTTTTTATAGGTAAGACATGGGGCAATAAGCCCGCTTTCACAATTTTTTGTCTTTCTCAATCGAAAGCTAAGCATGCCAAACCATCTAAGCAAAGTCCTATTTGTCAAAGAAGAGAGCCAAGACATTTTTATACATTTTTCAACTATCAAATTGTAAATAATTTTTGGTGTGTGCTAAAGTGGAAAAGCCTGTAATTTAATTTTAACAATTATATGCTAAAATGAGAATGCAATTACTACTTGCCTACTATTTATAACATAAAAAATTAACTCCTCCTTAAATCTTATTCTCAATAAATTTGCTTTATTAATCAATTTGACTCAAAAAATTCAAACTCATCCAACAAGTACACTCACAATATATATTAGGAAAAAATTTAAATCCTCCATAAATATAACATTTTACTATAACGGTCAAGTTTTCTTTTGAACTAATTTTTTTATTATGTTATAAAATATATTTTCTACAATAGTACTTTACTATATCAGCTAAAAGTATTTAAAGCTAATATAAAGAGGTTTGACTGCATTTGGTCCAACAGACGAGTTGCTAAATCTCTTGATTAATTGTCGCAGAACTAAAAGTAATCAGTTTACCAACACGCAATTTTCACTTCCTTATTTGTAATTGTCTTAATTCTCCCAAAATATATCAGTCACATATTGTACACATTTATTAGGAATTAACGAAAGCAGTCTTGTTGCTATCAACAATTCACCAATCACCATTTTTAAATCTCTATACTTCTCTTCCTTTTCTCTTTTAAGACAAAAAAAGCTTTTGTAGTAACACTTCCAACCATTACACCGCACTTTTTCAATCAATATGGCAGCTGGAGTTAGTTGGTACGGTATTTAGTGGCGGAGCCAGAACCTTCATGAAGGGTGTTCAAAAAAAAAAATTGTAGCTACTGGGAATTAAACTCTTGACCTTATGTAAATTTTGAACACCCTTGACCACTAAACTACACTTTTGGATAGTGTTAAGGGTGTTCAAAACTTAATATATAGAGATAAAAAATAGATTTTACCTTATATATACAGTATAATTTTTTGGCGAAGGGTGTTCGGGTGAACACCCTTGCGCCGGGCTAAATCCGCCCCTAACGGTATTAACAACAAAAAATATGTGTTATCCTATAGCCGAGTGTTTTTAATTTGATTTAGAGTCGAGTGATGAAGTTCATGATTCTGCCGTTAGTGAACATTATTCTGGGGTAGAGAGGTTGTTTCCAAATAGAAACTCAGCATCTTTCCTTTTAAAAACATCCCACATTGCTCTTGGAGAGACCCGAATTTCACAACCTCTTTATTGGAAATAAAGGTAGCTTACCATCCCCCTCTTATCTAAATATAAATACTAATATAAGCTATTAATATAAAATACTAATAAATGTTAGAGTACGAATAATACCGAACACGGATAAAACACAAAAAAAACACTTTAAGCATTTCAAGCGAAATGAAATAAATGAACGTTTATTTGTACCCACTCATAAAAATTGTGCAATGAATAACAAGCCAATAATGTACGCTTGACGTGTCACGGCACAAGCCAATAATGTGGCAGCTGTCTTTAGACATAATAGTCATTTAAAGAGTAGTATTAAATAATTTCTTCGTCGCATTGGTGGGAAAAATGTCTAAATCAAACTAGCTATTTGTTGAAAGATCTTCATTAATTGGTATAACTAAAGAAGTAACGATGAAGATTGAGATATGAGCTGCCAATATCAGTGTAAGATTAATTATTGAATAAAAATAAAATAGAGCTGTAACTGTCTGGTGATTAAATATGTTCTTTAATTTTCAAGATCTGATTTGAAGATTTTGTATCCAAAAAGAGGAGAAAGGAAGAAAAGAAAGAAATAAAGATTAATATAGGCTCTTTCTTCATGCAAAAGGGAAGCGGTTCTCCTTCTATAAATAAGCTCATTACTTAAAAGGGCAGCTCGATACACAGATTCACATAGAGTTCGAAGAGTTTGGAGAAGGGCCGCACGTTAATGCTGATTATTTCATATACATAAATAATCTACACATATTAACGGGAAAATTCAAAAATAGATATATATATATATATATATATATATATATATATATATATATATATATATATCGCATTTGCATTTAGGATTTAATTCTACAATTAGGAGTAATTAATTTTATCTTACAAAAATGAAAATCACAAAAATAGGCATCTTTTGCATTTTAGCCTTTAATGTCCAAATTGTGTGATTGTATTTTAATTACCATTTAAAATTAGGTGACAATTATTATTATGAGATTAGTATTTCAAGATAATTTTAGTTTTTATAAATTAATCTTAGTATTTTGGGCTTTATTAATTAGGAAGTTGAATAATGAGAAGAACAAAATGGAAAAAATTTAGATTGGCCATCTTGCAAATTAAGTTACAAGCCCAATCCTAAGAACCCTTACCCAACCCAAAACCCCTTGGCCCAAGAAGAAAATTTCAGATTTTTTTAGCAAAAAATAATCATAATTACATGACATAAAGTAGTGGGGGCAAGGAAATCAAGGAAGAAAACAAGGAGAGGAAAACATGGATTAGTGGGTTTTCTTTAAATTAAAAAAATATTTTCTTTTTAATAAAAAATCTGAAAATTTTCGAAATTATTGCCTATAAATAGAAGAGAGGATTTATGAAAAAAAGGGTGGAAAAAAAGAGAGGAAAAATAGGAAGAGAAGAAAAAATAAAAAAAATTCCCTAATGTGGTATACACTCGATATACACTCTGGACACAGAAGTATACACGGCAAAAAATTCAATTTTTGAGAGTTTCTTTTGAGAATTGAAAAGAGTTCAAAGCTAGAAAGACAAAACAAAGAGAAAATCTGGAATATATTTTTCTTTTCTATTTTTTATTGGTTTTTGTTTTTCTCCGTATCACTGGGATTTTCGGGATTGAGGTGTTGAAGCTACTGCTGGTTGTTACTGTTGTTGTTGTTGTTGTATTTTCACCGCCCTGTTGATTTTCCATCTTCCATTCCTTTCAAAACCAGGTACACTTCTCTTATGAATGATGTTGTATTGACGTTCCTGATGAAATAAAAATGGAGATCCAGTTTAAATTCATGATGTTCTATAGTTTATAGTTTATAATTGTAATTTGTTTATTGTTGTAGTATGTAGTAGCTGAAAAACAGAAATCAAACAAACGATGTAATAGCTTAGTGATAGAGTAGGTAGTATAATAGTAGTAGTATAGTAGCAGTAGCTTATCACTTAGTTTAATTAGGTAAAAACTCCTAAAACATAAATTAGGATATCACTTTTCTACAAAAATCGCTAATTATTCATAGTAAGCTTCTTCATAAAAATGAACTCACATAGTTAGCTACACTGGCTTGAATCTGCACATAAACGTAAGTAGGATTTAAATCTTAGTAAAATCAGTGGTTTAGTAATGCTTAAGTCGTGAAGACAGTTGGATTAGATATTGGGTTTGTGTACTTGAAAAACTGATTTATAAAGTCATCACTCGTATAGCTAGTTAATTTTGTGGATCTAAGTTAGAATCTGAGTAATTTGGGGAGGAAAGAGTTAAATAATGCATCAACCTCACCTGTAATATCTAATAGGATTGATTCAGTAAAACCAGTAGTGTGATTGTACAAACCTATGCATGATTCCCTTTAGCCTTAGATGATCAATAGGTAATTAACTTAACTGTTCTTCAAGCAACATATATAATCGAATTGTTCTTCCTTAGAATTTTCAACTAGTAGCTAATGTAGATGTTAGTATCAATTTATTAATAAAAGTCGAGATCATAAAAGAGTCTTTTAACTCTAGTCCGGGGTATAGTAGATAATTGATTCATGATTTGTTGATAGATTGTATACTGATTTCTCTTTTAATGAATAAAACATTTTGAATTCATTCTATTTTACATCATTGTTTTGTTTACGTTTCAGCTTTTGGTTATTTCAATATAGTCTGAATATGTTATATAAAAACGGGCTTAAACTGCGTCATGAACTCTGTCGAAGTGGTCAAGTGCAAGCCTGAAGACTGCCTGGGCTTTAAGGCCTGGGCTGGCCCAATGCTGATCCGGTTAATCGAATGAAGAGACCAGGCCCCCATTAAATATCAAAACCCGATGGGCCTGGAATACTTAGTGTAAAAATCGGTTAAGGAAAAAAACACGATTAGAAAAGCATAGTATATACTTCTTAGGATTGAACTTTAAAATTAACTTGGGATGAGCCTCGCCCGACTTTAAACAAGCGGGGCCCCCATTTAGTAATGTTTTAATACAATTAGACTCGGGAAGACTACTAGCTAATTCCATAGTCTTACCCAAAACAATTGAAAGCCGATAGACTATTTTAGGGCACAATTTTAATATACCTTCCATTGAACGAGTGTGCACTTGGTGCGACTCAAATCCAAATCTCGGCAAAGCTGAAATACACCGAAAGTCATAGGCGTATTGGTTGCGGTATGACTCGAGGCGTGTTTTCGCGATGCCGCAAATTCTCTAAAAATAATACTTAATGAAAAAAGCACTATATGTTGTTAAAAATCTGTAATTAAGTCAAACAAGAGTCAGGAACGACAATTGAGCGACCGTGCTAAAACCACGGAACCCGGGAATGCCTAACACCTTCTCCCGGGTTAACAAAGTTCCTTATCCGGATCTTTGCTTCGCAGACATTTTTAAGAGTCAAAATTCCTCGGATTCGGGATTAACCGGTGACTTGGGACACCATTATCATTCCCAAGTGGCGACTCTGATTAATCTCAATAAAATCCCGAACCGATTGTCCTTTAATTGGAAAAACTCCTTCCCTTACGTTATTTTATCCATTTCGGATATTTGAGCGTCGGGGTATACCCTACGAGCGTATTTATATGCTTATTTTCCCAAAAGTGGGGTAGTAAAAGGGAGGTGTGACAGATCCAGAGGTACAGAGTGTACCACTGGTGTGATAGGAGCATTCCTGGTCGTCCACCCGAAATTTTGAGCTATCTTGTCTAGCAAATTTTGGCCCTCTCTCCAAGTTTGAACAACATGCTATGTGCTTTATCGCTTTGACATTATGTGGATTGTATATAAAATTATGCCGAAAACCTTTCTCTCTTCACCCCCAGGGATGTGCTTACTGGTTGAGACTCCCCTTTCTGTTAAAGTCACCCTAAATTAAGAAAAAACAGAGGCCGGATAAGTTACAAAGCCGATTGACTCTGCGGGTCACCGGTGCATAGCCCCCTCCTCGATTCGAGTTATCCGCTCGGGTACACGGTCTAGCACTCTATAAAACCGTAAGATTTTGAACATAGGTCTAGGACGATTATTTGCATCATATTTGACTTAGGGGACTCAACACAGGGGTTGGGTCCGTCTAGGACAGGTGACCCGGTATTGGAAAAGACCGAGCATGTTATGTGTTGCATTTTTATTGTCCTTGATCGTTATGCGGACCGGCGGAAATCCCGAGGTTAGAAAAATTGTTGAAAAAGAAAAAAAGAGAGAGGAAAATAAGAGTTATAGAAAATAGGTATCCGGAAAATTAGAAAATTTGAAAAAAATAGGTAGAACAATTTTGTTGAAATATTTGGTCAAATAATCTGACCGAACTACGCAGGTTTGATTCTCGCCATTAGGTGGGATACGTAGGCAACCCTCATCGGGTCCAACCACCCCTTTCAAAAAATAAAAAAAAATGTGTGTTTAATTTTGTCTATAAAATCAAAGTGATGCCGTTTTTGAAAATAGCCGAATGTTCCGTAAGGACGCCGGAAGGCTGTTTTTGCAAAAATGGCCACTTTGAAGTATTTTCTTTTTCTTTTTGAATAATGGCCTTGAAATATTCCTTGTGGAAATGTTGCAAGGCCATAGCCGCAAAATCAAGTTCGGGTTCACACCCCTTTTGCAAAAATAACCAAAAAATGTCAAATTTTTGATTTTGTTATAAATAAGTCGGGTGATGCTATTCTTGCTTAAAATAAGCCAAATGTCCCTCAAAAAGACGCCGGAAGGCCGTTTTGCAAGAATAGTCACTTTGAGTCATTTTAAATAATTTGCGGGCATAGCCTTGAAAAATCCCTCGCGGAAATGTTGAAAGGCTGTATCCGCAAAATTAAGTTTGAGTCATCGCTCAACTTTTCAAAAAATATCCACTTTATCAAATAAGCCATTACATGGCCGGAATTTTGCTGAAATAGCCACATTTTTGCATTTTAACTTCCTCAGTCTTGTGTTGGCCTGTGTCGGTGCTGAACGATGCCCCATAGGCCCCAGGATAAAATTTTTTAAAATTTTGCAAAAAGAGCCACTTTGTCTTAATAAGCCATTACATGGCCAATTTATGAAAAATAGTCTTGTGTTAGTTTATGGTGATGCCGAACGATGCCCCATGAGCCACAGGATAAAAAAAATTCAAGTTTATCTTTCTTAAATAAATTTTGCAAAAATAGTCACTTTGTCCAAATAAGCCATTATGTGGCCAATTTTGTAGAAATAGTCATAATTGACACCAAAAATATTCTTATTCTTGTAGAAATCTCCTACACAAGTTTGTAGTTGGAGTCGGCTTCTGTAATTTTCCTTCAAAGAAAAAAAAAAAATCAAATAAACGTCTCTTTATTTCTTGCATTAATTTGCAAGAACTACACTCGGTCTGATTCATGCGGGATCATGATACGTAGGCAATCCACATAGGATTCGACCATTTCCATAACCAAAAAGAAAAAAAAAAAAAAAACAAAAAGAAAAAAAAAAGAGAAAAAAAAATCACAAAAAGAAAAAAGAAAAGAAAATAGCAGGAAAAAAAAAGGGAAATCAATAAGCGGAATACCTTAACGCTAACATGATGGTTTCGCTTTGTTAATCCAGAAAGTTGAGGTGGTTGGTTGTGGTAAACAAGATTCAAGGAGAATGATAACCGAAGCTGTTACGAGTGTCGAAGAGACGCAGGGTCAGAGAGTTCAACAAGGGTCAACTGTGGTTGAGGAAAATAGAACACTGAAACAACAAATGACCAAAATGCGTCAAGCACGGGCCAATGGCCAAGGACAGCCTTCTCATGAGTCACAGTCTGCTATACAGCAAAAAACAGCACCACTCTCCCGAGTATCACTCGTACTCGTTTGACCTTCCTGCAAACATTGAGAAGCCTACCCGAAAGAAGGTACAGGAAGAAATGGCCCAAAGATTGAAGAGAATCTTCTTGGCAAGCTGTCCATTGAAGTTGAGGATATTGAAACAGAAAGCGATCTTAATGCAGAATACAGTGGCTAAGATGCCATGCTTGTCAATTGGGAAGGTGCTCCACCTTTTGGAGTTTTGGTAGTTTTATTTTGGTGTCATTTCTGTTACCCGGGTTATTTCAGGGTTGTAATCCGGTCGTTGTCTTGAGAGTCAAAACCCTTTTGTCTTCGCTTTGTTTAGTAATAAAAATTGTTTAGTACCGTCTAGATTTGTAATTCTAGTCTAGTCTGTTCGTTTTGTTGTTCATCTTGTTGTTTCAACCCATCAGTGTAATACAACTCTTTGTTTCCCATCATTCCTAGTCATTCCATTTCTGATCACTTTGCAATTCTTCTCATACTGGTTTTAGCAACATGACATGCACATAATTCTAAGCCTGATTTTAAAAGTCAATGAAATAATGTTGAAGATGTAATGATACTCGGAAGAAATAAAAACATATTGGAATACTGTGAAGCCGGAATCAAGTGAACATTGGGGAAAGCGTAACATAAAGAAATGCTTTGGAAATGCATCATCAGTTTAAAGCCAAAGGCAAAAAATACCCCAAAGCTAAAAGAACCATTCGTGGTATCGAGATTGTTGCCCAATGGCACTGAGAATCATCAAATACATAAGGCAAAATGTGAATCAATCAAAGGTGTTTGACCTTGTAGTTTGTACTTGGTAGGTTTTGAAGATTGGAATGACGAAGGCATTTCGTTCGGCTATCCAAACACTTCGTCCATTGCTACCCCTTTGAGCCATATTATATTTTCTTTCATATCCTTCTTTCGGAATCAACAACAAAAATTGAGGACTGAGCGGGGAAATCAAATGGAGAAACAAAAGAAAAAGAAAAGAAAGAAAAGAATGCAATACAAGAAAGAAAATCGAGAGAAGTCAAATCGCAACAAGGAAGCGATCATATGTTCCGAACTACGTTTTGACTTGATCCCGAAAGGGTACGTAGGCAGCCTCACTGAGGTTCAGTCACAATAAAGGAAAAATCCAAAAAATCCCCCAAGAAGGAAACTGGGGCAGAAGTTATGTTTGTTGAAGGAATAAGATTCCGAAAGTTGTAATCATTAACCCGCGTTTAAAATATTTTGAGCCTTTATATCCTTTTTTTCTTAATCCCATCCAAAAGCCTACATTACAGTCCAAAGGAAGACCTTCCGATCAATCTTCAAGAAATGCCGAGTCAAACGAGCAAAGGTGAATCACATCAGGGGCAACACTCGAGTCCGAACAAAGGAGGAATGAAGAATTCAAGAAATAATGAGAACCGCCACGGGACTCCAAGATGAGAGAAATTAAAATGAGAGAGTCTTATCGGTGAAAACCCGCACGGGCACCGTAAGGCGACGGCGAGTCGAGAGAAAGAAAGAGCAAATGAGAGAGGCTTGATGGTGAAAACCCTATGGGCACTACAAGTCGACTAAGGATCAGATCAAAAAAATAAAGTGTTGAAGACCGGTTTCACAGCAGAGCTTGCAACAAGAGTTGAACATCAACTTTGCTATACAGAGAAGGCTAAAAGTGCATGTCAAGGTCGCTAGAGTCAGTTTTCTGTAGGTTTCTTGTTAGGAATTGTATTTTCCCTTCTCTCTATTCTTCACACCTTGTTTTACCCTCCCTCTTAGCGAGTCAGTCGGGTCATAACAAGTATAGAAATGATTTCAAAATTTTCCACCTAGCTTTCCAATTGCACGAGATGGGATTTAGCCAACACGACAATTGTCGTAAGTTAGGGAAAGACAAGGCCAGTCCTTTAAGCCAAAAGAGCAACATGTGCAATGAAGCGGGTAACAATAAAAATGTTTGGGGTTCATGCGAGACGCAAAGGTCGGCAAAGTGCCAACTCACAACAAATGGAAATATGGGAGTATATTTTGACAAAGGAAAGAGTCGGTCAAGAAACACCCAAGGTTGTCCAATGAAATCACTGAAGGAATCATAGACCTCAAGATCGGATTTTGCAGGATCCGTCAAGAAAGGAACAATATACATGCCATAAGGAAGATGGATTTTTGGATAGTCGGTGAACAGGAAAGGCATTCAAGTGGAAAGCAGTCGCCACCAAAGTTCAAGGCCACAACCAACCACCGCATTTAAACTAACGGATTTTTCTTTGCTTTGAAACAGGGGCATAGATGTTATTGGACCGATAGAGCCAGTAGCTTCCAATGGGCATAAGCTCATTTTGGTTGCGATTGGTTACTTTACCACATTGGGCCGAGGCGAAGGGAAAATTTGCGCCAAATTGGCAGGGACCATTTGTGGTATCGCGGGTGTTGTCCAATGGGGCATTATATTTAACGGATGTTGAAGGAAAGTGCGTAGAGATTGCTATCAATTCAGATGCAGTCAAAAGATACTATGTATGATTCCTTTTCAATTATGTGTTTTGTATTTTGTTGTGATTTTGGAATTGAAATGACGAAGGCATTTTATTCTCTATCCAAACACTTTATCCATTGACAACCCCTTTGAGCCTTAATGAATATATTCTTTCATATCCCTCTCTCGGAATCGCTTTTAGCACAATAAGATCGAAATTGACAAAATGAAAAAATGACAAAAAAAATGATGATGAAAAATGATGAAAAAAAAAGAGAGAGAAAAAGACAAAGAAATCGGGAAAAGTCAAAAAGAAATCCATCTAACTAATGAAGTTGGATGAACTACGTCTGACTTGATCCCGAAAGGGTACGTAGGCAGCCTCTCTGAGGTTCAGTCACAATAAAGAAGAAATCCAAAAATTCTCCACATATTGAAACTGGGGCAGAAGTTATGTTTAATAATTCCGAGAGTTGTAAATATCTTTGAACCCTCGTGAGATTTTGAGCCTTTGTACCTTTCTTTCTTAACCCATCCAAAAGTCACGTTACGGTCCAAAGAAAGACCTTCTGATCAATTCCGAAATGATAACGAATGCAATGAAGGAGGAGCGAAACATCGGACAACACTTGTGGTAAGAAAACAAAATACAAAAGGAAAAATGAGAAATAATGAAAAATGAGAGAGTCTCATCGGTGAAAACCTTAACCGGCACTGTGAGACGACTGTGAGTTTGAGAGAAATAAAATGAGAGAGTCTTGTTAGTGAAAACCTTAACAGGCACTGCGAGGCGATTGCGAGGTTGAGAGAATAAATGAGAGAGTTCTATTGGTGAAAACCTTTCGAGGCACCGTAGGGCGATCGTAAGGACTACCGGAAAAGAGAAAAGGTAACAAAAAATAGTATCGGTTTGGGCTGGAAACAATTCGAAGACAGAATAATGATTGGAACGAACTGGGTCAGAGTTTAAATACATGGCATGGTCAGCAGAATCAGCCGGCAAATACCCGGATAAGTTCTATCATCTCTCCAAAACGCCCTTACCTTTTTTTATTTTTCTGCATTTCATTGTTTACCTTTTGAGAGCTAACTACCAGCTCCTGATAACGAAAGCTGAAACAACACTGGGTCAGAAAGAAGGGAGAGTTGGGAAGGAAATAAGGAAGCTTGGCAAATACGGCCAAAGGAAAAGAAAACAAAACAAAAATGGAAAAAATGAGAAAATACAAAAGAGTCTGCAAGGGATAAGCAGTTGAAAGTTACACAGCATGAGAAAAGCAAAAAGAAGAAAGAAGTAGGGACGGCAGATGCCAGTTGCCAGCAGTTTATATCTAATAAGTTCTGTTTCATGCAGGAACAAATTGTCACTAATCACTTTAAAGTGAATGTGACCAATGTGGAAAATAGAAAACACCAAAAAGAGAAGTTCGCCAATAAGTGGAGAAATTCACAGGCAAGAGATAATTGGTAAAAGAAAATACCAAAAAGAGGAAGGTAACATCTTTTAAAATCCACTCCCCGGTCCTCAGGCTACGGGAATACTTTTCTGCATCGCATGGCATGTTTAATTTCTGTTAGGTGCCAACCTTCGAATACGGGAATACTTTTCTGCATCGCATTGCACGTTTAATTTCTGTTAGGCGGCCACCTTCGAATACGGGAATACTTTTCTGCATCGCATTGCACGTTTAATTTTCGTTAGGTGCCCACCTTCGAATACGGGAATACTTTTCTGCATCGTATTGCACGTTTAATTTCTGTTAGGCGCCCACCTTCGAATACGGGAATACTTTTCTGCATCGCACTGCACGTTTAAATTCTGTTAGGTGCCCACCTTCGAATACGGGAATAATTTTCTCCATCGCATTGCACGTTTAATTTCTGTTAGGTGCCCACCTTCGAATACGGGAATACTTTTCTGCATCGCATTGCACGTTTAATTTCCGTTAGGTGCCCACCTTCGAATACGGGAATATTTTTTCTGCATCGTATTGCACGTTTAAATTCTGTTAGGTGCCCACCTTCGAATACGGGAATACTTTTCTGCATCGCATTGCACGTTTAATTTCTGTTAGGTGCCCACCTTCGAATACGGGAATACTTTTCTACATCGCATTGCACGTTTAAATTCTGTTAGGTGCCCACCTTCGAATACGGGAATACTTTTCTGCATCGCATTGCACGTTTAATTTCCGTTAGGTGCCCACCTTCGAATACGGGAATATTTTTGCATCGCATTGCACGTTTAATTTCTGTTAGGTGCCCACCTTCGAATACGGAATATTTTTCTGCATCGCATTGCACGTTTAATTTCCGTTAGGTGCCCACCTTCGAATACGGAATACTTTTATGCATCGCATTGCACGTTTAATTCCGTTAGGTTCCCACCTTCGAATACGGGAATACTTTCGCATCGCATTGCACGTTTAATTTCGTTAGGTGTCCACCTTCGAATACGGGAATACTTTTCGCATCGCATTGCACGTTTAATTTCGTTAGGTGCCCACCTTCGAATACGGGAATATTCTTCTGCATCGCATTGCACGTTTAATTTCCGTTAGGTGCCCACCTTCGAATACGGGAATACTTTTCTGCATCGCATTGCACGTTTAATTTATGTTAGAGTGCCCACCTTCGAATACGGGAATATTTTTTCTACATCGCATTGCACGTTTAATTTCCGTTAGGTGCCCACCTTCGAATACGGGAATACTTTTCTCGCATCGCATTGCACGTTTAATTTATGTTAGGTACCCACCTTCGAATACGAGAATACTTTTTTGCATCGCATTGCACGTTTAAATTCCGTTAGGTGCCCACCTTCGAATACGGGAATACTTTTCTCTGCATCGCATTGCACGTTTAATTTTCGTTAGGTGCCCACCTTCGAATACGGGAATACTTTCTGCATCGCATTGCACGTTTAATTTCGTTAGGCGCCCACCTTCAAATACGGGAATATATTTCCGCACATCATGGTTTATATAGCTAAAAGCCCACACTGGAGCAGAAAAAGAAAAAAAAAGTAGTTTGTCGTTTTGTTTTGAGCAGGTTCAGCTCGAGGGCAAGAAGTACCATTGAAAATAAAAAAAAAGGGAAAACAAGAAAACAAGAAAGGAAAACAAAAAAGGAGAGTCAGCATCTCAAAAATCAAAGAAAAAGAGACAAGGAGAAGCAAACAAAAGCTAGGATAGGAATAATTGTAATTGTAGAATCATAGCTTAGAATAACTTCTTCATTTTACATTCCCCCCGGTGTAATAAGGAGGTCAGCAAGCAGTAACCGCAACAGCAGCAACAGTAACAGCAAAAATCACAGTTTCCATTGGTAGTCCCAGCTACCAAAATTTTCCGAACTACATTGACCTGATTCCCTTTTAGCCAGGGATATGTAGGAAACCTCTTGAAGCAAAGGTTCGGTCAAAATTTTGAAAAAAAAATGCTTCTCACGGAGTGCTCAAACGGGCAAAAATCGCTCGTATCCGCTCACTTGTCTTTGCACAGAAACTCTTCGTGTTTACGCGCAAAGATGGGCAGCTGTGAGCACGTGATTTTTGCCCTATATGAGAATTACTCCCAAAAATTCAAAATAAAAGAGTTTTGTGTTTTGCAATTGTTGTGAATTTAGTGTCATTTTTAAAAAAATAATGACAATATATATATATATATATATATATATATATATATATATATATATATATATATATATATATATATATATATATATATATATATCGCATTTGCATTTAGGATTTAATTCTACAATTAGGAGTAATTAATTTTATCTTACAAAAATGAAAATCACAAAAATAGGCATCTTTTGCATTTTAGCCTTTAATGTCCAAATTGTGTGATTGTATTTTAATTACCATTTAAAATTAGGTGACAATTATTATTATGAGATTAGTATTTCAAGATAATTTTAGTTTTTATAAATTAATCTTAGTATTTTGGGCTTTATTAATTAGGAAGTTGAATAATGGAGAAGAACAAAATGGAAAAAATTTGGATTGGGCCATCTTGCAAATTAAGTTACAAGCCCAATCCTAAGAACCCTTACCCAACCCAAAACCCCTTGGCCCAAGAAGAAAATTTCAAGATTTTTTTAGCAAAAAATAATCATAATTACATGACATAAAGTAGTGGGGGCAAGGAAATCAAGGAAGAAAACAAGGAGAGGAAAACATGGATTAGTGGGTTTTCTTTAAATTAAAAAAATATTTTCTTTTTAATAAAAAATCTGAAAATTTTCGAAATTATTGCCTATAAATAGAAGAGAGGATTTATGAAAAAAAGGGGAAAAAAGAGAGGAAAAATAGGAAGAGAAGAAAAAATAAAAAAAATTCCCTAATGTGGTATACACTCGATATACACTCTGGACACAGAAGTATACACGGCAAAAAATTCAATTTTTGAGAGTTTCTTTTGAGAATTGAAAAGAGTTCAAAGCTAGAAAGACAAAACAAAGAGAAAATCTGGAATATATTTTTCTTTTCTATTTTTTATTGGTTTTTGTTTTTTTCCGTATTGCTGGGATTTTCGGGATTGAGGTGTTGAAGCTACTGCTGGTTGTTACTGTTGTTGTTGTTGTATTTTCACCGCCCTGTTGATTTTCCATCTTCCATTCCTTTCAAAACCAGGTACACTTCTCTTATGAATGATGTTGTATTGACGTTCCTGATGAAATAAAAATGGAGATCCAGTTTAAATTCATGATGTTCTATAGTTTATAGTTTATAATTGTAATTTGTTTATTGTTGTAGTATGTAGTAGCTGAAAAATAGAAATCAAACAAACGATGTAATAGCTTAGTGATAGAGTAGGTAGTATAATAGTAGTAGTATAGTAGCAGTAGCTTATCACTTAGTTTAATTAGGTAAAAACTCCTAAAACATAAATTAGGATATCACTTTTCTACAAAAATCGCTAATTATTCATAGTAAGCTTCTTCATAAAAATGAACTCACATAGTTAGCTACACTGGCTTGAATCTGTACATAAACGTAAGTAGGATTTAAATCTTAGTAAAATCAGTGGTTTAGTAATGCTTAAGTCGTGAAGACAATTGGATTAGATATTGGGTTTGTGTATTTGAAAAACTGATTTATAAAGTCATCACTCGTATAGCTAGTTAATTTTGTGGATCTAAGTTAGAATCTGAGTAATTTGGGGAGGAAAGAGTTAAATAATGCATCAACCTGACTTGTAATATCTAATAGGATTGATTCAGTAAAACCAGTAGTGTGATTGTACAAACCTATGCATGATTCCCTTTAGCCTTAGATGATCAATAGGTAATTAACTTAACTGTTCTTCAAGCAGCATATATAATCGAATTGTTCTTCCTTAGAATTTTCAACTAGTAGCTAATGTAGATGTTAGTATCAATTTATTAATAAAAGTCGAGATCATAAAAGAGTCTTTTAACTCTAGTCCGGGGTATAGTAGATAATTGATTCATGATTTGTTGATAGATTGTATACTGATTTCTCTTTTAATGAATAAAACATTTTGAATTCATTCTATTTTACATCATTGTTTTGTTTACGTTTCAGCTTTTGGTTATTTCAATATAGTCTGAATCTGTTATATAAAAACGGGCTTAAACTGCGTCATGAACTCTGTCGAAGTGGTCAAGTGCAAGCCTGAAGACTGCCTGGGCTTTAAGGCCCGGGCTGGCCCAATGTTGATCCGGTTAATCGAATGAAGAGACCAGGCCCCCATTAAATATCAAAACCCGATGGGCCTGGAATACTTAGTGTAAAAATCGGTTAAGGAAAAAAACACGATTAGAAAAGCATAGTATATACTTCTTAGGATTGAACTTTAAAATTAACTTGGGATGAGCCTCGCCCGACTTTAAACAAGCGGGGCCCCCATTTAGTAATGTTTTAATACAATTAGACTCGGGAAGACTACTAGCTAATTCCATAGTCTTACCCAAAACAATTGAAAGCCGATAGACTATTTTAGGGCACAATTTTAATATACTTTCCATTGAACGAGTGTGCACTTGGTGCGACTCAAATCCAAATCTCGGCAAAGCTGAAATACACCGAAAGTCATAGGCGTACTGGTTGCGGTATGACTCGAGGCGTGTTTTCGCGATGCCGCAAATTCTCTAAAAAATAATACTTAATGTAAAAAAGCACTATATGTTGTTAAAAATCTGTGATTAAGTCAAGCAAGAGTCAGGAACGACAATTGAGCGACCGTGCTAAAACCACGGAACCCGGGAATGCCTAACACCTTCTCCCGGGTTAACAGAGTTCCTTATCCGGATCTTTGCTTCGCAGACATTTTTACGAGTCAAAATTCCTCGGATTCGGGATTAACCGGTGACTTGGGACACCATTATCATTCCCAAGTGGCGACTCTGATTAATCTCAATAAAATCCCGAACCGATTGTCCTTTAATTGGAAAAACTCCTTCCCTTACGTTATTTTATCCATTTCGGATATTTGAGCGTCGGGGTATACCCTACGAGCGTATTTATATGCTTATTTTCCCAAAAGTGGGGTAGTAAAAAGGGAGGTGTGACATTACTTAAAAGGGCAGCTCGATACACAGATTCACATAGAGTTCGAAGAGTTTGGAGAAGGGCCGCACGTTAATGCTGATTATTTCATATACATAAATAATCTACACATATTAACGGGAAAATTCAAAAATAGACATATTTACCACTGGTCGTTGAAAAATAGCCAAGTTTCAAAAGTCATCAAAATTTAGCCACTTTAATATGAGCGAAAACACTGTTCAAAATCTGAAAAAATATGCCCGTAAATTTTACTGGAGTTCCAGCATAAATATGTTTGAACTCCTGTAAATTTTACGGGAGTTCCAGGATAACTATGCTGGAAATCCCGCAAATTTTACCGGAGTTCAAACATAATTATGCTGGAACTCCCGCAAAATTTATGGGAGTTCCAGCAGTATAATTGTTGTCCAGTATAATATACTGGAGTTTGGAGCACTAGTGCTCTAGTCTCCCGCAAATTTTACAGGAGATAGCAAAGTATACCGGTCCAGCATAATATACTGGAGTTCGTACACAAATGCACTAGAACTCTCGTATATTATACTTGACCGGTCCCTGTTGCAGCAAACTAGTAGCTATTTTTCATTGACTTCGTAGTGGCTATTTTTTATTGACCGGTGTGAAAACTGGCTATACCATGAAATTTTAACCAAATAACCAATAGCTGCTCACCCAACCAACAACGAAAATAACAAACACAATGCAATTTTACAGGTGAAGTCTAGGGAGATAATATGTATGCAGACCTTACCTTTACCTTATGAAGGAATAGGTTATTCATCTGACCATTTAAACTAAAAATAGTCGGTGAAGGTATAATATATACATAATTTGTGTACTATATGTATAATTGAGTATAATCAATGTAGAAACTACGTATATAACTAAAAAAAACACGATGAATATGAATGTTATTTGTTTAAGGATCCCAATAATCTACGGAAGACCCAATAATTAAAATGGTTGTGATCCAAAACTCATAAACTTAAGGGAATTTTACTTATTTATGCCTATTATAAACTTATTTATCCTTCTCAGATAGGTTATTACTTAATCACATTAGCATATACAATTTATCAGTTATATATAAAAATTTGTAAAGTACCATTAGAAAGGTATCTCCATCCTCGTCTTCTTCCTGCGGACTGCGGACTGCAAACTTCTCCACCCCTACAAATAACCAAGATTAATTGTACTTTACAAAATTTCAGTTCCATCGACTTTCTGTATTTATATTGTAACATTCAGTGTATTGTACTCAACAGATTTGTTGGTTTAATTTCAGGATGTTAGCTTAACCTCTCTAAGTAGATTTCTTTTAGCTTTCTGATATCGATAAACTAAGTAATATTAATTAGAGGCGAATCCAAGATGTGAAGTAGACATCAATATTTACATAAGAAAATAAATAAATTCATCATCAGTTATGTAGACAAGGAAGAGCCTTGACTCTTTTGTTTAATTGGGTCTTAAGTTAGAAGCAGTATACGGTTATCTACTTAATAAAAATTTTGATTTTGTTGAGTCTTAAGTTAGAAAAGGTATATGATTTAATTCTACCTAATAATTTTTTTTTAACAATAGAAGCTCACTTAAATATTTATCAAAAGAATTATCTAAAACGTGATTTGAACCTTTGACCAACATAAGAGAAATTAAGCTTCTAACCAACAGGTTAGTAAGCAGCTTTTAACCGGCAGACAGGGGTGTCAAATGTGGCAGGGCAAGTTAAGGCGGTTCAGGTACTTCCTTCTTCTGTTCGTTCGAGTACGAACGATTATTTTAGAGATAAAGAATGTGACGATCCAAAGGGTTATCACTTATTTTTTTACCCATTATGTACTTTCGAGGCCTTGAAAACCTAATTTAGGGTTACTTCGATTTGTGTGCGCAATCCGGATGCGTAGCCGAAAAGCTAAATATGAATTATGTGAGAAAAATACTAATTTTTTATATTAAAATAAATAAATTTGACTTCGGTCAATATTATTGGGTAAACAAACCCAGACAATGATTTGACGGTCCCGGAGGGCCCGTAGGAAAATATGAGATTTAGGCGTATGCCAGGAATCGAATTCTAAGGTCCCCCCCGAGAAATGAATTTTTATGTGAAATTATTTTCTAAAAATAATTAAGGAAATTGGAAATAAAATTTGATTAGAAGACTACGGTATCGGGCCAGTATTCTAGTTTCGGCATCCGGTACAAATCTTATATATGATTTAAGCACTTTATGTAAAGTTTGGTTGAAAACGGACGTCGTTTGATGTGTTTCGGACTTAAAATGAAAATTTGATGTTTTATGAAAATTTAGAAGGAATCATGAATTTTGAGGGTTAATTCGATGATTATGATGTTATGATGGCGATTTGATCACACGGATAAGTTTGTAGGACATTTCTGAGGTTGTGCATATGTTTGGTTTGGAGCCCCGAGGACTCGGTAAGTTTGGGAAAGGCCATGAGTGCATTTTTGAACTTAGAAAAAAATTGGTATCTTCAGTTCATGTATCTTCGCATTTATGAAGAAGTTCTCGCAAATGCGAGCGTTTGATCCCAAATGCGAGAAAGGGGGAATCTTGCACTGGGTCGCAAATGCGACCATTTTGATCACAAATGCGACAATGAGCCAGTCGCAAATGCAACTTTTTGCTCGCAGATGTGAAGTATGGATTTTTCAAGAGGATTCAGACATGTGAACCCATGTTTGGTCGGGGTTCGTAGTTGTGAACCCCAGTTCACAATTTCCATATCTGCAACATGCATTTTTTCATACTTAGTCGAATTTTGAATCATTTTTCACTCCATTTTCAAAACACAACTCCTTGGGCGATTTTTCAAGAACAAGACTTCTTCCAAATCATTTGTAAGTTGATTTTTACTCATTTCTTCCAATCATTGATATCATTTAATATGTTTTCAACTTAAAATCATGGATTTTCATGGGTGTAATTGGGGGTATTGCGTAGAACCTAGATTTTTCTAAAATTGGGAATTTGGACCTCAATTTGAGGTTCGATTTCAAAAAAAAAATTATATATTTGGGTTCGTGGGGGAATGGGTAATCGGGTTTTAGTTCGAACCTTGGGTTTTGACTACTTGGGTCAGGGGCATTTTTGACCTTCTTGGGTAAAACCATTTGAAACTCATTTTCAAATATTGGGGTTGATTCATTTAGTATTTATTAATGTAATTATGTAATTTGTGACTAGATTCGAGCAGATTAGAGGTGGAATCACAGGGTAAAGCTATAATTGAGGCTTGAGTTGAGTTAAAAGCATCGAGGTAAGTGTTTGGTTTAACCCTAGATTGAGGGATTAGGAGTTGAGTCTTAATATCTATGTGGTATTTGTCGAGTACGATGTGTAGGCATGGTAACGAGTATCTACACGTTGGTGTCTAGCATGACCGTGGGTCTTTAAATTGTGAATATTTTGAATTTGCTATATTCTAATGCCTTGGTTATGGTTTCTAATTGTTGGTGATGATTCTTAATTGAACCATTTGGAGCATTGGCTCAAGTGGTAACATGAGATATAAAATGAAAGTGAAAGAAGAGAATGAGTTGTTAAATTGTTCCCTTGCTGAGATGTTGAGATCGTTGAGGTTATGCCCTTGCCGGGATTAATTATGTAATTGTGTTTCCTTGCCGGGATTTCTATTATAAATTTGCTAATTTCCTTGCCCTTGTTTGTGATTGTTATTTGGGTGAGGAAGAGTGTTAAAGCACGTAGGGTGATGTCGTACATTATTTGTTTACTGTAAGGAAAGAATGTAAAGCACGAAGGATGATACCGTGTATTGTTTGCTTATTATGAGAAAAGAGTGTTAAAGCATGAAGGGTGATATCGTGCCATACGATGTACCATTCCGTGCCGATTTAATTAATTATATGTGAGGAACGAGAGTAAAAGAATGAAGGATGATATCGTGCACATGTTATTGCTTGTCGAGTATGAGAGTAAAAGTACGAAGAGTGATGTCGTGCACTTGTCGATCTCTGTTTTCATTACTTATGATAGAGTTGTGTTATTTCCTTCATTACTGGGCGACTTTTATTTGGAATTTGTCATTTCCCCACAGCATGCTCCCTCTCCCATATTATTTAGCTGTCTTCGTATTTCGATTTTGTGGTATGTGTATATAAAATTGCACATGTTTATGTGGTAGTCCGATCTAGCCTCATCACTACTTCGACGGGGTTAGGCTAGGCACTTACCAGCACATGGGGTCGGTTGTGCTAATACTACACTCTTTGCTATTTTGTATAGATCCAGGTTTCGGACAGCAGCAGTAGTATGGGAGCAGGCCTTCAGTCCAGCGGGACTCGAGGTAGCCTTACAGGCATCCATAGGCCCGGCGTCTCCTTTATCCTTTATTTTAGTCTTTTATCTCATTGTATTCGAGACAAATAGTTTATTTTCTCGTTCAGACGTTTGTATTTAGTATTTTTATTAGTTCGTGAGTATTGTGACACTAGTCTTGGGTAGAGGCTTATGTTGCATTTTCCGCATTTCTATTTTCTTTTTCTCTAATTTAAGACTTTTGCTTATTTAGTTAATTCTATTATTTTTTTTATATTACTGCCGATAATTGTTAAAAAGGGATTATGTTATTAATGAAAAAGTAATTAAATTTGGCTTGCCTAGCTCCCATTAGGAGGCACCATCACGACTCCCGAGGGTGAAAATTCAGGTCGTGAGAAGTTGGTATCAGAGCACTAGGTTACATAGGTCTCACAACTCACGAACAAACTTAGTAGAGTATGAGGGATCAGTATGGAGACGTTTGTATTTATCCCCTACAGGATACAGAGTGTTGAAAAGTTTCGCTTTCGTTCTTTCTTGTGGTTCGGTTCTGTTTCTCAATGCTAATTGAAATTCTACTTTGTTCTTTTGCAGATGGCGAGAACACGCGCTTCCTCATCTTCCGATCAGCAATCCGAGCCCTAGGAAGCTCCTACAAGGGACAGAGGGCAAGGACGAGGCCGTGCTCGAGGCCGAGGTAGCAGTAGAGCTCAGCCCAGCGCAGTAGCACCAGCAGCGGAGCCTCAGTTGACTTTGAGGAGGAGGTTCTGGCCCCAATAGTTCCGGTGGGCCCAGCTCAGGTCTGAGATGGGTTTATTTCTACTCCAGTTCTTCAGGACGCTCTGGTCCGATTGTTGGGCCTCATGGAGAGTGTCACCCGAGCAAGACTGCTTCCTGTAGAACCAGCCGCTTCTCAGGCTGAAGGAGGAGCCTAGAATCCTGCTATACGCACTCCGCAGCAGGTAGCTCCCCAGGTTCAGATTCCAGTGGTTCAGCCAGCCATGGCAATTTAGCCGGGAGTGGTTTCTCAGACCAGCGATGGAGTGGCTATGTCCGAGGATGATTTGTGGAGGCTGGATAGGTTCACCAAGCTTTTTACATCTACATTCAGTGGTGCATATACTAAGGATCCCTAGGATTACCTGGATAGTTGTCATGAGTTCTTCAGAACATAGAGATCGTTGAAACCAATGGGGTCGACTTTGCTACATTCTGATTGTCTGGATCCGGCAAGAATTACTTAGAGAGAGGCTTATTGGAGGCAGTTTGAGTGCCTCCAGTAGGGTTCCATGATAGTCATCTAGTATGAGACCAGGTTCATTGACTTAGCTCGCCATGCCCTTATTATACTTCCCACTTAGAGTGAGAGAGTGAGATGGTTTAATGATGGACTTATTTAGCCGGTTCGTCTCTAGATGGATAGAGAGGCGGGAAGTGACATCACTTTTCAAGAGGCGGCTAATGTGGCTCGGAGTATTGAGATAGTACTATCATAGGGGGGTAGTCATGGGGGAGACAAGAGGCCTCGTCATTCTGGCATATTCAGTGGTACTCGTCTGGAGGTAGAGATTCATATGGTAGAGGCCATCCTCCTAGGCCCTTTCAGTCAGCTCTCCAGGATTTTTACGGTGCATCAGGTGGTTCTGGTTCTCAGGCACACTATTCTGATCAGCATCCATTTAGTGTACTGCCAGCTCCTATCAACGCACTGCCACTTTAGAGTTTCCGTGGTGGTCATTCAAGCCAATAGGGCTAGTAGACTCAATAGACGAGGGCTTTTTACATTTGTGGCGACACAGGTCATATTGCCAGATTTTTCCCTCGAGCACCAAGAAGTTCTTAGCACCAGGGTTCTCATGCCATGGTTCAGGCACCAGGTGTTCCACAGAGAGCTAGAGGTGGGGGTAGAGGTTCTAGAGGTGGAGGTAGAGGTTCTAGAGGTGGAGCTCAGGTAGCCAGGGGTGGAGGCCAACCAGCAGCAAATCGACTTAGGGATATGGTTCAGGTGGTGGGGCCTAGACCTGTTGGTATTCTCTTCAGGCTAGGCCCGAGGCTGAGGCTTTAGATGTAGTCATTATAGGTACGGTTCTGGTTTGTGATCGAGATGCTTTAGTACTATTTGATCCAAGGTCTACGTATTCATATGTTTCATCTTATTTTGCATTGTGCTTGGTCATGCCTAGTAATATATTGGGTGTTCATGTATATGTGTCTATACCGGTGGGTGACTCTATCGTGGTCGACCGAGTCCATCGTTCTTGTATTGTAATGATTGGGGGTCTGGAGACTCGTGTAGATTTGTTGCTCTTAGATATGGTTGACTTCGATATCATATTGGGGATGGACTGGTTATCACCCTATCATGTTATCTTGGACTTCCATGCCAAGACTGTGACCTTAGCTTTGCCGGGTAATCCTCGTTTAGAGTGGAGAGGTACTTCAGGTTATTCTACCTACAGCGTGATTTCGTACGTGAAGACTCGGTATATGGTCGAGAAGGGTGTTTGGCCTATTTGGCTTATGTTTGCGATTCTAGTACTAAGATCCCTCATGTTGATTTGGTACCCATTGTTCGGGAGTTTCCGGATGTTTTCCCTTCAGACCTGTCGGGTATGCCACCCGACAGGGACATTGATATTTGTATTGATTTGGCTCTGGGCATTCAGCGCATTTCTATCCCGCCATATCGTATGCCCCCGACGGATCTAAAGGAGTTAAAGCACCAGTTGCAGGATTTGCTAGAGAAGGGTTTCATTAGAACTAGTGTTTCGCCTTGGGGCGTGCCGATGTTATTTGTTAAGAAGAAGGATGGAATAATGAGTTGTGCATAGATTACCGGCATTTGAACAAGGTAGCGGTCAAGAATATGCTGCCGAGGATTGATTATTTGTTCGACCAGCTTTAGGGTGCCAGATTATTCTCTAGGATTGATTTGCGATCTAGCTACCATTAGTTGAGGATTAGGGCATCTGATGTCCCTAAGACTGCTTTTTGCACTCGGTATAGGCATTATGAGTTCTTGGTCATGTCATTTGGGTTGACCAATGCCCCAACAACATTTATGGAGTTGATAAATCGAGTGTTGAGGCCTAATTTAGATTTGTTCGTGATAGTCTTTATTGACGATATATTGATATACTCCCGCAACTAGGATGAGCACGGGCAGCACCCTAGAGTGGTTCTTCAGACTTTGAGGGATAGTTAGTTATATGCCAAGTTCTCCAAGTGTGAGTTCTAGCTGAGTTCAGTTGCATTTCTTGGTCACATTGTATCAGTAGAGGGTATGCAGGTGGACCCGAAGAAGATTGTGGCAGTCAAGAACTGGCCTAGACCAGCATCAGCTATAGAGATTCGGAGTTTCTTGGGGTTGGCAGGCTACTATCTTCGATTTGTGGAGGAGTTTTTATCTATTGCAGCCTTAATGACTAGGTTGACCCAGAAGGGTGCTCAGTTCAAATGTTCAGACGAGTGTGAGGCGATATTTCAGAAGCTCAAGACAGCTCTAACCACAACACCGGTATTGGTTTTGCCCATAAGATCAAGGTCGTATATAGTCTATTATGATGCTTCCCATATTGGTCTTGGTGCAGTATTGATGCAGGATGGAAAGGCCATTGCTTATGGTTCGCGGCAGTTGAAGATTCATGAGAAGAACTATCCAGTGTATGATTTAGAGTTAGCGGCTATTGTTCACGCATTGAAGATTTTGAGGCACTATTTGCATGGTGTGGCATGTGAGGTGTTCACTGATCACAAGAGTTTTTAGTACCTGTTAAAGAAAAAGGAGTTGAATTTGAGGTAGAGGAGGTGGCTGGAGTTGTTGAAGGATTATGATGTCACTATTCTTTATCATTCGGGGAAGGCCAATATAGTGGCTGATGCTTTGAGTAGGAAGTCAGCCAGCATGGTTAGTCTTGCTTATATTCTGGTTAGTTAGAGGCCACTTGCTTTGGATGTTCAGGCTTTAGCCAATCAATTCATGAGACTGGATGTTTTTTAGCCCAGTCGTGTGTTAGCTTGCACATTCATCATTGTTCATTATTGGAGCGTATCTGTGATCAACAGTCTGATGATCCCCATTTGTGTGACCTAAGAGACGCGGTGCAGTGCGGAGGTGCCAGGTAGGTTACCTTAGATGATGATGGATTTTTGAGATTGCAGGGCTGAGTATGTGTGCCTAATGTGGATGGACTTCGAGAGTTGATGTTGGAAGAGGCCCATAGTTCCTGGTACTCTATTCATCCGAGAGCTGCGAAGATGTACCAAGATTTGTGGCAGTATTATTGGTGGCGTAGAATGAAGAAGGATATTATGGCATATGTGGATTGTTGTTTGAATTGTCAGCAGGTTAAGTACGAGCATCAGAGGTCGTGTGGTTTATTTCAGAGTGATTAATATTCCCAAGTGGAAAATGGGAGCGTATCACTACAGATTTCGTTGTTAGACTCCTACCGACGCAGAGGAAGTTCGATGGAGTGTAGGTTATTGTTGATAGTCTGACCAAGTTAGCATATTTCATTCTTATGGTAGTCTCTTCTTCTTTTGAGAGGTTAGTAGAGATCTATATACGGAAGATTGTTCGCCTTTATGGTGTGCCCATGTCTATCATTTCAAATCGGGGTACGCAGTTTACCTCACGCTTTTGGAGAACGGTGCAGCGAGAGTTGGGCACATGGGTTGATTGAAGCACAGCATTTCATCCCCAGACGGATGATAAGTCCGAGCGGACTATTCAGATTCTAGAGGATATGCTTCGAGCTTGTGTTATTGACTTTGGAGGTTCGTGGGATCTATTTTTTCCTTTAGCAGAGTTTGCCTACAACAATAACTACCATCCAAGCATCTAGATGGCTCATTATGAGGCTTTATATGGTAGGCGGTGTCGGTCTCCGGTTGAATGGTTTGAGCCGGGAAAGGCTTGGTTGTTGGGTATGGATCTGGTTCAAGAGGCCTTGGACAAGGTCGGGATCATTCAGGATAGGCTTCGTTCAGCTCAGTCCAGAGCAAAAGAGCTATGAAAATCGTAAGGTTTGAGATGTAACCTTCATGGTTGGTGAGCGGGTATTTCTCCGAGTATTGCCTATGAAGGGCGTGATGAGATTTGGGAAGAAGGGCAAGCTTAGCTCTAGATTCATTGGTCTGTTTGAGATTATTTATCGAGTGGGAAAGGTGGCTTATAGATTTGCATTTCCGCCTAGGCTATCCTCCATGCATCCAGTGTTTCATGTATCCATGTTTTGTAGGTATCATGGCGATCCAGCCCACGTGTTAGATTTCAGCACTGTCCAGTTGGAGGACTTCTCTTACGAGGAGGAGCCGGTAGCTATTTTGGACCGGCAGGTTCATCAATTGAGATCCAAGAGTTTCCTTTTGTTCATGTTCGGTGGAGAGGTCAGCCTCCTGAGGCATCAATCTGTGAGTCCATGTCCGATATGCAGAGCCATTACCCTCATCTGTTAGGGCGGTTCAGGTACTTCCTTCTTCTGTCCGTTCGAGGACGAACGCCTATTTTAGAGGTAGAGAATGTGACGACCCAATTGGTCATCATTTATTTTCTTATCCATCTGGTACTTTCGAGGCCTTGAAATGGTCGTTTAGGGTTGTCTCGATTTGTGCGTACAGTCTGGACACGTAGCCAGAAAGCTTAAATATGAATTCTGTGAGAAAAATTCTAAATTTTGGTATTAAAATGAATAAATTTGATTTTGGTCAACATTTTTAGGTCAACTGACCCGGACCCATGATTTGACAGTCTCGGGGGGTCCGTAGGAAAATATGTAATTTGGACGTATGCCCAAAATCGAATTCCGAGGTCCCAAGTCCAAGAAATGAATTTTTGTGTGAAATTATTTTCTGAAAATAATTAAGGAAATTAGAAATAAGATTTGATTAGAAGACTAGGGTATCACGCCCGTATTCTCATTTCGGCGCCCGGTACAAGTCTATATATGATTTAAGGCACTTTATGTAAAGTTTAGTTGAAAACGGACGTCGTTTGACGTGTTTCGGACTTAAAATGAAAATTTGATGTTTTATGAAAATGTGGAAGAAATATGGATTTGAGGCTTAATTCGATTATTATGATATTATTTTGGTGATTTGATCGCACTAATAAGTTCGTATGATGTTTCTGAGGTTGTGCGTATGTTTGGTTTGGAGTCCCAATGCTCGGGTGAATTTGGGATAGGCCGTGAGTGCATTTTTTAACTTGGAAAAAATCTGGTATCTTCAGTTCTAGTACCTTTGCATTTGCAAAGAATTTCTCGCAAATGTGAGAAAGGGGGAATCCTGCACTAGGTCGCAAATGCGACAGTTAGCCAGTCGCAAATGCAATTTTTTGCTCGCAGATGTGAAGTATGGATTTTTCAAGAGGGTTCGCAATGCGAACCTTGATTTGCATTTCCCATATTTTGTTGGGGTTCGCAATTCCCATATCTGCAGCCTGCATGTTTTCATACTTAGTCGAATTTTGAACCATTTTTCACCCCATTTTCAAAACACAACTCCTTAGGCGATTTTCCAAGAACAAGACTTCTTCCAAATCATTTATAAGTTAATTTTTACTCATTTCTTTCAATCATTAACATCACTTAACATGTTTTCAACTTAAAATCAAAGATTCTTATTGGTGAAATTGGGGGTTTTGGGTAGAACCTAGGTTTTTCTAAAATTGGGGATTTGGACCTCAATTTGAGGTCCGATTTCGAAACAAATAATATATTTGGATTTGTGGGGAAACGAGTAATCGGATTTTGGTTCGAACCTCGAGTTTTGACCACATGGGCCCGGGGGCAATTTTGAAATTTTTGGGAAAAACTTTGGAAAATTTATGTTGAAGGAGCTAAGAGGAAGCATTTAGTGTATGTTAATGTAATTAAGTAATTTGTGGCTAGATTCGAGTGGATTAAAGGTGGAATCACGGGGTAAAGCTATAGTTGAGGCTTGAGTTGAGTTCAAAGCATCGAGGTAAGTGTTTGGTTTAACCCTAGCTTGAGACAGGCGTCCGCAGGCCTGGCGTCTCATTTATCCTTTATTTTAGTATGTTATCTCATTTTATTTGAGAGAAATAGTTTATGTTCTCTTTCAGACATTTATATTTAGTATTCTTAGTAGTTCGTGAGTATTGTGATACTAGTCTTGGGTAGAGGCTTATGTTGAATTTTTTGCATTTTTGTTCTGTATTTCTCTAATTTAAGACTTCAACTTATTTAGTTAATTCTGTTTTTTTATAATTACTGTCGATAATTGTTAGTAAGCGATTATGTTATTAATGGAAAAAGTAATTAAATCTGGCTTGCCTAGCTCCCATTAGTAGGCACCATCACGACTCACAAGGGTGAAAAATCTAGGTCGTGATATCTTTTTAATACAAAATTAACTAGTTGTCTATAAAATTCATCTGTTAAAAAGTATTTAACAGATGCAATATTGAAGATATGTGGAGACCATGTGATTAATGTAGAACGCAATATAAATGCAACCAGAAAAGAGTAAATCTTAATATAAATATGTAACGTGAAAATAAAAATTTAAAATATAGTAAAACCTTAGAACACAGAGTGATGGATTTGGTCAGTGTGAACTATGGCAGTATGGCGTGGTATGATACCATAATTTTATCAAGGAATTTTTACATGTGTATACCATATAGTAAACCTTATTACCAATCATGCCACCTACCATGCCCCATTGAAATTTTAAAAAAAATTAAATTTTTCCTTGCCCTGCCCCACCCCCCCCCCCCCTATTTATCTTATACCCTGCCCCGCATCAATTGTCATTCCTACCAGCTTAGGTTGGATTGAGTTAAGTTTGTTGGAGCTGAAGTTAGTAGTGGTATGTAGTTAAGATGTGTCAGCCCATCTATAATTATGTTATTTTTATTTCGACCCATTAAGTGAACGGCCCAATTGTATTATGTACATATAAGAGACTCCTTACAATGTATTAGCTGAACATTTCATTTTGGAAATAACACACACTACATTTTTTCTCAAAGTAATGCAGTAAAATGTAAATAAGAAGAGATAGAAAGAAGGGAGAAGAGTTTTGTTCTTTCACTTTGGTGTATTTTTCCATTGCAATTACATGGCCTTTTATAGGCATAAAAAGCAAAGAAGATTGACATAAAATAGAAGATTTAATCTTTCAATTATTCACAACATGGGCATCCAATGTAGTATCCAATGTAGCATCCAATGTTGTAAAATTATTCATAACACTCCCCCTTGGATGTCCATGTAACATAATGTGTCTCACTAAGAACTTACAAAAAAAATATTGGGATGTACATAGTTATTTATAATATACATTGCTTGTTGCCTCATTAAAAACCTTACTAAGGAAAACCCAGTGGGACAAAACCTTGGTTAAGGAAAAGAGTGCAGCATGTACTTACTCCCCCGATGAAAAATCACTTAATGTTTCGAAGACGACGCATTCCAATCTTATATATCAGCTTTTCAAATATTGAGGTTGGTAATGCCTTAGTGAACGGATCAGCCAAATTATCACTTGAACGAACTTGTTGTACATCTATTTCACCACTCTTCTGAAGATCATGAGTGAAAAAGAATTTTGGTGAAATGTGTTTTGTTCGATCTCCTTTGATATATCCTCCTTTCAATTGAGCTATGCATGCAGCATTGTCTTCATACAATATTGTTGGAATATTCTCTTTCGAAGAAAGACCACATGTTTGCTGAATGTGTTGAGTTATAGATCTTAACCAAACGCATTCTCGACTTGCTTCATGAATGGCTATTATCTCTGCATGATTTGAAGAAGTAGCAACCATAGTTTGTTTTGTTGAACGCCATGATATGGCTGTACCTCCACTTGTAAATAAATAGCCTGTCTGAGATCGACCTTTGTGTGGATCAGACAAATATCCTGCATCTGCATAACCAATCAATGATGGCTTGGATTCATTTGAATAAAATAAACCCATATCAATGGTCCCTTTAAGGTATCTAAATATATGTTTAATACCATTCCAGTGTCTTTGTGTTGGCGAAGTACTAAATCTTGCCAATAAGCTTACCGAGAAAGCTATATCTGGTCGGGAATTATTAGCAAGATACATTAATGCCCCAATTGCACTAAGATATGGTACTTCGGCACCAAGAAGCTCTTCTTCATTTTCATGAGGTCTGAATGGATCTTTCTTTATATCAAGTGATCTTACAACCATCGGGGTACTCAATGGATGTGCTTTATCCATATAGAATCGCTTTAAAATCTTTTCGGTGTATGTTGATTGATGGACAAATATTCCATCTTTCATATACTCAATTTGTAGACCAAGACAAAATTTTGTCTTTCCAAGATCTTTCATTTCAAATTCTTTCTTCAAACAATCTACTGTTTTTGGAAGCTCCCCAAGAGTTCCAATGATATTTAAATCATCAACATATACGGCGATTATAACAAATTCAGATCCAGACCTTTTTATAAAGACACAGGGACAAATTGGATCATTCTTGTACCCTTCTTTCAACAAGTATTCACTCAGACGATTGTACCACATACGACCTGATTGTTTCAATTCGTACAAAGATTTCTGAAGCTTTATTGAACAAGTTTCTTGAAAACCTTTATATGCTTCTGGCACTTTAAATCCCTCAGGTACTTTCATAAAAATTTCGCTGTCTAATGATCCATACAAATAGGCTGTAACAACATCCATTAGATGCATATCAAGTTTTTCTTACACTGCCATATTTATGAGATACCTGAAGGTGATAGCATCCACTACAGGAGAATATGTCTCCATATAATCAATTCCAGGCCTTTGGGAAAACCCTTGTGCCACAAGTCGTGCTTTATATCTAACGACTTCATTTTTATCATTTCGTTTTCGCACAAAACCCATTTATACCCTACTGGCTTTATGCCTTCAGGCGTTCGAACTATGGGTCCGAAGACTTCACATTTTCCAAGTGAAGTTAACTCTGCCTGGATAGCGTCTTTCCATTTTGGCCAATCATTTCTCTGTCTACATTCATTGATAGATTTTGGTTCAAGATCCTCATCTTGTTGCATTATTTCAATAGCAACATTATAAGCAAAAATGTTATCGATAACAATATTATTTCGGTTCCATCTTTTTCCCGGTTGAGACGTAACTTATTGATATCTCTTCATTTTTATTATTTTCAGGTACCTGGACCTCCCCCAAGGTCTTATCATTTGTTACATCTTGGGGCTCTTCTTGAGCCACTACCTCTGTGTTATGTTTACTTTGATCACTTGCTCCTTTTCTTCTTCGAGGATTTTTGTCTTTAGAACCAATTGGTCTACCACGTTTCAAGCAAGGCTTAGGCTCATTCGCTTTAATTAATTGTCCTTCCGGGATATCAACTCGAATTGGAGCATTAGCAGCTGGAATATGTGACTTAGTCACCCTTGGTAGGTTAGTGAATGCATCGGGCAATTGATTTGCAATATTTTGCAAATGAATAATCTTTTGAACCTCTTGTTCACATTAATTTGTTCGAGGATCTAAATGAGACAGTGATAATGCATTCCAATCTATCTTCATTTTCAGCTGCTTATTTTCTCCCCCTAATGTTGGATATACCGATTCATCAAAATGGCAATCAGAAAATCTTGCCGTAAATAAATCTCCAGTCATTGGCTCTAGATATTTTATAATAGAAGGAGATTCATATCCAACATATATCCCCAACCTTCTTTGGGGACCCATCTTTGTGCGTTGTGGTGGAGCAATTGGAACATATGTCGCACAACCAAAGATCCTAAGATGGGAAATATTTGGCTCCTGGCCAAAAGCCAACTGCAATGGGGAGACTTTATGATAACTTGTGGGCCTTATCCGCACAAGTGTTGCTGCGTGCAAAATAGCATGACCCCATACTGAAATGGGAAGTTTTGTTCTCATAAGCATTGGTCTAGCAATTAATTGGAGGCGTTTGATCAATGATTCCGCTAGACCATTTTGTGTATGAACATGAGCAACCGGATGCTCAATTGTTATCCCAGTTGAAATACAATAATCATTAAAGGCTTGGGATGTAAACTCACCAGCATTATCAAGACGAATTGTCTTAATTGCATAATCTGGAAATTGTGCTCTTAACTTTATTATTTGAGCCAACAATCTCGCAAATGCCATATTGCGAGTTGATAGTAAACACACATGTGACCATCTTGTAGATGCATCTACCAAAACCATATAATATTTGAATGGTCCACATGGAGGGTGAATGGGCCCACATATATCACCCTGTATACGTTCCAGGAAATGCGGGGGATTCCATCTTAACTTTAATAGTTGATGGTCTAATAATTAATTTTCCTTGAGAACATGCAACACAAGAGAATTCCTTAAATTGAAGAATCTTTTGATTCTTCATTGCATGTCCATGTGAATTCTCAATTATTTTACGCATCATATTAGAACCGGGATGGCCCAATCGGTCATGCCAAATAATAAAATTATCTTGATTAGTAAACTTCTCATTTACTACGGCATGTGTTTCAATCGTGCTAATACTTGTATAGTACAAGCCGGAGGAAAGAGCAGGTAACATTTCAAGCACATATTTCTTACCGGACATTATTGTAGTAATATAAAGATATTCAATCTTTTCATTATTGGTAGTCTCAATATGATAGCCATTTTGGCGAATATCTTTGAAACTTAATAAGTTTCTTTGAGATTTACTACAATATAGTGCTTCATCAATAGCCAAATTTGTTCCTCCCGGTAGTAATAAATTGGCTCTTCCAGAACCTTCAATTAATCTTGTACTACCGGATATTGTATTAACATCCGCTTCTTTCATTACCAAATAAGAGAAATATCTCTTATCTTTTATAATAGTGTGTGTTGTAGCACTATCCAGAAGACATATATCATCTTTATTAATCTTGAGTCCAACTGAAGACTGGGGAATGTTCATATTCTTCATAAAAAAAAGGACAAATAATACATTATAAGAAATATGAAAGTCAAGCAAAAAAAACATTAAGAAATACATTAGGAATGTAGAAAACTAGCAACACATGATGCATTAGGAAAATACACTCAAGAAAAATAAACTAGTTGCATACATAAAAATAACAACTTTTATAGCTTCATTCTCCAGTAAGATGATTAGTTCTTCATTCAATATCCTCAAAGAAGTCTCCAACTTCTAAATGAGTAATATTTGTTAGGCCTTCAAAATCATCATCTTTATATGCAATATGTGCCTTAGAATCATATTTATTTGAGGGACCTGCTTCATCATCATTATTTTGAAAGGTCAAGTGTGCCTCCACATTATTTTCCCTTTTCTTGAGAGAGGCTTGATAAAGTTTAACAAAATGCTCTGGCGTACGACAAATGCGTGCCCAATGACCTCTCATACCACATCGGTGACACATACTAGCTTTACCTTTTGAATGATTAATTTGAGAACCCTTATTGTTCTCCAATTTATTTCCACCATAATGACGATAATTGTTTCGCCCCCTGCCACGTCCACGTTTACGACCATGTCCACGACCACGGTAATTATTTTGTTTTCTTTCAAACTTATCATATGTTGCTACAGCATTCACTTCCGGAAATGGAGTTGACCCAGTGGGACGGGCTTCATGATTTTTCATTAACAGAGTATTATTCTGCTCAGCCACGAGTAGGCATGTGATTAACTCGGAATATTTCTTAAAACCTTTTTCACGGTATTGTTGTTGTAGCACCACATTTGAAGCGTGAAAAGTAGAAAATGTTTTTTCCAATAAGTCCTCATCTGTGATAGTGTCTCCACATAATTTTAATAGAGAACTTACTTTAAAGATAGCAGAATTATACTCACTTACGGTTTTAAAGTCTTGCAACCTTAAATGTATCCACTCATACCGAGCTTTTGGTAATACCGTAAGTTTTAGGTGGTCATATCGATCCTTTAAACTAATCCATAATTCAAGTGGATCTTTTACAGTTAAATATTCAGTTTTTAACCCTTCATGTAGATGATGACGAAGAAAAATCATGGCCTTCGCTTTATCCTGATTTGATGCTTCATTTCCTTGTATAATAGTATTTCCAAGACCTTTAGCGTCAAGGTGAATTTCAGCATCAAGAACCCATGATAAATAGTTCCTCCCCGTGATGTCAAGTGCAACAAATTCAAGTTTTGATAAGTTTGACATAGTGAAAACTATCATAAAAGATGAATAAGTTAGAGAAATAATTAAATAATTAATGATAACAAAACGATTTAGATAAAAGAAATAAAAATAGAACTATATCATGTTAACAATCTACTATTTTATTTTTTATTTTTTTTATCATAAAGTAGAAGCTTTTCACTTTATATTATTGATATATATGTGTTAATAGAATTGAATGTGAGTAACATTATTTATGTCCCAATAAATATAAAGCAATTAAACTATAAAATTATTACTTATCAGTTCATTTCTCACTGTTAGAATATTTAAACAAATGGAAATGCAATTATTAGTAATGTGCATGAATTTAATTAGAAATTTAAATATCAAAGTAATGTTGACAACAAATAAGTGAAGTACTAAAATAAATACTCAACTTTGAACATGTTATTAGTTGTAGTGAATATATAATGTATACACAACGTACATATGCATACATGATAAACAAAAATGTGAAACAGACGAAAAAAAAAGGGAACAACAACATGAATTATGTAAATTATCAAATATTGCAAAGAAAAATTTTGGGTTGTAAGAGTTAAACATATGATATGTACTGCGATAAAAAAATTATTATAATGATACATACCTTAATCAAATATGGCTCAACTTAACGGGAGTTAAGAATAAAATTAGAGCTTCGTGCTGATAACGTGTTGTAAAATAAAAGCAATGCAATAAAATGTAAATAAGAAGAGATAGAAAGAAGGGAGAAGAGTTTTGTTCTTTCACTTTGGTGTATTTTTCCATTGCAATTACATGGCCTTTTATAGGCATAAAAAGCAAAGAAGATTGACATAAAATAGAAGATTTAATCTTTCAATTATTCACAACATGGGCATCCAATGTAGTATCCAATGTAGCATCCAATGTTGTAAAATTATTCATAACAACACTACATTTTTTCTCAAATTTCTCTCTACACAGATACATCTTAGGGTTCATTCATGATTTATCCTTATCAATGGCGATTACCTCTAGATTCACTTGTTAAATGGTATCAGATCCATGGGATGAGCTAATAGGAGTTAGATATATTGCACGTCGATGATGTTTTGGTTTACGATTTTATTCGCGTCTCTGATTGCGGAGGAGATTCATTTTTTTTAGTGACCTACTATTTCTGAGCCATCAATGAACATTTGCGATTGTTATCTGGTTTAATTTCTATCTGGTTTGGTCTCGTTGCATTCTATTTCTATATCTGCTCAACTTGTTAGTATATTCACTTAATCATTTGCTTAGTGTGCAGCAGCGGGCTTTACTTCCCAAGCTTGGATGGCCAGCTCTTCCAGCTTGGGGAGGGGGAGTGTTAGAGCTAACGTTAGTAGTGTAAGTAGTCAAGATGGACCAGCCTATCTGTAAGTAGCCAAGATGGGCCAGCCCATCTGTAATTATGCTATTCTCATTTCAGCTCATTAAGTGAACGACACAATTGTATTATGTACATATGAGAGACTTTTTACAATGTATTAGCTGAACATTTTATTTTGAAAATAATACACTTCACATTTTCTCTTAAATCTCTTTCTGCACAGATACATCTTAGGGTTCGTTCATCTCCTTGTCAATGACGATTATCTCTAGAGTCTAGATTCACTTGTTAACAAAGTGCTGCATGCTAAAAGGGTGTAAAAGTATACACAATTGGATCGAACCCACGCCATTTGGGAGCTAAATCTGACTCTTCACTATTGGCACCTTCTACTACTCAATTACTCCGTGTGGCACAACTAGTATTATATATATATATATAGAGAGAGAGATAGTTAGATAGATACATTATATACAAAGTTTAACCGAGGCATCCGAGGGCGTGGCACTCTCATCCACTTACGTAAATCCACCCCTGGTATTAACCAAAAGTGAGTAGATTGTATTGAAAATCATGTTAATTCATTAAAAACTTCATTAATAGCCATTAAAAGTCTCGAAACTTTGAATTAAAAAATTAAAAATTTGTGATTTGTTTGGATTGGGTGTTGTTACAAATAATTGATAATATGCTTTAGAGTTTATTTCTCAATTTTGAGAGAATTTGATTAAGATTCAAGGTGATTTTAGTTGGAATTTCAGATTGAAATCCGAAAAAGAAAACCTCAAAAACTTATATATATTGTGTATGTAGGGTGTAGAAACTGCATACAAAATATAAACTAAAAATATTTTATATAAATCATTCTATACAAAAATAATTGTATTGATGTTGTAGATATATGGAAGATTTTGACCGAATCCGTACACATATTGTAAAAACTTAGTTACTTTGTGTAAATAGCAAAACATAAACAAAACCGGATAGATAAGTTAGAAACCTCGTATATGTACGAAAAAATCCCAAAACTTAAAACTCTCGATCCGTTAGAAATCTCTACGCTCCAATAAATAGCGAACGTGAACATTTATCTTGTAGTTAAAAGTTTCCGTAATTCAATCGTCAGAACAGCTGCACTAACCTAAATTACTCAACCAATACATTTAGTTAAAGGAATCAAATTGCTTTAAATTTTCTTCGTGCTAGTACAGATCAACAAGCAAACTGCCCGGTTGCAACAAACGGATCAAGTGATCAACAAAAGATGTCACAAAAATCCAACTATTAACAGATGCATGCACGACGTAAGAACAAACAAAACCAGAAAATAATTCGCAATCCAGAAATCAGTGCGAGCTAACGAGGAATGGATGCTGGCAAACCCCACACTCTATAGTCTCTGAACCCGAGCTGGGAACTTGAACCTGCATTTTCCATTATAGAACTAGCAAATAAACAAAATGCAAACCAAGGTTTTAAGCTCTTCAATATTTAAATAGATAGGCTAAGATCATTAACCTGCAAATGCACTGTACAAGTAGGGCAAGCGACCTCTTTCATCCTTCCCGAACGATCTGACCTTGAGCCTGTAAACGGAAAATCTTTATGAGCTAGGAGACCTAACACTATAAAAGAATTAGCACATAATCATCTAGAACTATTCCCTGATGAACATAAGCCAAAAAAAATATTTTATTTGAATAATAGTGGTATTCGGGCTAGCCTGGGAGCACCTCGACTATCCACCTGGTACCTGCTACCTCTCGCTAGCACGGTACCGTAGGAAGAAAACACCTAGTGATTGAGCAACCTAAGCTACAATGCATCAAAGTTGCAAGTCCCATTCTATTTACAGATAAAAAAGAATTTTGGAGAAATGTCTTTCTAAAGAGGTCACCAATAGTAATGGGTGGCAATTCAAAGTTTATCCCAATAATTATTCTTCAATTTGAACCCTTCTTCATTATAACTGATGCAAGTAGAAATGCCAGGATGATGTTTCTTGCCTGATGTTTGGTAGTGGAGACAAACATACAAAATAGGAAACAAGAGACTGAGAACCTAATTGTGCAAGAGAGCAGCAACCAATAAAGCTTTGCATCACAAGTCCAAGTGGCTCAAGCCACTTCTTCAGATGCATTGACAAGAATACAGAACCTCCCAAAGACACTTTGACTAAATATGAGCATAGCTATTTCAGCAGATATAACTTACCGGATGATTCTCTGCGGTTTCTTTCCATCTCCTCCTGAGAATAACAAGAGGATTTAAACATCAAATTAGTTCAGTGACTGGGTCAAACTTAAAAATGGTCAATCTTTCCTACATTCATTTGTGTCCTCTGGCTGCTCTTCACATAGAAAGGTAGCCAGAGGAATTCATATAAATCTCTTTAGCATAACAAAGCTGCAGAAGGTTACAGTGTTTTTGGTTTTGCTTTTATATTCCTTTTTGGTTTTTAAATTACAAAGAGCAATCATATATGTGCAAGATTTAGATGAATACTTGTGCAAGAATGGGTTGAACACATGCGTGGGGTCTGCTTCTGCAGGTAAGCTAAAGCATGAGTTGATGAAAATTCAATAATAAAACACCTGAAGCTTCTTGGCAAGGTCTTCAGGATTTAAACATCAAATTAGTTCAGTGACTGGGTCAAACTTAAAAATGGTCAATCTTTCCTACATTCATTTGTGTCCTCTGGCTGCTCTTCACATAGAAAGGTAGCCAGAGGAATTCATATAAATCTCTTTAGCATAACAAAGCTGCAGAAGGTTACAGTGTTTTTGGTTTTGCTTTTATATTCCTTTTTGGTTTTTAAATTACAAAGAGCAATCATATATGTGCAAGATTTAGATGAATACTTGTGCAAGAATGGGTTGAACACATGCGTGGGGTCTGCTTCTGCAGGTAAGCTAAAGCATGAGTTGATGAAAATTCAATAATAAAACACCTGAAGCTTCTTGGCAAGGTCTTCATGACTTTGCAGTCCAGTTGATCGACTGGCAGCTTCCTTTGCACTGCTCAACCTGCGGGAAACCTCAGCCTGAAGGAAAGCCATAAGATGTAGTTAACAAAATGAAAGCAGGATCTAATTGGCAAAATACAACTTGTTAGTGCACTTATGAGTTACAAAGTGAGTTCCACATGATCTGTGCATCTATCATGAGAAAGAAAAAGTCATGGTTATTCTTTCCAAAGGAGACAACAACAACAACCCAGTATATTCCCACAAAGTGAGGTCTGGGGAGGTCTGGGGAGGGTAATATGTAGACAGGCCTTCGGGTAGAGAGGCTGTTTCCAATCGACCCTCGGCGTAAAAGGAAGTCGGATTAAGCTTTATGACATTTCTTTTTTAACCTCAAAGGATAATTTTTTTTGACAAGGAGGCCATAGCAAAAACACAATTGGGAATGAACAAAAAGCAGTGATAATAGGAGCAAAGTGTTAGTTAATGCATACCATACATCGGTCACAAACTCTGACAGCTGGTGTATTCTCATCAGCTGTAAGTGCAGTTCGTCCCTGAGTGCATTTGTCACAGAAAATATCTCCACAATTCCGACAATGATGCTGAAAACAAAATCTAAATGTCATTGCCCTTGTCTCTCATAAACTATTTTTTGGACCAATCAATTTCTATTACTAAACAACTTCTGTTTCCATTTTTTCTTTTTCCTTTTTTTTTCCAAATTTTTAGGAGGATGATTTGAAGAGCTTTTCTTTTTCCCGTCTAGATAGGTAGTTGGGGAGAGAGATTAAGCAACCAGATATCGGGATAACTAATATTTGATAGTGGTGAAAAAAGGAAAGAGTAGCAATAGGGAAGGTATTATTATCCTGTCTGAAAATCAAAAGAAGAAGGGTAAGAGCCTTTCCTCTAAATCTGCAATTTCAACCCTAGTGAAGTTGGCGAAAGTAGGAAATAACATCTTTATGGACAAGCATAAGAAATATTTCTTTTACTTCTCTTAAAAATTTTAGCAGACAAACAAGAACAATTAACTCTCATTACGCAACAACTACTGTGCCTCATTACCAAACAAGTTGGTGTCGACTATTTGAATCTTCATTGACTGCGTGACCAATTTAAATTCATCTCAGGACAGTTATTTTGCAAAATAAAAAGGGAAAATACTAGAAGTTCTCTATATTTTCCTACTGGCAGGCACCTAAAAGTAAACGTATTAACATGCCTAAAATATATTCTCAACTAATTGGTAGCACCTATCATCTATTAGTGGAAGTAAATCAACTCACTCCTTTCTCTTTTTGTTCTCACCCATTCTTTAAATAAAAGATAGTGTAAGCAAGAATAATTAATATATGTAAGCACAAGACATGCCTTGCGCACAAAAGCATTAAACGCTGATCCACAAGCTGTGCACTTGGAAACTGCTTCATCAGGAACCTGACAAAATGGTAATGAGTTAATGAAAATTAATTGTTCTAGCATAATGGAACTTTCAGCACCTCACTGACGCTAAGGTACATTACTTAACAGACATATGTGTGGCAGCACGTCTCATTAAACCTCGATTCAGCTGGTCATAAAAATACTGGATAGGCAAGATATTAGCATAAAATGTTTTTTATGGAGTAAACAATACCAAACCCAGAAGTAAAACCTTTTCTTTTGGCAACTTATGACCATTTTTTAACAGGCTTTCTTTAAAAAGAATGAATAAAAAAATTACAATTACCAAAAGCAAACTTCAGGCATATTTGTCCAGACATGAATTCCAATTACTATACACTTGATTCTACATCTATAATGGATTCAAACTGTGGATGTCTTAGATTGATGAAGCATGTGACTGTAAACTAAGGAAACCCGATAGGAAAGCCAAAAATATTTGAGAGAGGAAGTACATCTCAACTGAATAACCAGGTGAAGAGATTTGAAGATTCGCTAAAAGTACATTGAAGCGGTACAGTAAATAGATGCGGAGAAAATAGAAAAGAAAATAGATGAGAAAAATCTGGCAAGAAAAGAATCACACTTTTTTGCTTTTTGTGGAACGAGAAAGTAGAGTCATAGTTGATCAATATATTCATGGACTTCTACTCTTAACATCTAATCATGTAAAAATGAGGCGTGCAAAACAAATCTATATCCAAATTATAAAAACAAATAAAGTAAAACATGTTACCCAGTGATCTTTCTCCTCATTGACGGGCTTCACTATATTAATCCAATCAACTAAACCTTTCTTCTTCTCAGTAGGCTGTTCAGGCACCTTTGGAGATTCAGAAGGCCTAATTCTTCCACCTATCTCCTTGAACTGCTCGAAGAAAACGAAATGTTAGTTTCAAGATCTTTACATATACAGGTGTGTTAGTCTCTCGGGCTGTGTGTGTGTGCAGATGCACATACTGCTTGATGTTCAATCCTTCTTTTTTCTTCAAGCAGTATATGTATGTGTTTGTGTGCATACTCACATTCCTTCAATACGCGCATGGGAAGGAAAGTTACACAGTAAAAAAATTTGATTCATTTTTGATAAGGTAAAGAAATTTATCCACTATCATATCAGCTCTCAAAAACAGCCTTCAAGATGGGTGAAAAAAATAAAGGAAATAATAATGCATATCTTGAGAAGGAAAGAATGCACCTAAGCAGATTTTAGAAAGGGAGAGGAAAGAGAAGAATGCACCTAGCACATTTTGAAGAGAGGGTGGAATTGGGGAAAAATTGGTCCATGTGAAAAGCTAAAGTAGTATTTTTACAGCAATGTTTCAATAACGTCTTTTAAACTCCAATGTTAAATCTCAGAGAATGATTTAATTCACCATACAGATTCTTGCTTCCTTAACAACATACATTGAAATCAACAGTGTTGAAGCAAGAGGGGAAAGGAAAAGTGGAGCAGTTGGCGCAGTTAGAGGGAATTGCAACAATTGCTGGTGAACGGGTCTATTTGCCTTCTCGGATGGTTTGGGCAGTCGCTAACTGTTTTGCGCCTTCCATTCTGCTTACACCATTTCTGTGAATGCTCCACTTTGCTCTTTGTCGTGCTACTTCCTCTAGTAACTAGCTTCGGATTGCAAAATTGTCATGTGACTCTCAACTATTTCACGTATCCTCATATTTCCATTAGACCCCACAAATTCAACTGAGCTATTCTGAAAATTTTATTATGGAGCTTCACATTTGAAGAGGAAGCTGGAGAGGAATGATTAGCGCAAAATATGGATATGGCGATATGCTCAATATAGGTGGTTCTCCAATGATGTTACCACCTTATATAGGAAGACTCAATGGAATAGCATTATGAAAAGGAAGATTTTGTATGGTTGAAAACGGTAACCAGGTACCATTTTGGTTTGATGTATCATGTCAGGATATATCCCAGAAGGAAGAACTTCCTTCAACTCTTACAGAAAGCCACAGTAGCTCACTTTTTAGAAAAAATGGCATGAAGGACAGAGAACAAGGTAAGGAGCAAATTCATACAAAATATATGCAATTATAAAAAGTATGGGGCGCGACCAAGCTGTCTGGACACTGGACTGTGCCATCCACCAACTATTAAGTTACTACATCATTTATAAAATGAAGGCGGTCCAAGGTCCTTATAGAAGTCATTATAGAAAACATTTATAGGAGTCCATAAAATTTACATTACCTTCCAAGGACCATATAGAAGACATTATAGAAATTCGAGGCATCCAAAAGGTGGCTCTATCACGGGGTAGCATGGAATACTATCTCGATGGCAAAATATTTTAGAAGTACAAGGAGGATAATCAGTTGTTGTTTGTGTAAAAAACTTGGGTAGGATGAGGACCATCGTCTACTACATTTATATTCGCATTGAAACTACGGCCCGCCAAATACTCCATACTTAACATAAAGTGAGTCCTGCACAGAACAGTGACAGAACCACGGGCAATATGGTAGACAAGCAATCTGGATGCTAGAAAGAAAGTAGCATGAAAAAGATATATAGCAACAAAGGTATGGCCTAGTGGTCAATGAAGTGGGTTAGAACAATGAGGTCTCAGTTTCAAGTCCCAGCAGAGACAAAAAAAACACCGGGTGATTCTTCCCATCTGTCCAGCCTTGGTGGATAGAGTTACCTGGTAGTTGTTGCTGGTGGGAGGTAGCACTTATCCTGTGAAATTAGTCGAGGTGCGCGCAAGATGACCCGGACTCCAGTCTCCACGGTTATAAAATAAATAGATATAGTCCCTTTTTGACTTCTTTAGTTAATATGACGAGAAAGGAGTAGTATGACTTTTGAATAGGTTGAAACCCCATTGTCTAGAGTCAAGATTCTCGCTATTCATTTGTGTTTTTGTCCATCAAAAGAGAAACCATTTTATATAGATGGATGGCTAGATTTTAGTGAAGACCTAACGGATGTTGCACACTTGATGGAACTAGTATATCAACACAGCCTTGGTGTGAAGTCATTTAAAGACAACAACAACAACAAAAACAAAACCCAGTATAATCCCATTTAGTGGAGTCTGGGGAGGGTAGTGTGTACGCAGACCTTAAACCAGGGTAGTGAAGTCATTTAAAGACATTTGACAAAAAAAAGGTAAAAATCGGTCCATATAAGAATGAATATTCAGAAATTTACAATTTCCCGGTTTGTAAATTCGTCGATGATGCCCTAAAAGAAAATGAAAATAAAAAATTTGATAATTCCATCTGGTCCAGTCTCCAGTCTATTGCACTTTCCTCCAAAAAACATTGTTAGATAAATAATATGGGACAGAACTACCTTTTCAAAAAAAAAAATATGGGACAGAACTATTGAAATGAGGAGGTTTAAGTAAAACCATAACCAAGAAAGACAAACTGGTACCATGAGCAAATCGATAACCAAGAACTATAGAAATGAGGAGGTTTAAGTAAAACCATAACCAAGAAAGACAAAGTGGTACACTGAGCAAAGCAATAATCAAGAAAGCCAACACATCTGTTGGCTAACTTACTATAAGCTACAAGTACATTATTTTGATAAATTAACCTACAAATTCATATCTTTTGATACTTGAAGCTACAAAATTATAGATACACGCAGGACAAGAAAATCAAGCAATCTGATAACATCAATAATGGATTCTTTTTTGACCAGTAAACAACAATCACAACAGTTAAAAGATAAAACAAACTGGAATCCCAAATACTAAAAACGTAAAGACAGATTTGAACCTGTACAGTTGCTGCCGTGACTGTATCTAAAAGAGTACTGGTTGTGTAACTGTTTGACTGAAGTCTGATACGCCTTGGTTCTATATCCACCGCACTTTTTGACCAGAAGGCAAAGGTAGATGAATCAGTTACCTAAAGAACACAACAGGAACCACTTCAGCAATATTCAGCAAAGATTCAAAGAGGTGGAGAAAATCTAGAATCTTGGGGGAAAAGACAAATCTAATATGCTTTAATGAAGTTGACGGCAAATATTGTCCAGCTACTCGATGTGCAGCTAGAATCTTGAATAGCAATCCGTCTAGTATCTCAAATACAAAACTATCATGTTCATATGCACAAAAATATCATGCCCCACATATTTATGCATTCTGTTAAATGGTCGTATCTGAAAAACCTAGAAATATTTCTAAAACAAGATTCCCGTTGCAAATCGGTAAACAATTTATGCCCTCAACTCCATACTCATCTCTTTCTCCACCATATAACATAACAGCAAATCTTCCTCATGCCATTACAAGCAGCCAATGTTGCAAACCAACAATATCAATGTTCAAGTTTCAGTCCATAACGTCATTTCAGAAAAAAGAGATAACTCTTTCAACATCATATCAGGAAGGTAAAGATAATAAAATTGTGTTATCACACATGGTTGGACATGGAGAGAAAGAACAAGAAGCACTTACGTCACATCTAGTTATCGTGTCAAGAGGATATATTCTTAACGTCCGGCTAGTGCTTGGGTCCAACATGCGGATTCCATCCAAGCCAATCTGAAACGCACCACAAGAAGGATTACAAGTTAGAATGTTGCTTTTTTCTTGACCACTTAAGAGATAGAGACACATAATGCACCAAGACAAGAAGCCCATTTAGAGCATACAGGCACAGACCAAAAAGGGAAGCATCTTCCTCGTTGAAGCACAAAACATAGCTAGAAGGTTTTAACAAAAAGATATACATTTATCAACTGTTTATGTTCGTGGCTCACGACTACGCACAGGATAAAACAACTTCATCAGGCTTGAGGGGACCCTGCACTCAAGCCTGATGAAGTTTGCACCACTTTTGGATCATGACAATAAAGGTGAGAAAAGAAAATCTAGAATCGAGAACCCAAGGCCCAAGATATTAAATAATGGCATGATCCAAAATAAAGGTGTTACAATCTCAGAGATAAGAGAGACCAAGATGACTTGGCAATATCTTAGCAAGAATGCTAAATGCTTTAATACGAAATCATGCACTGAAATTGGTTAAGAGAGTATTCCATAAGGCATGAAACTGGAATATGCAGATGCCTTTTGTAAGAAAGGAATCCGTTATTAAATGCTTCATTTATGAAAACAAGTTCTGGGTCAATTTGCTTATAAGTTATAATAAAGAGAGTTTTTTTGGTGACGCAAGGTTTTCAAATATTCTAAATGTTGATTGAAACAAGAGATATGGACTAAGAGCTGGAGATGTTTGTAAAGGAAGCTGACTTCTGTCCATAAGTGATGGAAGTTATTTTCCATTTTGGTGGAAAATGTTGTTCATTTTTCCATAATTCAAAGAAACCAAACACACTGAAAAATGATTTCCTCTAACACATTTTCGATAAAAGCATTTTTCTTCATACCAACAACAACATCTACTACGCCTCAGTCCCCAAACAAGTTGGAAGTCGGCTACATCAATTCTCACTTTTTCATTTAAGCTCAATTCATATCATTATTATACCAAGCAAAATAAAACCAAAAATTAAGCAAAACATATAGTTTTCTTCATATCAATAATTACCTGGCAAAGAACATCCTGGGTACTCTGTCCTCCACTTTCGGCTAATAACTTTACTCTAAACTTCTGCACTCCACTTTTCACATCCTGCTGTGTATCCACCTTGGGTACTGCCTTCACGATCTTCGCGGCTGGAGCTGATAATTTGCCCTTTGGAGAAGAATCATACCCAATTGGCCTTCCAAAATCATCAAAACTTGACCAAGTTGATGACTTTGGAGTAGTCCCTCGTGCTCCATATGGCTCTAATTTACTACCTTTATAAGCAAATACTCCATCACCATAAATATCTTGCCCAAATTCACCTCCTCTGCCCGAACCATAATTTACATATTTATCCCCAGATTCCTCAAAGTAGGGCCCACTCTGATCAAATTGAGTTGGGTAATTTGAAGGATACGGAGAATTAGCTGAAGGATAATAAGGTTGTTGAGGCAGCGAATGAGCATGAGATTCAAATGAAGGAAATGGAGAGGACGGCTGAGGCTGTTGCAGTGCCGGCGCCGGTGGTGGTGGTGGAGGGTTGTAGGATTGTAAGGGAGGTGGTGGAGCAGCGGAAAGTAAATCGGGATAAGGGGGAGGGTAAGAAGAGGGATAAGAAGAGTAATCTGAAGAGGGGGTGTAAGTGGCGGTGAACGGCGGAGCAGAGGCGTATGACGGTGGTGATGGGATGGGGTTTGGGATCGGAGCTGAATTATGGCCCAAATTAGGGTTCTGAGGATAGTGGTAATAGGGATTGGAACTGGTGTAATCGCCTTGTTGCATTTTAGAGAGAGCTCAAAGCACAGTTTTTGAGTTTCTGATCAGTGATCTCTGCTTCGTTTTTTGTGCAAAATGATTTAAGACAGAGACGCAGTAGACCTTGCTGTTTTTGGGTAGGAGAAAATAAAAAAATAAAACAATTTAACACCTTATTTATTTCAAATAAAAATAAATTATATTCTATAATACCTTTTAAGATTTATTATAAAAAAAATTAAAAGAATTACAAGAAAATACACGTGACTTCACACAATAATAAAAAATGGCTGCTCTTTTTACTTCGATACATCTCATTCTCTGCCTCTAGTTTCTGATTCTCTTCCTCTTCTGTGTCTACCTAGCAATTCTTTTTCTTTCATAAGACAACCAAAATCCTTACGAAATATTCAAAGACCAAGAGGAGTAAACGATAATCAAGAAAACAAGGCCATACAATTCAAGCGATTGAATATCCCTTTGCTGATCAAGAAAACAATAAGCAAGGATTTCTCAATGGTAATCAGTGAAAAACTGAATTTTTTTAAGAATATTTGGGCTCCCTTCGCCATCGTTCTTTCTTGGAATGCTTGACGTGAGATCAAGGAAACAATAAGCACGGATTTCTCAATGGTAATCGATGGCAAGGTCTCAATCGAAGTGGAATACGATATAGTAGACCAGATTATTGGTGGACTATTTTGTTGCTCGATAACATATTCGCCGGAAATTAGGGTTTGTTCTTGAATAAAAACAACAAAGTTTGGGGCTGAGCAACTTGATTTTCTGTTAATATATTTCAATGTATCACGATGTATTTTCATGTATTTCATTTCATTCATTGTCTTTTTTTCATTATAATTCAATGTATCTCGTTTTATTCCATATATTTTATTGTATTCACTATCTTTTTTTTTTATTGCATTTCAATGTATCCCGCTATATTAATTGTATTTCATTATATGCACTGTCTCGCTATATGCCATGAATGTATTCATATATTTTTTTTAATTAATATAATTTATTCAGATGTATTATATAATTTCTCTGAAGATTGTTACGTTTTTGGGGTATTTTTCGATTGAGAATCTTTTTTATAACTAGAAATACAAATTTTGTGTATTATAATTAAGTTTATTGAGTTATATTAGGAGTCTATTATGTTAATTGATTCAATTTTCATTTAAAAATAATGTAATCCCCTATTTTATGACGTGAATATAGTTGAATACAATAATCTGTCGAGCTGTAATTCCATGTTTTACTCCATGATAACAGTCGAATACACTCGAATACAACAATTGATTAGCTGGAATTCCCATATTCACGCCTATTTTTGCTACTGTATTCATGAATACAATAGCTTAAATACATCTTATAATCACACAAAAGGTAATTATAATCCGTAATATAGCAAATGGTATTTATAGATAGCTAATTACTACCAAAAGATAGTGCTTTATAAAAAGTTCTCAAGTAATACATATACAGGCCTTACCCCTACCCGAAAGGGTAGAGAGGCTGTTTCCGGCCGACCCTCGGCTCAGAAAAAGAGAGAGAAAATCAACAAACAAAACAAAACAAAACAAAACAAAACAATGTTAGTAAATCCGGGATAAATCAAATAAATAATTATCTAAACATAATGCTTTATAAAAAGTTCTCAATAAAAAATAGCTAAATTTACTGATTGGTAATTGAAAAGAGGAATTTTCTTAAATGACGGTCATTCGGTCTATAATAAATTATTAATTTTTTTTATCCAAAATAAATATTGATTTATATAATAAAAAATTAATTTATTTTTTCAAAAATTACGCTTATGTACGTATCACTAAAAAATCTTTTATTCCTCGCTTTAAATTATGCAGCAATATTTAATTAGGATAGTTTAGTTATACTAACTATTTTTATCTAAAATATAATATTTTCCTAATGGATGTGCCCAAAGCAAGTTGGTCACTTATTGTGGACCAGTGGGAGTATTGTTTAGTGGTTATTAATTTTCTATAGCTATATATATAATTACTTTACCTAGCTACCTTTTTGTTGTTATGATAATGTATCTGATGTATTTGAGCTACTGTATTCATGAATATAGTAGCAAAAATTGGCTAAAAAATATGGCAATATATTGTATACACATTTATTCATATCATTTATTCATGAACACAACATAATAATAAGCATATTCCGTTGTTTAATAACGAAAAGCTGGTAATTTAACGGGATACACTCCTAATATGACTCACCTAAATAAATTATAACACACAACATTACAATCCGATTAATGAGAAGATTTATCAAACGCTATACACCAAAAAACAGAGCATTCTTCAGAGTTTCAACCCCTCTTTTTTCTGATACAGTTCGGGTTTACTTTCTGACATTGTTCGATGTATTTAAATTTATTTTGTATTCACAATATTTTATTTATTCCTAATACATGGTATTGCTGCTTTATTAAGTATATTTTATTGGTTGTATTCATTGATTATTCTATTTGTTTGAGGGTATTTTACTATATTTCATTGTATTGTTGTTTTAAATACAGATGGATACAGTTAGGTTGAAAATACAGATTAATACAGTTAGATTGAATGCATAACTAATTGATGAATAACATAAAAATTGTAGAACTAGCAATGTATTTGCATGAACTCAAATACATATAAATACATATAAAACAACAGTAAAAAATTATTGTACAAAATAATAATTTGTATATGCCTTATCGAATACATATAAATACATTTAAATACAAGAAGAGAAAACCATTGTATAAATATGTATGCCTTATCGAATACATATAAATACATCTAAAACAAGAAGAGAAAAAAATTACTGTACAAACTAAATATCTCAAACCTAATCCTTATCTCATTAGCCATTGCAACCCTCTCCTCTACCATTTTCTCTTCCATGTCAACATTCAAAATCAATTCACATATGATCAAACCATGTCTACTCCACTTTGAAAAAAGATACAACTCATATTAGAAACTTTGATCTAGACATTTTGAACTCATGTTAACAAAGATGAAATCCAGCAAATATACTCCAGGCTTTGAGAACAATCTAGAGATAGAACCTGCAAATAAAGGAGCATTATGATTCAACAATGGGGAAGATAATAACGTTGTAAGAGAGATCCCGTATAGAGAAATAAGATGCTATGCGGTAATTATGGGAGAGAATAAACTGAAAGAACCAGAGAGAAAAATATTAGACAACTTATTTAATGGCTTAACAGTAGGAAATGACCATAAATATATATTTTTCAAAAAAACTAGAAGGTAGCCATAGAAAATAATATTTTAAAAGGATTTTTATTTATAATAAATAGGGTGTAAAGCTTTGCTATATGAGGTAAAATTTTCAATTGAAAAATAGATACAATTTCAAAATAATCGAATTTTAGTCACTTTTTATGTAAAGATAAAATCTGACAAATATACCCTTAAAATTTTAAAAAAAATCCAACATTTTATGTTGTAGTTCGATTATTTACATATAAGCTTCCTGCAAAATGTGATGGAATTTCATAATATGGAGTTCCAAAATAATATACGTGTAATTTATATGCAAAAGCTCCACAATCCGATATATTACGTTGGAAGTTTATATGCAAGAGCTTTATAATCTTGCATATTATGCTAGAACTTCTCGTGTTTCAACAAAAAATAGCTATTTTTCAATGAACATACAAACACTAGCTTTTTAAAAATTTCCAATCTGAAACCTGGTTCACCCGTGCTATTTTCAATTTTTGAGCCTTCCACAATATATGGGCCTTTAATGTCAAATTGAGTTATGATTTCGGCCAATTTGCACAAATAGGACATTTTGAGTACCCCTCTTTTCAAGTTTAACAAGTGTTTCTCCTTGCTTGGCTCATGGGTAAAATTTTAACATTTGGCCTTAAAGATTTACCCATGAGGCAAGTGGGTGCCAAAATACCAAGACCATCAATTTTAAAGGTCATTAAATATAATTTCATGTTATAACCCTAAGATAGATGTATTCCAGTGTTAAATAGTTAGAACATTCTAAATTAAGCAAAGAGAAATAACAGTGTTCCAAGCACATACTTCCTAGTTTTGCCAGATAACTTGCCAAATGACTTCGACTAGACTTGTGTGCAATAAAATGGCTTCTAGTCTTCGCGTCAATTTTTTGTTGTCAGACAAATTAAAATATAAAAGATCTTCTTAATTTTGTATAATACGATTAAGTGTTCATGGTAGGACTTTTCTAATTTAAATATGAAATTTTACATTTAAAAGTGACAAAATTAAATCTCTTCGCTCATGCTCTCGGCGCATGATAGTTAACGTACGCTACTGGTGGTTTTTATGCCGAATGGCAGAGGTAATTTACGCAGACAGGGTCGAGGAAGGCACAGGAAGATTCCCATAATTATCTATTGCGGCTCTATGGGAGCTCAAATTCAAGCTGAGGAAAACTTGCAGGACAAAGAAATTACACCAGAGGCAGAGGTAGGAGCAAGCGGTGAAGTTGAATCCTCGTCGATGTGTTCGAGAGTGAAAAAGAAACTTGATCTGAGTTCCGGACAGCTAGAAACTCAATAGAGGTACAGATACAGCATGCAAGCAAGGAAGTTGATGGCTCAGCCAATGGAACAGTGAAATCGATACATGCAGCTAGTGAAGGGGTGACAATGGAGAACAATCAACATAAGAAAGTAGCTAATAAGCAGGAGAAAGCATAGACAAATCTATTTCAGAGGAATTGAGTAGTTGAAAATGGTATGTCCTTAGTTTACACACTCCCACAACTCATAGATGACCAAGTTGTGATTCAATTAAACAAAAATGAGGTAGATATAGAAACAGAGAAATGGAAGAGTGTAATATAGCATACATAACTGGGGAATCTCCAGAATACAATGTTATAGGGAGGTTAATAGGATGAATGTGGTTGAACCAGATCTATATTTACATCAGGAAGGGTACTATACTATCAAATTTCAAAGCAATGAAGACATGAAAAAAAATTCTATTATGGACCTTACACCTTTAACAATAGACGTATCATATTGAAACCATGGACACCAAAGTTTGATTTCAATGAGGAGTTCCCCACTGAAATTCCTTTATAGGTTCAATTTCCTAACCTTCCTATGAACTGCTGGGGGCTATGACTCTTTGAGTAGAGTGACTAGTGCAGTAGGTACTCCAGTCTAGGTAGATAAATATACTGCAAAAAAAATGAGAGTATCATTTGCAAGGATGATGATAGAAGTGAACACTACAAGAGAATTACCTACAGAGATAACAATCATGGATCCTAATAGAAGGACATTTATACATGCATTTAGGTATGACTGGAAACCTAATTTTATCAAAAAATTGGACATAAATTTGGTGTAGAACAACAACATTCTAAGTAACAAGATAAGCGGCAAGGTAAGAGGAGAAGCCAAGAAAGTCACCATGGAATGGAGATCAAAAAGACTAATAAAAGAAGATGTTAATCAAATTAAGCAAGCAGGGGAGACTAGCTTACAACAGTTTGTACCATAGAAGTCTGGTCAAGTAGGAGATGTAGATATTTATAAAATATAGAAAATAAAGGATCAGACAAATGTCCAGCAAAATACTATGCAAACTCCCACCCAACAACAGTGTATAGTGGAAAGAACCGTGGACAATGGCAAAGCTATAGTGGACGGGATTGAGCTGGATATGGTAAACTTTCCAATTTTATCAACTATTACTATGAGAAATTATTTTGAGCCATTGAACAAGGGATCATGGTGTACTAGTAATGTACCCCATGATAAGGGGAGAGGCAAAATGACATGCTTATGAAGTGACTATTTTGGAATATTAGGGGGGGGGGGTGAATAAGAGGTATAAGCAAAAAGAGTTTAAAAAAATACATTAGTAGCCAAAGAATAAAATTAGCAGTTATAGTGGAAATAAGAGTTAAGGAACATAAGGCTAGCAGAATTATTACAAAATTAATCACAGGATGAAGCTATGCTACCAACTATTAAGGTGCTTCAACAGGGAGGATATGGTTTTCCTGGGATCCTCAGTGGTACAATGTTACTATCCTAAGCGTTACAACTCAATTTATACACTGTATGTTACAAGATAGGGTGGGGATAGTTGATTGTGCAGTTACATCAATATATGGATACAATACTATAGAACAAAAGAAGCAGCTATGGAGTGGCTTGAAGTGCATTGCAGTAGGAATCACAAAACTATGATTGTTATGTGAGGACTTCAATGCAGTGTTATATACTAATGATAGGATGATGGGAAATCCTATTGCTTACAGAAGTGCAGGACTTTTTTGATTGTATAACTACACTGAATTTGAATGAGCTAAAATGGACAAGTGATTACTACACACGGTCTAACAAGAAATCTGATGCATAAAGGATAAGCAGTAGAATTGACAGAGCCTTTGATAATTATGAGTGGATGATGCAACGGGGTTATGTGGTCACTAAGTATGTACTGCCATAATATTTGATGATAGTCCAATGGTTATTACTCTTCATTCAACTCCTAAACCCGCTAAAACACCTTTCAAATTCTTTAATGAGTGGGCAGATCATGACAGCTTTATATCCATTGTAGAAAGAGTATTGTACCAGTCATATACTATGGAAAAATGAGGAACATCTAGGTAAAACTGAAGGAACTAAGACCTTTGTTCAGGACTTTAAATACTAAAAACTTTAGAACAATCACTATGAAGATTGAGTAGACCAGAATAAGCTTAGAGGAGGTCCAGCAAAAGATCAATGTAGAAGAAAGGTTATTGCAGAATTGAGAAAAAAAGGTCTCTTAGTGACGAAAGTGTATTAAGGTAGAAAGCAAGAACTAAGTGGATCAAACGGGTGATTCAAATACAAAGTATTTTGCAGCTGTTATGAAAGAAAAAAGGTAGAGAAAATAAGTAAATGAACTTGTGTAAGTCATAGGAGATAAGCTTACTTATCCATAAAGCATAAAGCAAGAAGTGGTGGAATTCTATAAGTCTTTAATGGGCTTAACAACCCACTCTCTTTCTGCCATAAAAGGTAGTTATAAAAAATGGTCCAATTTTCTCACAACAACAGAAAATTGCTCTATGTGCTGAGGTTACTGACAAAGAGATTTATACTGAATTGTGTGCTACTTATAGTGATAAAGCACCATGAATTGATGGCTACAATGCTTACTTTTTTAACAAGGCATGAGAGATATAAAAGAAGAAGTTAACCATAAGAGTTCTTCAGTACTGGGAAGTTATATAAAGTTGTGAATTGTACTTCTATCACACTGGTTCCTAAACTAGCTAATCCTTGTACAATAAGAGACTACATGCCTATTGCTTGCTACTCCATGTTGTATAAATTGATCTCTAAAGTCTTAGCTAACTGAATTCAACAAGTTATTGCATTAGTGATAAGTGAAGCTCAAGCTGGATTCATACCTAGAAGGAGGATAGTAGATAACATTATACTAGCTCATGAGCTATTTAAGGGTTACACAAGGAAAAATATTTCTGCTAGGTGCATGATCAAGATTGACATTCAAAAAAGCTTATGATTTAGTTGAATGGGGATTTTTGGAGCAAGTTATGATTGAAATGGGATTCCTAGCAAGGTTTGTGAACTGGATTGGAGTGTGTAACAACTATTAACTACATTATCATGGTCAATGGAGAGCTTACCCCACCATTTGATGTTGCCAAAGGCCTAAGACAAAGTTATCTTGTTTCCCATTTACTGTTTGCAATTGTAATAGAGTATATTAGTAGAAGTCTCAACAAACTAAAGAAGGTAAAAGATTTCAAGTTCCACCCAGATGTGCAAAGTTAGGGATCATTCATTTAAGTTACGCAAATGATCTTTTGCTATTTGCTAAATGTGATTTAAACTTTATCTCTTATATGCATGATTGTTTGAACCACTTCTCTCAAGTTTCTAGTTTACAAGCAAAGTTGAAGAAGAGCTTAGTATATTTTGGAGTAGTTCAACAGAGTACATGTTAGAGATTATTCAAAAGTTGGGCTACACAACTGGAGAGTTACCATTTAAGTATTCTGGCATTCCTTTTGCTACCAAGAAACTTTCTCTGATACAGTGATACCCTCTGATAGAAAATATTGTAGCAAGGATATCCTCATGGTCTGCAAAGAAGCTTTCATATTCAGGTAGAGTGCAGCTGGTCCAAACTGTCCTATTTGGTATCCAATTCAATTGGTCACAACTATTCAACTTGCCTGCAAAAAGTTATGAAGATGATAGAGGCATACGGTAGGAGTTATGCTTGGTATGAGATCAATACCGTTACAAAAAAGACTCTGGTGGCTTGGAGTAAGATGTGCATATCTAAGTCAATGTGGGATTGGGATTGATTAATCTACAAGTATGGAACAAGGCAGCAATAGCAAAACTCTGTTGGGATGTAGCAAGTAAGCAAGACAGACTATGGATCATATGGATTCATGCATTCTACATCAAAGATAAGAGGCTTGAAGACATGGCAATCCCACAACAGGCAAGCTAGATGGTCATGCAAATTCTGAGTGCTAGAACAATACTACAACATGCACAACATAATCAGCAGATCAACAAAAGCATGGTGAGATAGTTCTATCTTCAACTATTGGGGAATATGCCTAGAGTCAACTGGAAGTGTATGATGTTTCAAAACAAAGCTAGACCTAAAGCCATATTCACAATTAGGGGTGTGCATTCGATCTATCGATTCGATATTGACCCTTATCGATTATTGATTTATACATATGCTTATCATTATCGCATCAATAAGGTTTTGATTTTTTCGATTTCGATTTATCGATTTTGGGGGCTTATCGATTCGGTTATTGTGACGACTTAAAGGGTCATCACCTATTTTCCTCATCGGTTCCGTGCTTCCGTGGCCTTGAAAACCTTATTTTATATTTCCTCAATTTGCGCGCGCAGTCTAGGCGCGAAGCCGGAAAGTTGTTATGTTAAGACATATGAATTTTATGGAAATTTGAAGAATTTTGATATTAATATTGATATAGTTGACTTTGGCCAACATTTTTTGTAAACGGGCCCGGACCGGTAATGTGACAGTCCGGGGAGGTCCGTTGAAAAAATATGGAACTCGGGCATGTGCCCGGAGTCGAAATCCGAGGTCTAGAACCTGAGTAAAAGAATTTTTCTGTTAAATTATTTTTTTGAAATTATTAAGGAAAATAAAAATAAAAATTGATTAAAAGACTATGGTATCGGGCTCGTATTTTGGTTCCGATGCCCGGTACAAGTCTTATATATTGTTTAAGTGCTTCCTGTAAAGTTTGATGGAAATCGGACGTCGTTTGACGTGTTTTAAACTATGAGTTCCAAGTTTGAAAGTTTATGAAATTTAAAAGAAAAAATCATGAATTTGAGGCTTGATTCTATGAAAATGATGTTATATAGGTGATTTGATCGCGCGAGCAAGTTCGTGGTATGTTTTTGAGGTTATGTGCATGTTTGGTTTAGAGCCCCAAGGGCTCGGGTGAATTTTGGATAGGTTACGAGAGCATTTTTAAGTTTACCACAGCTGGTATTTTTCCCCAGCTGATATCTTCGCAAATGCTAAGAAGTGCCTCGCAAATGCGAGCTTCGCAAATGCGAAAAATCGCAAATGTGATCATTTGGTTCGCAAAAGCGGATGGGGGCCCATCGCAAATGCGATGCCATGTTCGCAAATGCGAACCCTACTCCCCAGACCCATGTTCGCAATTGCGAACTATTGTGTCGCATTTCCCAAGCCTGTCACCTTCGCAATTATGAACTAAAGTTCGCAATTCCCATATCCGCACATATGCAACTTTATACTTAAACGAATTTAAACCCATTTTTCACCATTCTTTCAAAACCCAAAATCCCATAGACGATTTTTCAAGAGCAATATCATTTCAAATCACTTGTAAGTCAATTTTCACTCAATTCTTTCAATTCTTAACATCATTAAACATGTTTTCCATTTGAAATCAAAGATTTTCATGGTTGAAATTGGGGTTTTTGGGTAGAACCTAGATTTTTCATAAATTGGGGAGTTGGACCTCGATTTGAGGTCCGATTTCAAAACAAATTATATATTTGAACTCGCGAGGGGATGGGTAATCGAATTTTGGTTCAAACCCCGAGTTTCGACCACGTGGGCCCGAGGGCATTTTGGGAAAATTTGAGTATAACTTTGGGAAAACTATTTTTATGCATTCAAACCAATTCATATAATATTTATTAAAGTAACTGAACCAAATTGTGATTAGATTCGAGTGAGTTGGAGGTTGAATTACGAGGTAAAGTAATAGTTAAAGGTTAAGCGGACTTCAAGGCTTTAAGGTAAGTATTTGATCTATCCTAGCTTGAGAGAATATGATTATAGTATGATAACTTGCTAATTGCTAAATGATCGAGTGCGGTGTATAGACGTGATGACGAACATCTATACACCGGCGTCTAGAATGACCATGAGTCGTTATTGGTACATGTTGTGAACTAATGTGGAACTCTCCTAAGTTATATTATTGAGCCATTGTCGGGTTGTGAAGGTTGTGTTATTGTTCCCTTGCTGGGACTTTATTGTTGTTGTTGTTATTTCTCTTGCCGGGATATTATTATGGCCGTTGTTACTCCCTTGCCGGGATAGTACTTATTATTTATTTCATTCTTCATGCCCGTTTGATTGTGACTGTTGCTTGGGTGAGGAAGCGTGATAAAACACGAAAGGTGGTGTCGTGCCATTTTTAACTATATTTGCACGAAAGATCATTCCGTGCCATTGTTAATTATATTCGCATGAAGGATCATTACATGCCATTTTACTATTTATGCACGAAGGAACATTCCATGCCATTGTTAATTAAATCATGCACGAAGGATCATTCCATGCCATGAATGTGAGGATGAGAGTAAAAGCACGAACGGTGATGCCGTGCACTTTTACTTGCTTATTTGGTGAGGATGAGAGTAAAAGCATGAAGGGTGATGCCGTGCACTTTTATTTGCTTATTTGGTGAGGATGAGAGTAAAAGCACGAAGGGTTGCTTATTTCTTATTTTGTGATAACTGTTTGTTGCACTCTGTTTTTACCTTACTGATGAATTATGTATATTTGATTGTGCTCCCCATAGCATGTTCCTTCCCTTGCTATTTGTCTTAATTAGTATTTCTGTTATTTTGTGGTGCATATGTATATAGAACCGCACAGGTTTATGTAAGTGTCTGGTCCTAGACTTGTTACTACTTCGCTGGGATAGGTCGGGCACTTACCAGCACATGGGGTCAGTTGTGCTGATACTACACTTCTGTGCGTTTTTGCACAGGTCCAGGTTTTGAGCAGCAATAGCAACAGTAGTTCACTAGCGGGATTGTCATACTCTCGAGACTGAGGTAGCTTGCAGACGTCCGCAGGCCCGGCGTCTCTTCTCATAGTTTTTATTATTGTTGTAGTCTCATTGTTTTGAGACAGACGGTTATTATTTACTTATTTCAGACCATTATGTGTAGTTATTCTTAGTAGTTAGTGAGTTTGTGACTCCACATCTTGGGTAGAAAATTTATGTTGAGTATCTCATACTTATATTCAGTTTTTATGAAGTAGACTTCTGCAGTTAACGTTATTATTATTATTCTTGTTATTAAATTGACAACATGATGATTTTTATTAATGGAAAGATGGTGAGTAAATTGGCTTGCCTAGCTACCATGAGTAGGCGCCATCACAATCCCGATGGTGGGGAATCCGGGTCGTGACAAGTTGGTATCAGAGCACTAGGTTACATAGGTCTAAAAACTCACGAACAAACTTAGTAGAGTCCGAGGGGTAGGTACGGAGACGTTTGTACTTGTTCCTTAGAGTCTATTGAGTTAGGAAAAATCTCTGTTTTGTTCTTTCCTATCGTGCGAATTCTTTCTTCAAATGTTAAATTGGATTTCTACTCTTGTCTTCCCATGAATTGCAAAGTCACCGCTTCTTCAGCCGAACAATGGCACAGGCTGGTGATAGATTAACGCGAGGGGCAGAGGCTGATGTCATGCCAGAGGCCGTGGTAGGTACAGAGCTCAGCCCTAGGCAGCAAATCCAAGAGGTGGATCCTCATATTGAAAATTGTGAGGAGGTTCCAGCCCCTACAGCTCCAGTGGGCCCAGCTTAGGTCCCGAGAGGGTTTATGTTCACCCCGGATCTTCAGGATGCTCTGGTCCGGATAGCAGGCTTTATGGACAGTGTCACCTGAGCAGGTTTGCTACCAGTTGAACCAACCACTTCTCAGGCTGGAAGAGGGTTCAAACTCCTGTTATGTGTACTCCGAAGCCAGTAGCTCCCCAAGATTAGGCCCTAGTAGTTCAGCCCGTAGTGGCAGCTCAGACAGGCATTACAGCTCAGGCCGGAGATGGAGCGGCCATGTCTTCTGATGCTTTATGGAGACTTGATCGGTTCTCCAAGATTTTTACCACCACCTTCAACGGTGCTTCATCGGAGGATCCCCAAGACTTTCTATTCCGTTGCCACGAGATTCTCAGGACTATGGGTATAGTGGAGACCAACGGGGTTGATTTTTGCACTTTCAGGCTTATAGGATCCGCCAAGACTTGGTGGAGAGATTTCTGCCTATCTCAACCAGCAGGGTCCCCAACTTTGACATGGGACCAGTTTGGGAAGTTATTTTTGGAGAAATTTCTCCCTATTACTCAGCGGGAGGCATTTCAGAGGCAGTTTGAGCACCTCTAGCAGGGTTCCATGACCGTTACTTAGTACGAGATGAGGTTTGTGGATCTGGAATGTCATGCAGTTATGATACTCCCCTCAGATTGGGAGAGGGTTCGCAGGTTCATTAATGGATTGATTCAGCCGATCCATCTCCAGATGGTTATGGGACCTGGTAGTGAGATTTCTTTTCAGGAAGTGGCTAACGCGGCCCGTAGAGTGGAGATGGCTCTTGCTCGAGGAGGTGGTCATGTGTCAGATAAGAGGCCTCGTCATTCTAGTAGGTTCAGTGGTACCTCTTCTGGAGGTAGGGATTCTTATGGTATATGCCATTCATTGAGGCCCTTTCAGTCAGAACTCCAGGTTTCTCATGGTTCAGGTGATCGTGGGTTTCGTGAGCAGTATTCAGATCAGCATTCCATCATTGCTCAGCCTCTTCAGAGTGTTCGTGGGGGCAACTCAGGTTGTCAAGGTCAGCAGTCCCAGCAGCTGAAGTCTTGTTATGGTTGTGGTGACCCAGATCACCTTGTGAGGTTTTTCCCTGGAGCAGCGGGCAACACTCAGCAGTGGGGTCTTCGCCCCATGATTTAGGCCCCAACTAACCCACGGCCTAGCCAGCCAGCCAGAGGCGGGGGTAGGGAACGTAGAGGTGGAGGTCGAGATCGTAGAGGTGGAGACCGTCCAACCAGAGGTAGAGGTCAGCCAGTGATGACCGTCCCAGAGATGTAGCTCAGAGGGGAGGTGCTGATCCCCGATTTTATGCTTTACCAGCCAGGCCAAAGGCAGAGGCATCAGATGTTGTGATTACATGTACCATTCTTGTTTGTGACAGAGGCGCTTCAGTATTATTTGACCCTAGGTTTACATATTCATATGTGTCTTCCTACTTTGCACCGTATCTGGTCGTGCCTAGTTATGCCCAAGATGTTCCAGTTTATGTATCTACACCAGTGGGTGACTCTATAGTAGTCGACAGGGTGCATCGTTCGTGCGTGGTTGTGTTTGATGGTCTTTAGACCCGTGTTGATTTATTACTATTAGATATGGTGGACTTTGATGTTATATTGGGATAGATTGTTGTCCCCGTATCATGCTATCCTAGATTGTCACGCCAAAACAGTGACCTTGGCCTTGCTAGAATCACCCCGACTAGAGTGGAGAGGGACCTCAGGTCACACCACCCGCAATGTTATTTCATATATTAAGGCTCGACGCATGGTCGAGAAGGGTTGTTTAGCTTACTTGGCGTATGTTCGCGACTCCAACGCAGAGGTTCCTTCTATTGACTCGGTTCCTATTATACGGGAGTTTTCCTTGGTTTTTCTTTCAGACCTACCGGGCAAGCCACCCAACAGGGATATTGATTTTTATATTGATCTGGCACCGGGCACTCAGCCTATTTCTATTCCACCGTATCGCATGGCCCCGCCAAAGCTAAAAGAGTTAAAAGATCAGTTGCAAGACTTGCTAGAGAAGGGATTTATCAGGCCTAGTATTTCTCCTTGGGGTGCGCCGGTGTTATTCGTGAAGAAGAAGTATGGTTAGATGCGGATGTTAGTGATTACTGGCAATTAAATAAAGTGACGATAAAGAATAAGTACCCACTACCGAGGATTGATGATTTGTTTGACCAGCTCCAGGGAGCAAGGGTGTTCTCAAAGATAGACTTGAGGTTTGGCTACCATCAGCTGAAGATCAGGGCGGCTGATATTCCTAAGACAGCTTTTCACACTCGGTATGAGCATTACAAATTCTTAGTCATGTCTTTCGGGTTGACCAATGCCCCATCAACATTTATGGAGTTGATGAACCAAGTGTTCATGCCTTATATAGACTTAATCGTGATAATCTTTATAGATGATATTCTGGTGTACTCCCGCAGCTAGGGAGAGCACGAGCAGTACCTCGGAGTGGATCTTCAGACTCTGAAGGATAGTTAGTTATATGCTAACTTTTCAAAGTGTGAGTTCTAGTTTAGTTCTGTCGCGTTTCTGGGTCATATTTGTCACGACCCCAAACCCGGTCGTGATGGTACCCAGATTGAGACAGTCAAGAATTGGCCTCGACCAGCTTCAGTGACCGAGATTCGGAGTTTCTTGGGATTAGCAGGTTACTACCGTCGGTTCGTAGAGGGTTCTCTTCTATTGTAGCCCCGATGACCAGGTTGACCCAGAAGGGTGCCCAGTTCAAGTGGTCAGATGAGTGTGAGACGAGCTTTCAGAAGCTCAAGACAGCTCTAACTACGGCACCAATGTTGATTTTGCCCACGGGTTCAGGGCCTTACACAGTCTATTGTGATGCATCCTGTACTGGGATTGGAACATTATTGATGCGGGATGGAAAGGTTATTGCATATGCTTCAAGACAGTTGAAAATCCATGAGAAGAATTCTCCAGTTCATGACCTTGAGTTGGCAGCGGTTGTTCATGCCTTAAAAATTTGGAGGCATTATCTATATGGCATGGCGTGTGAGGTATACACGAATCACAAGAGTCTTTAGTACTTATTCAAGCAAAAGGAGTTAAATGTGCAACATATGAGATGGTTAGAGTTGCTGAAAGATTATGATGTTACTATCTTATATCACCTAGGTAAGGCTAATGTGGTGGCTGATGCGTTGAGTGGGAAGTTTGCCTGCATGGGTAGACTCGCTTATATTCCGGTCAGCCATAGACCGCTTGCCCTAGATGTTCAAGCCTTAGCCAATTGATTTATGAGATTAGATATTTCTGAGCCTAGCAGGGTGTTGGCCTGCAAGGTTGCTCGTTTTTCTCTATTGGAGTGTATCCGTGAGAGGTAGTTCGATGATTCCTATTTGTGTGACCTGAGAGACACTGTGCAGCGAGGAGGTGCTACGAAGGTAATCTTAGATGATGACGAAGTATTGGGATTGTAGGGGCGAGTTTGAGTGCCTAATGTTGATGGGATTCGAGAGTTGATCTTAGCGGAGGCCCATAGTTCATAATATTCTATTCACCTTGGCGCCGCGAAGATGTATCAGGAGTAGTGGCAGAATTATTGGTGGCGTAGGATGAAAAAAGACATTGTTGTGTATGTCGCTCGGTGTTTAAATTGTCAGCAGGTTAAATATGAGCACTAGAGGCCTGGTGGTGTGTTCCAAAGAATTGAGATTCTCGAGTGGAAATGGGAGCGGATTACAATGGACTTCATTACTGGACTTCCGTTGACTCAGAAGAAATTTGATGCTATTTGGGTTATTGTTGATAGGCTCACCAAGTCAACACATTTCATTCCAGTAGTAGTCCCCTACTCATCTGAGAGGTTAGCAGAGATTTACATTCGGGAGATTATTCGCCTTCATGGGGTTTCGGTATCTATTCTCTTAGATCGAGGGTCCAGCAGTTTACCTCGCGCTTCTAGAGAGCGGTCCAGTAGGAGTTAAGCACCCAGGCTCAATTGAGCACATCATTCCATCCTCAGACGGACGGTCAGTCCGGGAGAACTATTCAAATTTTAGAGGATATGCTCCGAGCTTGCGTCATTGACTTTGGAGGCTCGTAGGACCAGTTTCTGCCCTTAGCAAAGTTTGCCTACAACAACAGTTACCAGTCTAGCATTCAGATGGCTCCATATAAGGCATTGTATGGTAGGCGATGTCGGTCTCCAGTCGGATGGTTTGAACTGGGAAAGGCTCGGTTGTTGGGTACAGACTTAGTTCGGGAGGCCTTAGATAAGGTCAAGACTATTCAGGAGAGGCTGCATTCAGCTTAGTCTAGGCAGAAGAGTTATGCAGACCATAAGGTCTGAGATGTAGATTTCATGGTTGGTGAGCGGGTATTGCTCCGGGTGTCGCCTATGAAGGGCGTGATGAGATTCGGAAAGAAGGGCAAGCTCTGCCCTAGGTACATTGGTCCATTTGAGATTTTGGATCGAGTGGGAGAGGTGGCTTATAGACTTGCATTGCCACCTAGCTTATCAGCCGTGCATCCAATTTTTCATGTATCTATGCTTCAGAGGTATCACGGCGATCCTATGCATATGTTAGACTTCAGTACTATCCAGTTGGACAAGGATTTATCTTACGAGGAGGAGCCGGTAGCTATTCTAGACTGGCAGGTTCAACAGTTGAGGTCGAAGAGCTTTCCTTTAGTGCGTGTTCAGTGGAGAGGTCAGCCTCCTGAGGCATCGACCTGGGAGTCCGAGTCTGATATGCGGAGCCGTTACCCATATTTGTTCCCCGACTCGGGTACTTCCTTCTCTTGTCCGTTTGAGGATGAACAGTTGTTTTAGAGGTGGAGGATGTGGCGACCCAAAGGGTCATCACCTGTTTTCCTCATCTGTTTCGTGCTTCCGAGGCCTTGAAAACCTCATTTTATATTGCCTCAATTTACGTGCGCAGTCTAGACGCATAGCTGGAAAATTTTTATGCTGAAATATGTGAATTCTGTGAAAAATTTGAAGAATTTTGATATTAATATTGATATAGTTGACTTTGGTCAACATTTTTGATAAACACACCTGGACCCGAGTTTGGACGGTCCCGGAAGGTCCGTAGAAAAATATGGGACTCGAGCATGTGCCCGGAGTCGAATTCCGAGGCCTAGAGCCCGAGATATGAATTTTTCTGTTAAATTATTTTTCTAAAATTATTAAGGAAAATGAAAATGAAAATTGATTAAAAGACTATGGTATCGGGCTCGTATTTTGGTTCCGACGCTCGGTACAAGCCTTATATATTATTTAAGCGCTTCCTACAAAGTTTGATGGAAATCGGACGTCGTTTGACGTGTTTTGAACTGTGAGTTCCAAGTTTGAAAGTTTATGAAGTTTAAAAGAAGAAATCATGAATTTGAGGCTTGATTCTATGAAAACAATGTTATATTGGCTATTTGATCGCGCAAGCAAATCCGTATGATACTTTTAGGTTGGTGTGCATGTTCGGGTTCGGAGCCCCGATGGCTCGAGTGAATTTTGGATAGGTCACGGAGTGAAATTTGAACTTGGAAAAATTGCAAGTTTCCATCTAGTATGACCAGGCCTGCAGGCTTCGCAAATGCAAAGTCTAGCTCGCAAATGCGAGTTCACAAATGCGATGTTTTGGTTCGTAAAAGCGGATGGGGGCCCATCGCAAATGCGATGCCATGTTCGCAAATGCGAACTCTGCCCCCCAGACCCATGTTCGCAATTGCGAACTATTGTGTCGCATTTCACAAGCCTGTCATCTTCGTAATTGCGAACTAAAGTTCACAATTACCATATCCGCACCTGTGCAATTTTATACTTAAACGAATTTAGACCCACTTTTTACCATTCTTTCAAAACCCAAAACCCCATAGACGGTTTTTCAAGAGCAATATCATTCCAAATCACTTGTAAGTCAATTTTCACTCAATTCTTTCAACTCTTAACATCATTAAACATGTTTTCCATTTGAAATCAAAGATTTTCATGGTTGAAATTGGGGTTTTTGGGTAGAACCTAGATTTTTCATAAATTGGGGAGAACCTAGGTTTTTCATAAATTGGGGAGTTGGACCTCGATTTGAGGTCCGATTTCAAAATAAATTATATATTTGAACTCGTGAGGGAATGGGTAACCGGATTTTGGTTCAAACCCCGAGTTTCGACCACGTGGGCCCGGGGGCATTTTGGGAATTTTTGAGTAAAACTTTGAGAAAACTATTTGTATGCATTCAAACCAATTCATATATTGTTTATTAAAGTAATTGAACCAATTGTAATTAGATTCGAGCGAGTTGGAGGTTGAATTACGAGGTAAAGCAATAGTTGAAGGTTAAGCGGACTTCAAGGCTTTAAGGTAAGTGTTTGATCTATCCTAGCTTGAGGGAATATGATTAGAGTATAATAACTTGCTAATTGCTAAATGATTGAGTGTGGTGTATAGGTGTGGTGACGAGCATCTATACACCGGAGTCTAGCATGACCGTGAATCGTTGTTGGTACATGTTGTGAACTAATGTGGAACTCTCCTAAGTTATATTATTGAGCCCTTGCTGGGTTGTGAAGGTTGTGTTATTGTTCCCTTGCCGGGACCTTGTTATGTTGTTATTATTTCTGCTTTGTTGGGATATTGTTGTGACTGTTGTTACTCCCTTGTCGGGATGGTACTTATTGTTTATTTCATTCTTCTTGCCCGTTTGATTGTGACTGTTGTTTGGGTGAGGAAGAGTGATAAAGCACGAAGGATGACACCGTGCCATTTTTAATTATATTCGCACGAAGGATCATTCCGTGCCATTGTTAATTATATTCGCACGAAGGATCATTCCGTGCCATGTTTTACTATTTATGCACGAAGGAATATTCCGTGCCATTGTTAATTATATCATGCACGAAGGATCATTCCATGCCATGAATGCGAGGATGAGAGTAAAAGCACGAAGGGTGATGCCGTGCACTTCTATTTGATTATTTGGTAAGGATGAGAGTAAAAGCACGAAGGGTGATGCCGTACACTTTTATTTAATTATTTGGTGAGGATGAGAGTAAAAGCATGAAGGGTGATGTCGCGCAACTATTAAATTTCTTATTTTGTGATAACTGTTTGTTGTACTCTATTTTTTTTATTTCCCTGATGAATTATGTATATTCGATTGTGCTCCCCATAGCATGTTCACTCCCTTACTATTTGTTTTGTTCAGTATTCCTGTTGTTTTGTGGTACATATGTATATAGAACTGCACGGATTTATGTGAGTGTCTGGTCCTAGGCTTGTCACTACTTCGCCGGGATAGGCCGGGTACTTACCAGCACATGAGGTCGGTAGTGCTGATACTACACTTATGTGCGTTTTTGTACAGGTCAAGGTTTTGAGCAGTAGCAGCAACAGTAGTTCACTAGCAGGATTGTCGTACCCATGAGACTGAGGTAGCCTGCAGGCGTCCGCAGGCCCGACGTCTCTTCTTATATTTTTCATTATTGCTGTAGTCTCATTGTTTCGAGACAGATGGTTGTTATATTTCTTTCTGACCATTATGTGTAGTTATTCTTCGTAGTTCGTGAGTTTGTGACTCCACATCTTGGGTAGGGGATTTATGATAAGTATTTCACAATTATATTCAGATTTATGAAGTAGATTTCCGTAGTTAACGTTATTATTATTATTATTATTATTATTATTATTATTATTATTAGAACATGATGATTTTTATTAATGGAAAGATGGTGAGTAAATTGTCTTGGCTAGCTATCACGAGTAAGCACCATCACGATCCCGATGGTGGGAAATACGGGTCGTGACAGTTATCGATTACACCAATAAGAAAATTTGCGGGATTCCACGGATAGTATATCGCTATAAACACGCCTAATTAATATGGACAAAAGGACGCTAAAATAAGACGAACACCATTTATAACATAAAAATTGCGTCAACAAGCACATGCATCAAAACTAAACTAAGGGATCAAATGTATGCCACCAACACTCCAACAGTATAAAAAAACAAAACAAAACAAAATAAATCATCACGACTAATTCTATTTTCTATTAATTTGAACTTCATTCTCTTGATCTTTAAATATGACCATTCCTTAAATGTGGTAGAGGAAATAACAGGGTAAGGAACTTAGGGTAAAGGAAAGGGTAAAGATTAGGGAAAATGATATTGTATAACCGTTTCCAAAATAGTAGCGGAATATATATACATTATGTGTGTTATATTAATCTACACAAATAGATAATTACTCATTTTCCAAGTGTCTACAGTCTAGGGGTGTGCATTCGATTTTGACCCTTATCGATAATTACTTATCGATTATCAATTTGTACATATATGCTTATCGTTATCGTTTCAATAAGGTTTCGATTTTTTCGATTTCGATAACAAATAATCGATTTGATTTATCGATAAACCGATTCGATTGCACGCCCCCATTCACAATGTGGCTACATTTGTATGGGAGACTGTTAACTGCAGATAGATTGATCAAATGAGGGATAACTGTGGAGTCAAAATATTCTCTATGTCAACTTCATGATGAAACTAGTGACCATCTATTTGTGGAATGCCTCTTTACTAAGGCAGTGTGGCAAAAGGTTTTATACAAGATGCAAAGACAAGATGTAGTTCGAGATACCTGGGTGCAACGTCAACAATGAATGATACAAAGTACTAAATGTAGATCTTATGGAGCTCAATTGTATCGAATGGTGTATGCCGAGGTTACACATAGTGTTTGGACTGAAAGAGAATATTTCAACAGAGAAGCAAAGTATTGATAGCATAGCTAGAGAAAGTGCCTATACATGTAATGTGAGAGCTACCAAAGGAATTAGTAGTTTAGTTAACATTTTATGTTTCATTAGACATAGTATGTAGGTTGAAATTTCTTCTTTGAGTATCTGATAAATATAGCTGTTGCATTTATAAAGCAGGCTATGAATTGTAAAGATTATTCGTGATTAATAATATGTTAATTACCCAAAAAAAAGTGTAAAAATAATGTCGGAGGTTAAGGACAAATTTCGACCAAACTAATCCTTGGAAAGGGATCTGGCTCCAGGTTCCAAAATGAGACAATGATGAATGATCCAACCTATGCAATATTCTAAATTCTAGCTCTAACTTCCACCATATCATAGAAAAAGGAGAGGGAAGAGAAGGGGTGAACATCAATCCAGTATCCAGCTGAAAAATCGAATACATTATTAAGAGAAAAGGTACACTGGCTACTATAAGGACAAATCAGTAGTAAAAGTGGCACATGCAAGTGACAACTTTACAGTTCGCACCATTGGCGACAACAAAATAGTGGTAAACTGCAAGAAAGATTGTCTCAGCACACATCAAATACAACTTTCATCCAGAAGAATAAGTCAACACAGTATGTAAACAAGCGCGCAATCAAATTTATTTGGTATCCTTAACTACCAAAAATTGGTTAAGTGCATCTCCTTTATATATTAGCTTGAAAGTAATATTCTTTCTCAGAAGTGTAATCAACACCTCTCAAAAATTGTCTTTGCTTGTGGTTTTCCAATTAATCGCCACTCAAGCTTGAATTCTAGCAGAAACACCTACTGCACTTTCCATTCGAGAGTACCAATCACCAATACGTGTGTTCTCCACCATGTCTCTACCAGATTTCAGGTAGCGGATTGGTCTCAAAACGCCATATACAGCAAGATCAGCCAAGTTTGGTTTAGAGCCACCTGTTAGACCGAAAATGTGTCAAGGCTCACATATAATAAGGGATTTGGTGCAAAAATTATCAATCAAATAGATTATGACGTAGAAGTTAAAACAGACCAAGAAAATCTCGGTCCTTCAGAGCATCAACCCATGTTTCTGCAGCTTCATACAGGGCTGCACGCTCATCGGTAATATTATACTTCTTCTTCAATCTCTTTGAAACAAAATACATGGATGCAGCACCACCATACTTGACGGTGAATCTTTCTGTAAAGCCGAAATTACCTGTCCATAGCATAAATAAGATTAGACTTGTGCAACAGGTAAACCACGGAAAAAATTGCTCTAAAAGACACCCACGGCTTCAACTCACATAAAGGTACACAACATAGAATAAGACCTGCAACCGGACTATGCTAAACAGAGACAAAAGGCAGCCTACAAAAACTCCACCATTTATTATTATCTAGTGTGTACAAGCTGAAATATTATTTATGAGGAGATGAGAATTGAACCTCCTTTGGATATCAAGCCAAGAACTGTTTAAACTCTCAGTATAAGCATCGCTAATAACACTCTTTCTCATCTCCATTACAATTCAGGTTCTGATACAATATCAAGCCTAGCTTAAATACATAAGAATCAATAAAACACAGGGAGCAAGGGAGAAACCTATGAGCAAGACAAATTCAACTACAGAGAACAGCCACGACTAGTAACACAGCACTGAGCAGTACACATTTGCTTCATCACATATTTTTACTTTCAGATACAAACTGGGGAGTGTTCTACTTTGGTCATATTTATAGAGGACGTGACTTCATATACATATCTTGAAACAGCAGCATTCTATTTCACAGATTTCCATCTTTAATTCTTCAGACTAAGTTTGCAGTGCACGAAGTAACACAACATATGTAACCACTGTTCCAGTTGTGAAGAACAGATGCTCTAAGGCGAGCCACGGGACAACATCAAGACTAGCTAATAAGCAGCAAAGTATTACCGAGATCAACTCTAATTCTTTATCCTAAACTTAACTAACTGAAATCTTTTAAGACGGGTAAAACACCAAAAGAGAAACAAGATTTTTTTCAACACTAATTAAATACTCGCATGCATCATAGTTTTACTGCCAAATGTATAGAATTAAGTAAAACACGACATCTTGGTTTAAAGCCTACTGGTATGAAAGAAAGAAAAGCACCAAAAAGTAAAAATTTATTCCCGAAACATCTTGACATGTGGTCACCGCAATCAAATCTTACCATGACTAGTGATGTACTCGAATGATTCAAGAGCTTCTGAGGCAGTTCGATATATGTTGGGTGCTAAGACGTGCACCAAGTGATTATCCACCCACCTACATTTGCAAGAATAACAATTAGTGGATAAGACCCTCTTACGTAACAAAAAGCAAAAGCTTAATTGGGAAACAACAGCTAATTCCTACATCACTTACAGGCTCGATAACCTTATTACCAAATATCACTTATCTCAACAAGAGAATGCTACGACACAGTCATAAAATTATCATAAATAGAAAGAAAAGAGCATACTTGCGCCATTTGCTTTCTTCATCAGCATCCGAGGTAGAATCAACAGAACGAACCTTCTTGAACAATTTATCAATAATATCTATAATCCACCAAAAGGGCAAAAGAAAAATGTTTAGACATAACCTATAAAAAGATGAGTACAAATCAGGTGTCCTGGAATCCATTTCAATCCATCTTCAATGCAAAATTGCCATCCATAGATATAGTTATCTTATAGTCACTCTGAATGCTTACTTCACAGTGAGCTTAGACGTTGAATAGGTTGAGATGCATTTTATAATCAACAGTGTATAGAAACTAAAAGGGGCAGTCCGCTGCACAAAGCATCTCACGTAGGGTCAAGGAAAGGGCCACATCCAAAGGGTGTGACATAGATAGCCTACCCTAATGGAAGCATTAGTGGCTGCCACTACGCCTCGAACCCGTGACCCATAAGTCACACAGAGACAACTTTATCAACTTTATCGTTTGCTCCAAGGCTCCCTTCCAGTGTTTAGAAACTAAACCATAACATAATTATCATAAATAATTTACAGCCATCACACAGTGACAATGTACTCAACATTGTATTTACTTTTAAAAAGTGAAACAATTCTAGGACATCAGATACCTGATGAGTCCAGCAGAGTTTCACCATCAACTATCACAATAGGGACTTTCTGGTAATCAGACCACTTGATTTCTTTTTTGCTGATGGGGTTGACCTCAATGATCTTGTACGGGATGTCATAGTAGTCGAGGAATGCTGAAAAGAAAAAGTTCCAGGGTGAAGGACTATGGTGTGTACCAGATAGTGATAATTAATGTTGGGGTTGGGGGGGGGGGGAGGGAAGAAAAGAAAGGATCGCAGCTATGGAATCATAAACGTTAACCAGCACGCATTACGACTATTCAGAGATATACATTGTCAAAACGAATAAATAAACCTTAGGAAAACATTTGATACAATGCCGGACACAGAAGTCTCATACGCGGAGAAGGGTAGATTGGCAAGCTTATTACCCATAATCCACCGTGTTTCGAACCATGCACCATTGACCTTGGGGATTTTTTTGTTATCAGAAGTTGTTAGCAATTGTACAAAAGTACAAGAATACATCAAATAGTTTAATGAGTTGAAGCATGCTTTAGCAACAGTACCATGTTAGTGAAAACAAAAGATACTTGATACTCCTTGCATTCCAGATTATATGACAACATTTTCTTATTAGTCCATTCCAAAAAATTGACATATTTCTATATTGTGCATTCCAGTTTATATGACAATATTTTCTTATTAATCCATTCCAAAAAAAAATTGGTATATTTAACTTTAAACTTTTCAACTTGACCTTAATGAGAAGATTTTGTAATCACACAAATGTTATTGAATCTTTAAGACAACAAATTTAAAAAGTCTTCCTTTCTTTGTTAAAGGACGTGCCAAGTTAAATTGAAAGAGAGTATATTGTTCATGAAGACTTTAAGAATCTAGTATCCTATAGAATAATTATCTAATCCTCAATGAACTATCTCCAAGCTATACTCTCATTAACAGATCACAGATGAATATAATAGGCTACCTACACTAGACTTGATTTTCTTACAAAAATGGCTTTTTCTTTTTTACTTAGGCATCGGCAAAAATAAGTATTAAACATAAAATAAACAATCGATAATACAGAAATAGCGAAAAAAGTGAATACCTTTAACCTTGTTACAGAATGGACAAGCTTCATACTGATAAAGAACAATATCCTTAGGGCGTAATTCCGGCGGCACTGCTTCTTTAGCGTGGACTTCCTCGGTCAACGTGGTAGCCGCCACCGAGAAAAGCACTGTTCCGGTGACAGCGTGAGCGGCGGTTCTAGTAGGTTGATACCAATTAGACCTGACAGAGGATTTGCTGCTGCTCGTGCTGTACCGAGCCACAGTAGACGTCCTGTACTGCGGAACTGACACGGCAGCAGTGCCGTCCATGGCCCGGCATATGGCGGCGATTCCACTAATCCTCCTCATTCCGGCGATCTGAAATTCCGAAAATCTATGGAAAATGTAGACTTTATTCTATGGGCCTTTGTGGCAACTTGTAAACAACTCGATTTTGGGTTTACTAGGGGTTTCGACCTTTGCCACGTGAGCGGGTAAAATTGGGTCCCAGAGCAGTCGGTTCGGGATAAATGTTGGCCCAACTAGCCCTTTTTGCATAATTGACTGTTTGCAACTGGCAAACTAAACTAGCCATATGGGAATTTGGAAACTGGCTGGAAAAAAAGGAAAAGAATCGAAAGGAAAAGGGAATAAAATTTTCCTTTTTGTTTGGTTTATTGGAAAAATATTTTTTTCCACATAAATTAATTTGTTTCTACACATGAGCAAATGAGCATTGCTATATTTATTCCTTGCATATACCAAATTATGTATATGAACCGTTTTTGCTAAAGGTCGAATAGTTTCTTAAAAACTCGCTTTAATATAAATTTTTTGAGTATTGAGAGATATTCTTGTTATTTCTAATAGGAGAACTCGATAATAGCTAATAGATCGTTCTTCCAAAGCGCATTCCTTCTGTTTTGCTCGCAACAATTTAATATGTTTTTCGAGCACAAAAATATTAGACATATTTGCTTTGCTAGATTTTATTCATTACACCTACTAAATTGGAGATATACTTACATGTTGTTTGTTGCGATTTAAAATCGACTTAATTAATATTAAAAAGTAGATATATCGAGAGCCACTAGAACTGGTTAATATTTAAAATTTTAAAACATATTAAATTCAAATTACTATCCAAATTTTACTTAGTTTTAACTTCAGAATTTGTAAATATCATTTATTTTAGGGACAAAATATATACAATTATAACCAATTTAAAACTATTTCTAACTTGTTTTTCTAATTCTAATTGGTTTATACTTGCTTTCCAATAAGAAATGGGCCTTACGCGATGCCATCCCTCTATGCTAAGGAAAGGGATATTGCCATAAAACAAAGGGCAATAAGGTAAAAAAAAAACGCGCTATAAGTCGGCCACTCATCTGCCTATAAATACCCCCTTATGAGGTACCTTAGGCCGATTATTCATCTCCGCCTCTCTCAATAATTTCGTCTGCGTCGGCTCTAGGGTTTCCAGAACTTCGATTTTTTTTAGCGATTCAATCAATTTTTTCTATTGTATCGCGCCAAATCGATCCAAGATCTAAACGATACCCATCTATTTTACGATTTGTTTTTGTGTGTTTCGTGAAAGAGAGGAGGGGGAATTTCAGATCTGAAATCGAAATCCAAAAGGGGTTGTACTTCTGTGTGTATTGAGGATGTCTCGGTGCTTCCCATACCCACCACCTGGCTATTCGCTGAATACAGCAGCCAATAATGAAGCCTTGATCGAATCGATTAAGGTTTGTTGAAACAAAGAGCACTTGATTTATGTGTTTATGCTCTTGTCCTGGCTGATTTTTTCGTCGTGTTGCTAGAAATAATCCAGCATATGAGGGCTTGTTTAAATCTGATTCTATGCAATGTAAATCTCCCAGGAAATAGTTGTTTCATTGGGTTGTGCATATTTATGAACTTCGATTTAGGGTTTCATCGTTGTAAATAATGTATATGTCCCAGTTTAACCTGGTTATTATTGGATTAGTTTTAAGGACATGATTAATATTACTATATATCATAGGAAATCCAGATAATTGGATGCCCGCTGATAGTGTATCTCCTGCCCATGGATCAAGGATGAGAGTTGGAAAAGTCTAGGGACACTTTACGGTTTAGTGCATTGTTTGAGGGAGAAATTAGAGTAATCCTGTAATAAGACTAGGATATTGCAGGTTTGATATTTGATGGAGTGGTGAAATAGGAGATTTTCTGTGACTATTGTATATGTTTATACTAATGAGGGCTGCAATCTGTTTTCAAAACTAATTTAAAACGGGATTTTTTGATGGACTTTTGAGAAGATCCTTTGGGAAGTTTTTGGGGTAAAACTGCTTTTGAGGTACTCTTTTAAAATCATTTTTGGTGGAATGCGCACACATTTTCAAAACCAAATTTATAAAAAAACTATCCTAATTGTGAATTTCAAAAATATCCACTTGGGTCCAGCTCCCGTAGTAGTGTTATTAGGCCTCTTTCCTGCTTAGACTTCTATTTGTTTCCATCAAATTAAGTTTAAGTGAGATTGTCATCTATGAAACAACTCATGAGCTACTTGCTTGTTGTTTTTAGGTATTCCCTGTAATTTTTCATTACTTTGACATGACCACTTAATAAAGCATGAATACTGCAACATTAGTCTTCATTTAACTGTACATTTCAAATGATTGTTTAAGCATCTTCAATCGTAGGAATGATTAATGACTCTTGATGGAATAAAGTGTATCCTTGCTCTGTGTTAAGTCCACAATGCTAAGTGCTTGTGTATTTGTGTGTTCAGTGAACCTGTTGTTATTCTTTAATTTGAACATGCTTTGGTGGGGGGTTAGCCTCATCCCTCTTATCCCTTTGCCCAGAGTGTTGTATGGTTGGACTTCTGTAGAACTTTTTAAGCAACTCCAGTTAGACCACGGGCCAGGTTGTGTGATAAATTGAACTAGCTGACTGAGTGCTGTGTTACTGTATTCTGTCATATTGATGCAAATATATGTTGTGAACCCCATACATGTTTGGTACTACACACATGCCTCTTTGATGTAATAAAAGATCAGTGAGATCTTAACTGTGCAATATCCTCGTGGTCATACTGTATTCATCTTCTCTCTCCCTCTATTCTGAACTTGTTATCCTCTGGTGCTCTAAAGCTCCAAAGGGAGAGGGAGATAGCTAAAGCAGAAAAGAAGAAGGAGAAGAAGAGGGAAAAGAAAGAAAAGAAAGAAAAGAGAAGAGAAAAGAAGGCAAAGAAGGAAAGTAATCCTGTATTTGACAAGGCCACTCATGAGTCCAAAGGAATGTACTTGTTTAAATGTCTAGAAGACGAAGCTGAACAGTTGGAGAGGAGCAATCTCACTGAGGAGCATGGACAGGCTGTGTGCTCACAGAATTCCAGCTGCTCATCTGACAGCACCCAGAATAGCAATAAAAGGAAGAGGCCTGCCTCACCTTCACATGGCAACATACAGGCACATGGTGAGTATATTTTGATTTTGTTACCGTGCTTATTAGTTTGGTATTCTGTTGTTTCTGTTGCTTATGTTTTGTTTCTTTTTTTGACAATAGGTAGCATTATCCGGATTCGGCTGTCTAAAAAGTGTGGGCAAGGTGAGACATCAACTGCCAAGGAGAAGCAGTTGCGAAAACCAGCCCAAAAAGATGTAGAAGTTACAGTCAGGACAAGTTTAGAGGGAGCCAATCCTTTACTGAAAGCAACCAACAATCAAGGTTGTCCGTTCCCATCAGTTTTAGAGCCAAGTCCATCCACCTCTGGGTGGAGGGACTGTGTTGTTGTAGACAAGGCAGCAACTCCATCATACTCCAAAGTGCATGAGAACAGCATAGAATTTCAGTACAGGAATTTGATAGAAAGCTGGCTTCCACCAAGTCTTCAAACTGAGCATCATGACGTTGACGACGAAGCGTGGTTGTTTCAAAGAAAACCTAAGCACACGCGAGTTGGAGAAAAAAGTGCAGTCAGCAAAGAAGTCAGCAATGATTCAACATGTGGAAGCTCAGCATTGTGGCCACGGGCGCAATACATACATGATACTGAATTGTATGCATTGCCCTTCACAGTTCCCTTTTGAGTCATTTCTAACTTTGTATAGTTAGTTTTTAGCTGGATATACTGCCCGGGGAATTTTGTAGCTCTTCTCTGGGAAACAGCTGCCTGGAGTTTTGGCATACACATAACAACTTTTATTCTTTTTACTTACTCCATCGAGTTACATCACTTTCTAAGAGTTCTTTGTGCTGGTTGTCTCATTTTATGTACTCACTGGCTATTACTACAGAGCATTGTAAATGAAGTAAAAAAAAGAGAGATAAAATATGAACACATCAAGGGTGAAGGCGATTTTGTGCTTGCTATAGAACGCTGCTTATTATGTTGTGAACTTAGCGAATTGGAAAATAGTTTATACGTGAATGGTCAATACTACATTGAAAGTTAACTATTCAATTTCTTCTGATTTTCAATGAGTTGGTTACTTCTAAAAAATGTTGTCTTCTCTATTTGACAGGAAACTTTAAACTCATAAATATTCACCACAAGGACCCGGTTTATATAAATTGAAACAAAGGGAGTATTTAATTTCTACTTAAACAAGTGATGGTTTAAATATAATTTTGAACCATTGCATAAAATTAAATGGTGCTACTTAAATTTGTATCTGTTTGTATAGTCGATACATAAATTTATATTTTTTTTATTTGAACACTTTAAATTAACGGAATGAATACTAATAAATACAATTGATCATTTGAAAATGATAGTGGCAGTGGTTAATTTGTCTGCAAATTCAAGATGGATGATAGTTTTATTTTTATTAAAAAATATTGAAAATAGAATAAAATAAAAGACCTTTCACTTTCCTTTTTCCCTCTCATCTCTCTCATCTTCCCAAACGTAATCTCCCGCCCTGTAAACTTTTTTCCTTTTCCATAATTCTTATAAAGTATTGTACTAGGGTCAGAAAGCATTGCATATTTAATCAATTATTCATATGAAGTATGCAAAATCCCCATTTACCTATCCTTTTCTTTTAGGCAAAATATCTTAGTACCCCCTAAACTATAAAAACAATACTTTGGTTCCGGATTCACCACCTATTCGATTACAACAATCGCTGGAGTAGCCGTTTCTTGACTAGAACTCGAACTGAATGTTGGAATTTTTGACCTTTGCAAGTAAAATTTTATTTTGGGATTCAACAAGAAAAGTAATGGCGGAGCTCACATGAGCGACCCACCTTCAGGAACAATAATATTAGCTAAATAATGCTGGCCATCGTTCTCTCTCAAATTCTAAAGCTTTTGAATCTGCAGTGGATAATTCCAATTCCAAATTGATTCCCCGTCGGGAACAGAAAGAGCGAATTTTTTTCTCTTACGCAATTTCGGAAGAGTCTAGTTGATAGGATCCACTCACAGGAAGAATTAAAATGAAATTATTTTTGAGTTCAAAGAAGACGCCTCCAACTACTTAGGAGAACCCACTCTTCTTCCTTGCGTTCGATTAGGGCCCATGCCCTCCATTTTAAATACCTCTCTGCTTCCTCTGCTTGCTTTCATGTAGTTTATTGCTTAGGTAAATTTTTTTATTCCGGCTAGACTTTCTTCTTCTATTAAAAAAAATGATATTAGCATATTTGCTCATCACAAAAAGATTCAACATTCATGTCAGCTTATTTGATTCAATAAGAAATGTTTAACCTTTACTAAGTTTATCACCTTTCAGTATGGACCCAACTGACAATCTTGCCTTCAGTCATAGTAGAACTGAGTGCAGACATGAAAATTTTACGGATCTTAAATTCTATTACATGGGTTATGGGTGGCGGGGAAGATGGAAGCATGCAGAGGTGGTGGGGACGAAGGTGGAGAAGAAAAAGAAATTAATTTTTTGAAGATTATATGTTTTTCTAATAATATAGGACCCACAAATTCACATGTCATGTAATAAAGACTAAATATGTGACATGACATTGATGTAGAGAGGTTGTTTCCTAAAGACCCTTAGCTCAGGAGAAAGCATGACAAAAAATAGGTCAGACAAGGACAATCAATTTAATGCAGTATGAAAATGAAAGAAACGAAAGCGAATAAGTCATGATAAAGTAGTCTAAAAAGGAGCAATAGCTATCACATATAAATAATAATCGAAGCACAAGAAATAATAGATAGTAACAGAAATCAAAGGGTATGAAACTATGAAGCAAGATAGGTTGATATAATGATATCGAAAAGTATTGCACTGATTCAATATAATGATTTCTTGGTGTAGTGGTTTGAATAAGATAACTTGTAAGTCGGGGTACGTTGCCAGTTGCGAGACTTTTTAATATTGAGAATAAGAATACTGAAAAGCAAAGGTTAAACCAATTAAACAACGGGAGAATTAGTCAGGTTTAACCCGTGTGATAAACTTGTGACCAATTCAAATAGGTAGAGATGTCAAACCAGGCCGTCTCAACAAGATTGTGGGCCTAAAGTTAAATTTGGGTGAGGGGCCCTGAATAACAATCCTCACATTAAAGTTGTTGTACTTTCGCACCAAAAATTCTTTTTTAATTTAAAAGTACACATATTTTTTTGAAGGGAAAATACCTTAGTACCCCCTAAACTCCCAAAAAGTTGCCACATGCTATTGCTTTATTGGCCTTATAGTCGAGCCACCCATGATGCCAAAGGTGTAATACAGTGCGGTTATGGGGCAAATATGCATACGCCCGCGAAGAATTCAACCCGTCTCACCCGCCCCATGTATTTGATAGTAAAAATTAAGATCGATAATCTTCTTTTTCAATTTTTATAAGATAGTATTAATTTAATTTAAACCCAAATCATATACAAGCACCTCCCTAACAAATCCAAAAGTGACAGTGTCTTGCAGTTGTTACCATATCAAGTCTTGGTTTATCTTTTTCTTTTCAGTACAATTTAGGAAGACTTTTCTAAATTAATAAGTTTTCCTTTTAAGTTTTTATCTGTTTTCAATTAGAAACCGGAACCGGCCTGGACCGGTAGGTAGGGGGCCGGGTGGGATGGGTTTAATGTGGTAAGGGGTTAGCTCTGGAACATTTGAGTGAACGGTTAACCGGAACCGTTAAGGACCGGTCTGGGTGAACAGTAACATTACCGGGTTAACTTTTTTTGAAAATATGGCATGTGGGGCCCACCCAAATGGCTATTTTCTTCAATTATCCGTTGGCCGACGGATATATTGCATTTTTAGCCATTTTTTTAAATTTTTAACACTTTTTAAATTTACAAAACTAACCTTATGTAAGTCTATAAATACCCTTCCCCTTCATTTCTCACTCAAAATTCATTTCTCTATCTCAAATTCTCTCATTCTCCTATTCTCTAATTATCAAGTTCAAGACTTCAAGTCTTAATAATTTCTCATTTCATCTTCTAATTTTATTTGGCTCATTTTTGTTGAATAATTGAAATTCAATTATAGTATTTTATCATTCGGGTTTTAATTTGGAATATTTGCTTGACGTTTGTTCGTGGTAACATCGGAATTGCATAACCAAGTGCTCAATTTATTGTCCAATTCGGTGCACTCCCTCCAACTCTTTCTCTTATTAATATTTTAATTGCATATTTATTTTGTGCTTATTCCTTAATTTTGACAATATGTTTAAGTGTTGCTAAAAAAACGTGTAGAAAAGTTACTGGTAGGGGAAGTAAAAGTAGAGGTAATTCTTCAGCATCCGGTAGTAATAGTACCCCAATATCTATTGTTCCTAAAACATCGCCTAATGAAAATATAGATTATGATCAATTACAAGAAGATTATGGAATAGAAGATAATGAAATAAGAATTGAAGAAGAGATACCTGATGCACCTAATGCTGGGGTAGGTAGTGTTGGAGTTGATACAAGGGGTGGTGGTGGTGGCACTAGTGGTAGACCACCTACGGCTCCGGCGACTAATCGTAGAAAAAGAAGTAAGGTTTGGAATTTTTTTGAATTAATTGAAGGTTCTGATAGAGTTAGATGCAAAATTTGTAAAGATGATTTTAAACATTTGAATGGAGGAAATTTAGGGGGAACTGGAACGCTTAGTAGGCATATGAGAGTTTCACACCCGATAGAATGTGGCCTAGATGGTGATGAAAATCAAACAACTATTAACCCTACTACTGGAGGATTAGTAAAATATGATAAAATGAAGGATCGTGAGGAGTTAGCGAAAATGATTGCTTTAGGTTGTCTACCTTTTTCTTTTGCTTCTTCTTCATATTTTGTTACGTATGTTCAAAGAATATACAATTCGTTATTTAAAGGTATACCTAAAAGTACTTGTAGAACTGATATTTTCAGACTTCACGCACAATATCAAACATATTTACGTTATTTGTTTGACCACATTCCTTGTAGAGTTTCTCTAACTTTTGATGATGTTAATGGACGTGATTATGTAACTGTTACATGCCATTGGATAAATGATGATACTTGTATGCAAAAACGTATTATTGCTTTTAGATATGTCACGACCCTAGTTCACCAATCGTGAACATGTCATGACGGCACCCAGTCCCCACGACTATGTAAGCCTAACACTTTGCGGAATGTACAAGTTTATGAATGTCTTTTGATAATGCTTCTAACAATAATGTCGCTATTTCAATATTAAGACTGCATTTACAACCACCACTTCACAAAAAATTTCATGTTAGGTGTTCATGTCATGTTTATAATTTAATTGTTAAAAGTGGCCTTGATTTATTTTCGATTGAGATTACTCATGTAAGAAAAGCAGGGTAGTGTTATTCAAGGAAGTAATAGATAATCTAGAATTAGGGAATTTAAGGATAAGTGTACCGAACATAACCCTTAATCCCATATTCATGCGAGATAAAATTGTTACTAGATGGAACTATACATATTTATTTTTAAAAGTTTGCTACAAATATAGATCTCCAATAACTGAAGTTGCTAATGCACATTGTACGAATCCAAGCCGTATGTTAACAACTGATACTTGGGCGGTCATTAATGATGTTGTTAAATTTTTACATAAATTTTATACTGCTACTGTTGAGTTTTCTGGATCTTATTACCCTACTATTGCTATGGGTTTAGTACATATAGCGGAAATTTATTTTCTACTCTTAGAATTTAAGAAAAAAGAAAAATATACGGCTGATGTGACAAATATGCAAGACAAATTCAAAAAACATTTCTTTCCAATTCCTCCGATTTACTTAATTGGTGCAGTTTTAAATCCTTCAATTAAATTGTCTGATTGTCATCAATTAATGAATGCTTTATATACTTATATGGAGATTGGGGAAACTGAAACCCCAAATTTATATACTTCTATGAACAGTTTAAATGATTATTTACAGCAATTATATAATTATTATGCAAATGTAATTGATATAGTTGCAGGTAATGTTAATAATTCTATTATGCAATGTAGCACTTCTGCTACATTGACTGAAGATGAAGGATTAGATGAAAGTTTTAATATTTTTTCTACTTTTTCTAACACTCAAACAAGTTGCAGGAACATTGATGAACTTCAATTCTACTTGCAGAAACAAAATGAGCCTCGCACAAAGGATTTTTCACCGTTGGGGTGGTGGCATGAAAATGGAAAGCAATTTCCTGTTCTCTACGCAATGGCTAGGGACGTGATGAATGTGCCAATTTCAACTGTTGCATCCGAGAGTGCATTTAGCCAAGCAAGACAACAACTTGGAGATACACGTCACTCATTGGGAAGCAATGCTTTGGAAGTTTTAGTATGTATGAGAGATTGGATTAGATCGGAAAGAAGAAATCAAGGACATGAAGATGTTGATAGCCGAGAAGACGAGGAACTTGGAGATATATTAGTATTAACATGGTAACCCATCCGAATTTAACACTCCAGAAGAAAGTCAATCGGTTCATATTGATTATGAAGAACTTACTAAGGCAATGCAAAACTTTTGAATTTACTTGTTGTTAAAAATGTAAATCTTTAAAGATGTAAACATTCAATTTGTAAGTTTCAAATTTGAGTTATGAAATATGAAATAAAAGAAGCACTTGCAATTTGCAGTAAGTGCAATTTTTCTCATATTCCTTCTATTCTTTAATTTAAATTTTAAAGTAATACAAATTCTTAATATAACTTAAATTGAAACTTTAATTTTGAAATTCAAACTTAAAGTGTTAAATTGAAACTTTAATTTAGAAATTCAAGAAACAAGTGTTAAATTGAAACTTTAATTTAGAAATTCAAACTTAAAGTCTTAAATTGAAACTTTAATTTTGAAATTCTAACTTAAACTCTTAAATTGAAACTTTAATTTTGAAATTCAAACTTAAAGTCTTAAATTGAAACTTTATAAGTGCAAGTTTTTCTCATTTACTTTGTGTTCTTTAAATTAATACAAAGTATTAAAATAAATTACAATAGTTATGATGAAAATCAAATAACTATTAACCCTACTACGTTAAACCCGACCCTACCCCTTTAACCCGTAACTTGTACGGTTTAATTTTTACCCGAAAGTAACCCAACCTATTAAGCCCGCTAAGTTTGAGCCCGGAACCGGCCCGGTAAGAAACCCGTACGGGTTCAAAATATTTGGACCCGGACCGGCCCGGCCCACCCAATTTAGGAAGACTTTTCTAAATTAATAAGTTTTCCTTTTAAGTTTTTATCTGTTTTCAATTAAAATTGCTACTTGGTTGTTTTAACTTCCTGTTGCAATGAGTCGTTTTAAAGTTCAAACTTAAATCCCAAATCATCAAGAAACGAAAAGTACAAATAGCTCTGAGTCCATTTTATTTATAAAGGGGAGAAACCATGTAATCTAATAACTAAAATAACATATAGTACAACACTAGTAGACTGTTCTAAGCAGCGTCAGTGTAAAATTTTGAATCAGTATATGTTTCTTGGCCAAACCCGCAGTCATACCCCGTCAACCCGCACCTGCAAGTTTTTGTTAATAAAAAAGTTCAACCCGTACCGCACCCGCACTGTCACTAACCCGCCCTGCCCTGTATAGGTTTAAACCCGCATTGTTCCGCACCCGCATTGCTCCGTTGCCATCCCTTTATATAGGTATCTGCATAGCAAAATTCTTCTACGGACGTTTGTTCCCATCCTCTAAAGAAAAAGATTCTATCTTGTTTACGAGTTCCATTTCCACAAGTTGTGATCATCACTGAAATGCTTACTCTAACTTAATATTTAGTATATATCCTTGTCCATTTGCATCGTATATCCTGCTGTCAGTTGTGCAACTTCAAGTGCTTTTAATCTTAAATAGCTTTCTAGAGCAACAAAGATCATGGAGTTCTTTTACTTGCAATATAGTCATACGTAAGGGTGTCAAACTGGCGAGTTGGACCGATTTTCGCAGGTTAAAACGGGTTGAGTCAATAATTGGGCGGATCAAATGGCATGTTGTGACGACCCAACTCGTCGTCTCATGTGTTACTGCTCCGTTTCCCCCATTTTATACTTCTTCATGTTTCGTTATCGGTATGTGGGGTATTAGAGTTGATTTGTATTGGTTTTGATAACAAATAAGACACTTAGTCTCTTTAAGGAAGACTTAAGTTGGAAAAGTCGACCAGACATTGACTTATGAGTTATAGGGTTCGCAGGACCCGTTGTCTCCTCTATCTTTATTTTCAGTCTGTTATCTCATGTATTCGAGACAAACAATTTTTTATTTCATTCAGACAGTTATGTGTAGTACTCTTAGCAGTTCGTGAGCTAGTGACACCATGTTTTGGGTAGTGATATGTTTCAAACTTCCGTATCATTATAGTATTTGGTTAAACTTAAAAGTCTTCCACATTTATTTAATTGTTGATAGTATTTTATTGGTGATGTTGATAGAGAATGTGTAATGTTTGGCTGGCCTAGCTCCGTTAGTAGGGGCCATCACGACGCCCGAGGGTGAAAGACTCGGATCGTGACAAGTTGGTATCAGAGCACTAGGTTACATAGGTCTCGCTACTCACGGACAAACTTAGTAGAGTATGAGGGATCAGTACGATGACGTCTGTATTTATCTCCTAGAGGCTACAGAGCTAAGAAAAGTTTCACATTTGTTCCTTCTTGTCGTGCGGTTCTGTTTCTCAAGTACCGATTGAATTTCTACTCTACTTGCTTTTACTGATTTATGACTTGGGGGATGGCTAGTTCGGGATTTGGAAGAGTTCGAATTGAAATCGGAACACTTGGTTCCTTAAGGTTGGCTTAAAATGCCAAGTTTTACTTAAGTCAACATTTTGATTAAAATGAGAAGGTTCCAGCCGCAGCAGCTCTAGAGGCCCCAGCTCAGGTTCCAGGAGGGGTCATGTTTACCCCGGATCTTTAGGATGCTCTAGTCTAGAAATCTGGCTTTATGGACAGTGTCGCTAGAGCAGGTTTGCTGCTAGTAGCACTAGCCACTTCTCAGGCTAGAGGAGGGGTTCAGACTCCTGCTATGCGTACTCTGGAGCAAATAGCTCCCCAGACTCAGGCCCTAGTGGTTTAGCCCGTAGTGGTAGCTCAGACATGCATTATAGCTTAGGCCGGAGATGGAGCGACCATGTCTTCGGATGACTTGTCGATAATTGATCAGTTTTCCAAGATTTTTACCACCACTTTCAGCGGTGCTTCATCAGAGGATCCCCAGGATTTTCTATTCTGTTGTTATGAGATTCTTAGGACTATGGGTATAATAGAGACCAACAGGGTAAATTTTTGCACCTTCAGGCTTGCAGGATCCGCCAAGACTTGGTGGAGAGATTTCTGCCTATCTAGACCAACAGGGTCCCCAGCTTTGACATGGGATCAGTTTGCAGAGTTATTCCTGGAGCAGTTTCTCCCCGTCACTCAGCGGGAGGCACTTCATAGGTAGTTTGAGCGCCTCCAGCAGGGCTCTATGACCGTTACTCAGTACGAGACTAGATTTTTGGATTTGGCATGCCATGCAGTTCTGATACTCCCTTCAGGGAGTTAGAGGATTCAAAGATTCATTGATGGATTGATTCAGCTGATCTGTCTTCAGATGTCCATAGAAGTTGGAAGTGACATTTCCTTCTAGGAGGCGGCCAACGCGGCCCACAGAGTTGAGATGGCCCTCACTCAGGGAGGTGGTCAGATGTCAGACAAGAGGCCTCGTCATTCTGGAAGATTTAATGGTACCTCATCTGGAGGTAAGGTTCTACGGTAGGGATCGCACCAAGGCCCTTTCAGTTTGCACTTCAGGTTTTTCAAGGTACTCCAGGCAGATGTGGTTCTCAACAGCATTACTAAGATCATTAGCCTATCAGTGCACCCCCACTTCAGAGCTTCAGGGAAGGACATTCAGGTCGACAGGGCCAACAGTCGTAGTAGTCGAGATCTTGTTATAGTTGTGGTGACCCTAGTCACATTGTCAGATTTTGCCCTCGAGCATCGGGCAGCTCTCAGCAGCAGGGTTCTCGCCCCATAATACAGGCAGTAGGTGATCCACAGCTTGACCAGCCAGCTAGATGCGGGGGTAGGGATCATAGAGGTGGAGGTAGGGACCATAGAGGTGGAGCACGGACCGGCAGAGGCAGAGGATAGCCGGTGGTTGATTATCCTAGAAAATCCTTGTGCTTTACCAACTAGGCCGGAGTTAAGTTCATGACTTTCTGTTAATTCGTCGTCAAACACTGTCAGGGTATCAGTGCTATTTGACCCTGGGTCCACGTATTCATATGTGTCATCTTATTTTGCTCCCCACTTGGCTATGCCTAGTGATGCCTTGGGTATTCATGTATACGTATGGTCGATAGAGTTCATCGTTCTTACATAGTAGTGTTAGGGGGTCTTGAGACCCGTGTTGATATATTACTTTTAGACACGGTTGATTTTGATGTCATATTAGGGATGGACTGGTTGTCCCCGTATCATGCGATCTTGGATTGCCACACCAAGACCGTGACCTTGGATTTACTTAACTTACCCCGATTGGAGTGGAGAAGGGCCCCCAAGTAATGCCACATACAATGTAATTTCATACGTTAAGGCTCGACGCATGGTCGAGAAAGGGTTCTTAGCTTATTTGGCATATGTTCGTGATTTTAGCACGGAGGTCCCATCTATCGACTCAGTTCCTATTGTTCGGGAGTTTCCAAAGATTTTTCCTTCAGAACTTCCGGGTATGCCGCCTGACAGGGATATTGATTTTTGCATTGATCTGGCCCAGACACGCAGTCCATTTCTATTCTACCATATTGTATGGCTCCGCCAGAGTGAAGGAGCTAAAGGATCAGTTGCAGGATTTGCTCGAGAAAGGCTTTATCAGGCCTAGTGTTTCTCATTGGGGTGCGCCAGTTCTATTTGTGAAGAAAAATAGGGATGAACTTTCTGTTGCTACTTGTTGGTGCTGCTATGTCTAGTATTTAGCTTTCTCCCATTTTTTTCTCCCAACGTTCAACAATTGAAAGACGTTACTTTTACTAATGGTCTTGTTTTATAGGAGTATTGCTTTTGGAATTTTCTGATAATTCTGTTATAGCAACTGGATCTTTATGACAACTTGTCATTGTTATTTAAGAATGCTGAAATTCAGCAATTATAGAACAAATTTCAGCTAAAACATGCTGAAATTCAGCAAATAGAAAATAAAACTTCAACTACTAGAATGCTTAAGTTTAGTAATTACAAACAAAAATTTCAGCAAATAGAGAAAAAAACTTCAGCTACTAGAATGCCAAAGTTCAACAATTACAAATAAAACTTCAGCCAACACTTGCGTAGTAATTGTTGTTGTTGTTGGGTCATAGGAGGTTTCAACATTTGAACATTATAGGTTTGAATTTGAAATTCTATCGTAACCCATTCAATTTACTGCACTCGAAATTTATTTTTGTATTTAATAAATTTTTAGTACATATATATAAGATTTGAGCCATCGAAACCTATAACTTATGCACTACATCCTCCTTTGAAGGGGATTCAAACCTTTACATATGATAAACTATAGTAAAAACTTATTTCACTACTAAAATCACCTATTTACCGACACAAATTACCGAGCATGGTTGCCTTTGCTACTTCAGGCTCGTATGCCTGAAGGTATGCAAAAAGTGGGTACACTTGCAATTTATTTTTGCAAAGCGAATATAAGTTAAAGCGTGACCCAAATGTAGGTATAAATGCAAATGCCCCAGAATAAGCCCATCCTAACGGGCTCTATATAGCCCAAATTTGCATTGTCCTTGATTTTTGGGATTGATACCTAGCTATACTATGGTAGAAACCTATTTACTACTTTTATTTAGGTTTCTTATTAATAACTATATATATCTAGACCCCACTAAATGGGATTATACTGGGTTGTTGTTGTTGTTGTTGTTATATATCCATTATACAAAATATCTCACATTTAAGCTACACAAAATCAATATGCAAGAAATTGATTTCTTGGAGAAAGCTTAAAACGCCCTATAAAATACATTTTAGAAACATTCCCATCAATCCTCTCAAGAAATTAAATATAGAATTAGAAGGAGAAATAATGACATCACACATTTTTGTCCTTCTGAGATGTTTGATGTTCGTCTTTGTATCACTAGGTGAGTAATTAAAATGAATTAGACGTGATTTCTGTTTAATTCTATGATTTTGATTTGATATCAAAGCAAAAGTTACTAAATATATTTTCTTTTATCATGCAAGTGCTTAATCCAGCGTGTAAACATTTTTATACTTGTAGAATATGAAAAAGATGAAGACCTATATTGTTATTGAAACTTGAAAAGATAAAGATTATAATTATGTCACAATTTTTCAGAAATGTATCGTAATTCTATTATAGTTGTATATGTATCATTGTTGAACGAATTGTATTACAAATGTATGACTATTGTATATTCATTGCATATTGTACGAGCAATTGTGCATTTGTAACGAATTTCACAGCTTGTTTCTCAAATATATGATATAATTTATATTAATTTATTAGTATTGTATCAGGTATTATTTTGGGTATAATGTACCAGATACAAGATAGATACAATTGTGATATAAGTATGATACAATTATGTTTAAAGCATTGATGTATCTAATACAATTATCATAAAATTTCAGAATATTTTTTAATAATATAAAGTTAATGGTGAGAGGAGAGACGATGGAGATTTTGGGCGTAGATTAAGGGATTTTAATTGGGCGAAAAAGGAGAGAGGAGAGGAGAGGGAAAAAAGAAAAGAATATAATTTAATCTCTTAAAAAGCAATATATATAATTTGTAAGAAAAACCTCAATACTTATTAAAAACTTCAAAACATAAAAAATAAAGGTAAATAAGTTTCTAATATAATATAATTAGGTAAAATCCCTTCATTTTTTCAGCTCTAACTTTGAAATGTTCACCCACCACGGTCTAGGCTTGTCACAAAAGAATGAACCAACTAATCCATTTTAGACGATGTTAATCTTAAGGTTCATCGTACAAAATCATTGCCAATACCGATGATACTTATTTGACAAAGAAACAAGAACCACAAGACTTGCACAAAATGGAGATATATATTACTGAAAATAATCAAATGGAAAAAAGCCACTTGCTCTATAAGCGTGTATTACACACCCCATACCTTCAACATTAAAATTACAGGCAAAGAGACCAAGAAGCATTGACTTACTTGAGCAAACCAAAAGACAATTCAATTAAAAAACCTAAGAAATGACTTCGCATAGTATGCCCTTATAATTGATTCATCACCCTCTACAAAGATTAAAAAAAAATAACCATGTAGAAGGTGTGGTTTATTTACTTCTTCATATTTCTATTTTTGCTACAACATAATTTCACATAAAAACTGTTCATCTAAGTCTAAGTAGACGCCGGAGATTGTCAGTAGCTCCGGCATCAACTCCGGCCGCCACTTCTGCGTTGCAGCTAAGCTTTGGCCTCAATGAAAAAGTGGGCAAAGGTAAGCTACTTGGTGGAGGAGAAATAGTAAACACCATAGAACTTGAAAACTCGTTAACTTTATCCAATAGATCCAACGTGGTAATGTTCTCTCTTGGATTTTCTAAATTGCAAGAGCTTAGTGCGTCGAACCGTTCTTTTTTACCTATTGATGACTTAGAGAAAACCATGGGAACATCTTTGGGAAGATGTTTTGGGTTTGGACCCAAAGGGTTAGTAGATGAAATCATATCAACTTTTGATGATTTTGGGTTCTCTTCTTTTTTAGGACTTGATGTGGATGACTTGAATTTCTTTGACTTACCATTTTTATTGACTTTTCTACTGATGGGAGGACAAGAAAATCCTCTATTTAGGGGGAAAGTATTGATATTATTGTAGTGTTGTGCACAATTATTTGAGATTGGAAGAGGAAGAAGAGGTGGTTGTTTTTGAACCAAAAATGGAGGAAAAGAATGGTAAAGAAAAGGAGGAGGTGGTGGAGTTTGTAAAATACCATTTTGATAACTAAATGGTGCAAGATTTTCACAAGGGGTTGTTGAAAATGTGCGATTAATGCTTTTTTTCAAGTTTCTAGCATGGTTTTTGCTTGGTGCAGCTACTTCCATTGATGACCAAAATGAAGAAGAAGAAGAAGAAGAAAGAAGCTTTGGATTAAAGAACAAAAAACTAGGTGGCGATGATCTCAAATAAACAAGGATCAATAGCCAAAAATAAGATGGATTACGAGAATTTACATAAAACTATATATATAGCTAAGAAAAGAAGAATATAAGAACTATCTCATATATCTAAGAAGGAAAGAAAACCCAAAATGGGATTTGATTGAATATATGGAGAAAGGTAACGTTGCTGAATCAGTTTCCTATCACCAAAGGCGACCTTATATAATGGAAAAATCTTTCCAACGGCTACTTTATTCTTTTCCTTTTTTCCCTCTCATTATTACGTAAATACTATTATACTAGTCATTGTAATACATACCAAATAGAGACGGACCTATGATATATCGAGACGGGTAATTAGCACGATACCGTAAAGTTCGGAAAAAATTCTATATATACATGTATATGTCTTTAGAAAATAATGATATATTAGATGTGTCACCCTGTGTACAAAGTAAATTTTGGTTGAATCCAAAAGTGCACCCACGATCTTCAAATGCTAGGTCCGCCTCTGCCTACAATATAGCGAGAACTGTTCTTTTGGGTCTAATTATTGATTGGTCAACAATTAAAAATAATAATTAGACTCAACACGCATATTCTAATAAGCTAAATGGCTCAATTGTTAGGTAAAAAAAAATTACTCCCTCCGTTTCATATTACTTGAGGTAGTTTGACTCGGCACTGAGTTTAAAAAAAAGACTTTTGAAACTTATGGTCTTAAAAGTTTAAGGGGTAAAAAGTTTGTAAGATCACGCCATTTGTGTGGCTGTAAAAGCTTTTCATTAAGTTAGGCAAATGGGACGATGACAGTTGAATTATTTTCAAATTTAAAAATGTGTCATTTATTTTGGAACAGACTAAAAATGAAAGTACCTCATTTAATATGAAACGGAGGGAGTATATATTATACGAATGTTACATCAATGTTCAAGTATGAGCATAGAGCTGCTCGAATAGATTGTACTTCTTTTCTTTCACTTTATATGATACTCCCTCCAGTTCACAATAAGTGTCCAACTTTTCATTTTAGTTCAAAATAAGTGTCCAGTTCACAATAAGTAACGAATTTACTTTTTCACAATAAGCAGAATAATCACTATGTACATATCCCTAAAAGTTTTCTTACTCATCACATTAAATGTTTAAGTAGGGGTAGTTTAGTCATAGTATGTATTTTTGTATAGAATTTAATATTTTTTTAATGGACGTGTTAAAAGTAAATTGGATACTTATTGTATGTATCTGAAGCATGTTATAACATTTTTTTAACGGATGAATGAAAGTTGAGTGGCATGTTAAGGCATTTTCCGTTTATTCTATTATCATATATATGTTTAATGCTATAATTTTAAATATTCTTTTGGTTTGTGTATTTTGCCCAAAAAAAAAATTAATTAAACTTTATATTCAAATACGACTTATAAAATGAAACATAAGAAGTCTAACAATAATGAGATTAATATAGTACATAGTTGATTAATTGATAGATCATACGAGTGTTAAATAAGAAATTAAATGAAATTGAAGAAAATAATTTCATCCTAAATTGCCGACAAGATATGTGGTCGGCTACTTGTAAAATAGAAGTAATCCCCGTTTCACCATTTTTTAGATTTTATTATTTACAGCATTAAAGAAGACGTCATACTTGGGATACTGTTGGGCGGCAACCGCCGATTCGATAGAGACCGTTGGATCAGTGATTTAAGAATTAGCCGTTGGGCTAATTATGACCGTTGATCCAGTCATTTGGTTCCTAAAAAATGGGCCAATACAGAAAGCGATATCCTTTTAATCCTGTCCATAAAACGAGTTTTCAAATGGTCCTTATGACCTCACGTGCAGGGAAATTTTCTAGCCCACTTATTTTTCAGTTAATAATTACTCAATCACTTTAATTAAATATAATTAGTAATTGTATAATATATGTATACTGACTAAAAATGGTGTTGACGGCAGCTAACTATTTTTGTAAATACCTTAGAAGAATTATAACTATTCTGTTTTCTTTTTCTTTTCTAAATCAAGAATACTACAACCATGCAATTTATGTCTTAGATTCCATTTGGGGTTAAAGTGTATTCTAAACCCCAAATGATGTAACTTCTGTTGTTTTTACGATTTAACATTAACATACGCTTTCCTCTGTCGAAAAAAAAAATATCTCTAACTGATCTGTCTTGATATATGAATGTAATTGTTTTCGAACACGGTTGTTAAAATTTGAGTTGACTTCTATTAAGTTTCCTTTTTGAGAAAAAACTATTTCACTTGAGGAATAAACAATAGGTAAAAAGAAAGATTACTATATGTCTCAAATATTTACATTGTCAAAAACAACGACACATCCAATATAGTCTCATAAATAAAATCCGGAGATAGTGTGTACACAAACATTACTCCTACCTTAAAGTTTTAAAGTTGTTTTCGATAGACCATCAAATACCTCTGGTAGAGTTATAACGGCTAGATTCAAGCTATAATATAAAAACGAAATTGTAGTAGATATTTTCTGGACTTGCACTATTAAAGTTTTTAGGAACATGTTCCATGTAAATAGAAAGAGACATAACGACATAGGACATAATATATTCACTTGTAAAATATATTTTGACTTTTAGAGGAAATCTGGTTTTAATATAAGTAAACAAAAATAACCTTTTCACTAAGATTTTTTATCTACACTTCTCCACTAGATCTGAGAATATATTGTATATTCAAAGGCTTATCTATTATTTTTCATTGTCTGAAATAACATCCATTGGTTTAATCTTTTCTCATGTGACTCATTTGTATTTATTTACATCGATATCATTTATTGATATTCATTACTATTTAATGCTATATTACTTTTGTCAAGATTCTCCAATATTATCATTATTGTGCACTTCCATAATCTCCGATAGGGGTGTTCAATCCGAATCGAAAAACCGCACCAAATCGAATAACCAAACCAAATCGATTAAAAATCCGACTAGGTTTGGTTTGACTTGGTTTGGTATTGAATAAAAAAATCTGAACCAAAGCATCATTTAAATATATACATTTTATTTATATTTTTAAGACTTTATAGTGAATTTTTCTTTAGATCGAAAATGTAGAAATATTTGGGATCCTCTCATGTATTAACCTTGATAACGTAAATTAACAAAACATTATTGTTAGACGACTAAAAAACTAACTATCATGTGTTACTAAAATAATTCTCTCATTAGAATATATTAATAGATCATATATTTGTCAACTTTTTTCCATATCTACTAAACATATATTCACTTATCAAAGACTTATCTTTAATTTTAACAAAATAAGATTGAAATAATATTCATGTAACAAAAAGATCCGAAAACCTAAAAAACCCGACAACACCAAACCAATCTAAACCAATATTGATTAGATTTTAATAAAAACCGAACCAACCCGGCTCATGTATACCCCTAATCTCCAAAATAGATTTACGCGCCACCTATCACTATATAGCATTTTGTCTTTAAGATATTATTATTAATCAAGATTAACTCTTGTTACATAAATTTAATTAGTTGGATCAAGATTTTTATTTTTAGTCAAACAGTATGACGATACGAATATGAGAAGGGAGTAACACAGTGCGTTGCCATCAAAATCAAACTGAGAACCGAAAGTAGGGTTTCTTGCCCACCACCTACGCAGCCAAAATATTAACCAATGAATAGCTAGCTTTGAAATATCTAAACCTTTCTTGTGATTGGTATTAATTCAATGCATTTTCCCGCCCTCACTGCCATCCTAACCTTTAGTTATTAGATTTAAGTAAATATGTTGAATGTGTGAAGAATTTTTCATCATCGGTGCAATTTAATCGACTATAACTTTCACGATCCGGATTTTTCGCCCTTACGAGTTGTGATGACGCCTACTAATATGAGCTAGGCAAACTTATTATTTGCCCACATTACCTTTTTCCCATTTTATATCCTTTAACAAGTATGAAATAATAATGTGTAGACATCAGCGTTTTATAACAAGCAGAAGAAAAGCAATAAAACTATCTGAATATATATTCAATACAACTGTTTGAACAATGACTACCCAGAACTGGTGTCACAGCTTCACAGACGGTCTAAGGGTACTACAAACAAAGTCCGAAGATAAATAGTACAGTGTTTCTGAAATAAGTAAAGGAAATAGGGTAAAGGGATAGAGGGAGACGTCAAGGCTTGCAGACGCCTACATGACTACCTTGGATCTCCGTATGGACTGAAGGTAGCTACCTAAGCTAAGGTCCAAAAGTTTTTGCTCCAGGATCTGCACACAGTGCAGAGTGTAGTATCAGCACAACCAACCCCATGTGCTGAAAAGTGCCTAGCCTAACCTCGGCGAAGTATTGACGAGGCTAGGACCAGACTACCAAGTAAACTTGTGCAGTTTAACCATATACAACGGAAAAGAAGAACAGTAATGTACAACCAAGTATGGGCAGGGGAAAACGCTGCGGCGAAACCTCAATTAAGCATAGAAAGGCAACAAATAAATAAGAGGAAAATCATATCTCAGATATCAACAAGAATTAGGAATCAATATGTGCACGGCATCACCCTTCGTGCTTTTACTCTCGTCAACACCAAAACAATCAAGTAATGAAAATGTGCACGGCATCACCTTTCGTTCTTTTACTCTCGTCCTCATCAAAGCAATCAAGTAATGAAAATATGCTCGGCATCACCCTTCGTGCTTTTACTATCATCCTCACCATTTAATTAATATAATCGGAACAGAATCATATATCGTGCGACACAGCATCACCCTTAGTGCTTTACACTCTTCCTCACAAATCATACACGGCATCACCTTTCGTGCTTTAACACTCTTCCTCACCCAAACAACAATCACAAATAATCGGCAAGGAAATAAATAAAATTAAAATAAAAATTCCAGCAAGGGAACAATAGTTGAACAATCAAGTCCCGGCAAGAGACAACATCAAAACAACCTCCACATCCCGACAAAAGAGATAACATTAAAAGCAACAATATCCCGACAAGGGAGGCAATATAATGATTCTCTCTCTTTTTCATTTTTACTTCACAACTCACTTTACAACCTGAGCCAATGCTCTAAAGGGTTAAATTACCACTTATACTTTCACGTTTCATTATACAACTTGAGCCAACGCTCCAAATCACCAAATGGTGAGTTAATGCGAAAGCAGGCCAAGCTCCGTAAAAGCCCAACGGGGCTCCTATTACAAAACGAACTCTACCTCGAGGAAGCCGACGACGAGAATTTCGAATCGTCAGAAAAGAGTAGTTCAAATATCACCATTTCTTCCACAAACTTTGCCCATCAATAGAAATCATCACCAGGGCATAAATAATACAACGAAGTCATAATAATCACAATATAAGACTCACGGGCATTCTTCATACCAATGTATAGATACTCGTCACCATGCCTATACATCCTACTTAATAATTACCACATAAAAAATAGGACTCGAGTCCTAATTCCTCAAGCTAACGTTAGACCAAACACTTACCTCGATGTCAAGAACACAATTCAAGCCTCAACTATTGCTTTACCTCTTGACTCTACCACTAATTCGCTCATATCTAGTCACAAGTTACTTAATTACGTCAATAAATGCTAAATGAATCAATTCTAATGCATGGAAATAAGTTGTCTAAAGTTTTTCCCAAAAAGTCAGAAATTGACCCCGGATCCATATGCTCAAAACTTGAGGTTCAAACCAAAATCCGATTACTCATTCCCTCACGAACTCAAATACATAACTAGTTTTGAAATTGGATCTCAAATCGAAGTCCAAATCTCCAAATTTTGAAAAATCTATTCTACCCGAAACATCCAATTTCCCCGATGAAAACCTTTGATTTTGATTTAAAATCTTGTGAAAATATGCTAAATATTGAAGAAAATGAGTTAGAAATAACATATAATCGATTGGGAGAAGAAATTGCCTTTGAAAAATCGCCCTAGAGTGTTTTGGTTTTGAAGAGATATGAAAAATGGTTGAAAATGTGTCTAAGTGTGAATTTATAGGTCTCTAATGTCGCAATTGTGACCTGTGAACTCCTCAGAGATTTGTAGTTGTCGCATTTGCGGCTAAAATATCGCAATTCCCGCAGGATCTTCGCATTTGCTACCATGGGTCACATTTGTAACTCTGCATTCGCAATTGGGAAGTCGTTTTTGCGAAGAAGGCATCCCAGGCTGTATCTCACATTTGCGACAAATTGCTCGCATTTGCAAACCAGGCTTTGCAAATGGGAAGCCTGCAGGACAGCAACATACCAACAATTTCCTAAGTTAAAGTTGTGAGCACGTGATTTTTGCCTTACCTAAGAAGTACTCCAAACCAAACATGCACACCAACCTAAAAGCATTATACGGACTTGCTCGTGCATTCAAATCACCAAAATAAGATCAACAAGTATGAAGTTAGCATCAAAATCATGAAATTACTCAAGAATATCAAATTTCCTAATTTTTTTAAATAAGGTCTGATTCAAGTTATTTCAAGTCCTTTTCTTATCAAATTTCACAAGTTCGACTCAAATCATATATAAGACCTATACCGGGATTCGGAACTAAAATACAGGCCCGATACCATCAAACTTTAAACACAGTTCACTTTCAAAAACTCATAAATATTCTAGAAAACAATTTTTTTACAAATTCATTTCCCAGTCTTGGGACATCAAAATTTGATTCCTGGCATAACTCCACATACCATATTTTTTCACGGACCCTTCGGGATCGTCAAATCACGGGTCTAGATCCATTTACCTAAAATAGTGACCGAAGTCAACTTAAATTAATTTAGTCAAAATTTATCATTTTTCGCAAATTTTCACATAATAGCTTTCCGGCTACATGCCCGAACTGCGCATGCAAATTGAGGTGATGTAGAAAGAGGTTTTTATGGCCTCGGAGCATAGAATTTGTTTTTAAAACAAGTGATGAACTTTTGGGTTGTCACATTCTCCACCTCTAAAATAATCATTCGTCCTCGAACGGATATAAAAAGGAAGTACCTGAGTCGGGGAGAAGATGAGGATAACGACTCCTCATATCAGACTTGGACTCCTAGGATGATACCTCAGCATACTGACCTCTCCACTAAACATAAACAGAAGGAAAACTCTTCGATCTCAACTAACGAACCTACTGGTCTAGAATAGCTACCGGCTCTTCCTCTTCGGATAAGTCCTTGTCCAACTGGATAGTGTTGAAACCTAAATGTGGGATGGATCGCCGTGATACTTTCAAAACATGGATAAATGAAACACTAGATGCATGGCTGATAAGCTCCGCGGCAATGCAAGTCTGTAAGCCACCTATCCCACTCGATCAAGAATCTCAAACGGGCATATAAACCTAGGGCTAAGCTTGCTATCCTTCCTAAATTTCATCACGCCCTTCATAGGCGACACTCGAAGCTATACCCGCTCACCGACCATGAATGTTGTCACGAACCTTAAGGTCGGCATAACTCGTTTTCCTGGATTGAGTTGTATGTAGCGTATCCTGAATGATCCTGACCTTGTCCAAGGCATCCTGCACTAGACCCGTGCCAAAAAATCGAGCCTCTCCCGGCTCAAACTATCCAACCAACATTGCCTACCATATAAAGCCTCATAAGGAGCCATATAGATACTCGACCGGTAGCTGTTGTTGTAGGAAAACTCTGCTAAAGGCAAAAACTAATCCCACGAGCCTCTGAAGTCAATAACACAAGCTCGGAGCATATCCTCCAAAATCCGAATAGTCTGCTCGGATTGCCCATCCATCTGAGGATGAAACGTTGTGCTTAACTTAACTCGTGTGCCCAACTCTCGTTGAACTACTCTCCGGAAATGTAAGGTATACTGCGTATCTCTATCCGAGATGGTAGACACTGGCACATCATGAAGATAAATAATCTCCCGAATATAGATCTCAGCTAACCTCTCAAATGAACTGACTTGGTCAGCCCATCAACAATAACCACATTGTACCGAACTTCCTCTGAGTCTGTGGGAGTCCAATAACAAAGTCCATAGGGATACTCTCCTACTTCCACTAAGGAATCTCAATCTTCTAGAACAAACCACCGGGCCTCTGATGCTCGTACTTAACCTGCTGACAGTTCAAACACCGAGCCACATATGCAATGATATCCTGTCACGACCCGGATTTCCCACCATCGGGGTCATGATGGCGCCTACTAAATGGAAGCTAGGCAAGCCAAATATTAATTACACCTCCATTAATTACCAAATTCTTATTAAGACTTATTATTAAAACATATAAATTACAGCGGAATAATCAAAATTAGCGGAAGACTTAGTCAAATATGATAAAGAAAACCCAAACATGATACACTACCCAAGACTGGTGTCACAATACTCACGAACTTCTAAGAATAATACACATAATTGTCTGAAAGAAAATATAAGCTGTTTATCTCAATTACATGAGATAACAGAATGAAAAGCATAGATAGAAGAGACAACGGGTCCTGCGGACGCCTGCAAGGCTACCTCGTAGTCTCGGTAGTCGGAAAATCCACAAATCGCTACTGCCGTTGCTGTTGTCCGTAACCTGTATCTGCACAAAAAGAGCGCAGAGTGTAGTATCAGCACAACCGACCCCATGTACTGGTAAGTGCCTGGCCTATCCCAGCGAACTAGTGACAAGGCTAAGGCCAGTCACCCACATAAACCTGTACAGTTGCAATATATATATATACAATATGGCCTATCCCATCGAAATAGTGACGAGACTAAGGCCAGTCACCCACATAAACCTGTACAGTTGCAATATATATATATAACAGTCAATAACAGTCAATAACTCCTGATATCCAGAATAATCTAATCAACAGAATAAATCTTACTTTCATTTCTCAATTCCTTTCTCATTTCATATCTCGTGGTAGGCGTACCACCCGCTCCCAACATATCTCAGTAACTACATCTTGTGGTAGGCGTACCACCCGCTCCCAACATATACCAATAACTACATCTTGTGGTAGGCGTACCACCCGCTCCCAACATATACCAATAGGCTACCGGCAACTATGGCCAATGCCAAGATTTAAGTCACTTTGTGGTCGGCGTACCACACGATCCCAATTCATAAATATATAAGTGGTCGGCGCGCCACACGATCCCAATTCATAAATATATAAGTGGTCGGCGCGCCACACGATCCCAATTCATAAATATATATATTACCGGCATTTAGCCAATAATCTCTATATCAACAATATTTATAATTACCGGTTTTAAACCAATAATTGATAATAATTTTAGTACCACACGATCCCAATTCATAAATATATAAGTGGTCGGCGCGCCACACGATCCCAATTCATAAATATATATATTACCGGCATTTAGCCAATAATCTCTATATCAACAATATTTATAATTACCGGTTTTAAACCAATAATTGATAATAATTTCAACAATTTATCTTCATTACCGGTATAACACCAATAACTCTTATTCAACAATTTATTCATAACTAAATTCATATTCCTACAAACTAGGATAGAACAAACACTTACCTCGAAAGTTTACGAATGATTCAATCCGTAGCAATGCCTTTTCCTTTCGAATTTGACTCCAATCCAATCGTATCTATACACAATTGATTTAATATCATCAATACTACTCAACAAACTAATTCCTAAGACCAATTACAACTTTTACAACATTCTGCCCGGAATAGTAATTTTCGACCCCGGGCCCACATGGTCGGAACTCGGGGTTAGGACCAAAATTCGGTTACCCATCCCCCCACGAGTTCATGTATATGATTTGTTTCAAAATCGGACCTCAATTCGAGGTCCAATTTCCCAATTTACGAAAAACCCTATATTTTAACAAAAACAAGAAATTCTACCATGAAAACCTTTGATTTCTATTGAAAAACATGTTTAATGATGTTAGGAATTGAAAGAATTAAGTAAAAAGTGACTTACAATTGTTTTGATGAAGAAGAAATCCGTGAAGAATCGCAAATGGGTGTTTTTGTTTTGTAAAAAGTGAAGAAATGAACTGAAAATCGTGTTTTACAGGTCTCTGTGTTCGCATTTGCGAACATGGGTTCGCAATTGCGAACCCCGACCAATTTCAGGAGTTTGAAAAATAAGCTAAGGCTGGGAAGTTCGCATTTGCGAACTTTTGTTCGCATTTGCGAAGCCAAGGCAAATCTGGGAGCTTCGCAATTGCGAACATATGTTCGCAATTGCGAACTAGGCTGCTTCCAGGGACCTTCGCATTTGCGAATGTTTGTTCGCATTTGCGAACAAGGCTGGGCTGAGGGACCTTCGCATTTGCGAAGAATGCTTCGCATTTGCGAAGCCTGGTGTAGCCACATAAATTGGAATATCCAGAGCATAGCTGGGCACGGCATTTGCGACCAAGGGTTCGCATTTGCGAACCCCGCCTTGACCTGCCACCTTCGCAATTGCGAGAAATACTTCGCAATTGCGAAGACAACAGCTGGGTGAAAAACCAGCAGTGCAAAAACTCAGAATTTCATCCAACGGCCTATCAAATCTTTACCCGAGCCCCCCGGGCTCCAAACTAAATATGCACACTAACTCAAAAACATCATACGAACTTGCTCGCGCGATCAAATCGCTAAAATAACATCAAAACCAATGGATTGAGCCTTAAAACTCAAGAATTCTTTCAATTTTCATAATTTCCAAACTTTCCAATTTAAGGCCGAAATGCGTCAAACGACGTCCGTTTTCAACCAAACTTTACAGGAAGCGCTTAACCAATATATATGAACTGTACCGGGCGTCGGAACCAAAATACGAGCCCGATACCAGTACTTTTTAATCAAAATTCAGTTTCATTTTCCTTAAACATTTTCGGAAAACAATTTAACAGAAAAATTCTTTTACCGGGGTTCTAGACCTCGGATTTCAATTCCGGGCATATGCCCAAGTTCCATATTTTTCTACGGATTTTCTGAGACAGTCAAATCACGGATCCGGGTCCGTTTACCAAAAATGTTGACCAAAGTCAACCATATCAATATTAATATCAAAATTCTTCAACTTTTTCACATATTTCACATATTTCAACATAAATATTTTCCGGCCTTGTGCCCGGACTGTGCACGCAAATCGAGGCAACTATAAATGAGGTTTTCAAGACCATAGAATGAGGTTTTCAAGAAAATAAGTGAAGACCCTTTGGGTCGTCACATTCTCCACCTCAAACAACCGTTCGTCCTTGAACGGACAAAAGAAAGAAGTACATGAGTCGGGAAACAAATATGGGTAGCGGCTCCGCATATCAGACTCGGACTCCCAGGTCGATGCCTTAGGAGGCTGACCTCTCCACTGAACACGCACAGAAGGATAACTCTTCGACCTCAACTGTCGAACCTGCCGGTCTAGGATGGCCACCGGCTCCTCCTCGTAAGATAGATCATTGTCCAATTGGACAGTACTGAAGTCTAACACATGTGTGGGATCGCCGTGGTATCTCCGAAGCATAGATACGTGAAAAGCTGGATGCACGGCTGATAAGCTAGGCGGCAAAGCTAATCTGTAAGCCACCCCTCCCACTCTGTCTAGAATCTCAAATGGACCAATATACCTAGGGCCGAGCTTGCCCTTCTTCCCGAACCTCATCACGCCCTTCATAGGCGACACTCGGAGCAATACTCGTTCACCAATCATGAAATGCACATCTCAAACTTTACGATCCGCATAAGTCTTCTGCCTGGACTGAGCTGAACGCAATCTCTCCTAAATAGTCTTGACCTTATGTAAGGCCTCCTGAACTAAGTCTGTACCCAACAATCGAGCCTCTCCCGGTTCAAACCATCCAACTGGTGATCGACATCACCTACCATACAACGCCTCATACGGGGCCATCTGGATGCTAGATTGGTAGCTGTTATTGTAGGCAAACTCTGCTAATGGCAGAAACCGGTCCCACGAGCCTCCGAAATCAATAACACGGGCTCGAAGCATGTCCTCTAGAATCCGAATAGTCCTCTCGGACCGACCATCCGTCCGAGGATGAAATGCCGAACCCGAGTGCCTAACTCCTCCTGTACGGCTCTCTCCAGAACCGAGAGGTAAACTACGTACCCCGATCGGAGATAATAGATGCTGGCACTCCATGGAGACGAACAATCTCTCTAATGTACACCTCCGCTAACCTCTCCGACGAGTAGGAGACAGATACTGGAATAAAGTGTGCTGACTTGGTCGGCCTATCAACAATGACCCAAATAGCATCAAATTTCCTCCGAGTCAAAGGAAGTCCAGAGTAACGAAATCCATAGTGATCCGCTCCCATTTCCACTCGGGAATTTCAATCCTCTAGAATACACCACCGGGTCTCTGGTGCTCATATTTCACCTGCTGACAATTTAGACACCGAGCGACATACGCAACGATATCTTTCTTCATTCTGCGCCACCAATAGTGCTAACGTAAGTCCTGGTACATCTTCGCGGCGCATGGGTGAATAGAATACCGCGAACCGTGGGCCTCCGCTAAGATTAACTCTCGAATCCCTTCGACATTGGGCACACAAACTCGACCCTGCAATTTCAATACCCCATCATCATCTAGATTTACCTGTGTGGCACCTCCCCGCTGTACTGTATCTCTCAACTCACGCAAATGAGGATCATCAAATTGCCTCTCGCGGATACGCTCTAATAAAGAAGAACGAGCGACCGTGCAGGCTAACACCCTGCTAGGCTCAGAAATGTCTAATCTCACGAACCGGTTAGCTAAGGCCCGGACATCTATAGCTAATGGTCTCTGACTGACCGGAATATATGCAAGACTACCCATGCTGGCAGACTTCCTACTCAATGCATCGGCCACCACATTGGCCTTACCTGGGTGATATAAAATAGTAACATCATAGTCTTTTAGCAACTCTAGCCACCTTCTCTGCCTCATATTCAACTCTTTCTGCTTAAATAAATACTGAAGACTCTTATGGTCGGTGTATACTTCACATGCTACACCATATAAATAATGCCTCCGGATCTTCAATGCGTGAATAATCGCCGCCAATTCTAGATCATGCACTAGATAGTTCTTCTCATGAATCTTCAACTGCCTCGAAGCATAGGCAATAACCTTGCCATCCTGCATTAACACTGCACCAAGCCCAATACGGGAAGCATCACAATAAACGGTATAAGGTCCCGTACCTGTGGGTAAAACCAATACCGGTGCTGTGGTCAAGGTTGTCTTGAGCTTTTGAAAGCTCGCCTCACATTCATCGGACCATTCAAATTGAACACCCTTCTGGGCCAATCTGGTCAGTGGGGTTGCAATAGACGAAAATCCTTCTACGAATCGGCGATAATAACTCGCTAACCCCAAGAAACTCCGAATATCTGTGGCTGATGTCGGTCTAGGCCAGCTCTTGACCGCCTCAATTTTCTTCGGATCAACCTGAATACCTGCTGCCGTCACAATATGACCCAGGAATGCAACTGAACTTAGCCAAAATTCACACTTTGAAAATTTTGCATATAGGTGGCTATCTCTCAGAGTCTGTAAGGCCACTCTGAGATGTTGCGCATGCTCCTCCTGACTGCGGGAATATATTAATATGTCATCAATGAAGACTATTACAAATAAGTCTAAATAAGGCCGGAACACCCGATTCATTAATTCCATAAAAGCTGCTGGAGCATTTGTCAACCCAAAAGACATGACCGGAAATTCATAATGTCCATACCGAGTGCGGAACGTTGTCTTAGGGACATCAGATGCCCTAATCTTCAGCTGATGATAGCCAGATCTCAAATCTATCTTTGAAAATACCTTGGCACCCTAAAGCCGGTCAAATAAATCATCAATTCGCGGAAGTGGATATTTATTTTTGATAGTCACCTTGTTTAACTGTCGATAGTCAATGCACATTCTCATCGAACCATCTTTCTTCTTTACAAATAATACAGGTGCACCCCACGGCGAAACACTGGGTCTAATGAAACCATTTTCAAGTAAATCCTGCAACTGTTCCTTCAATTCTTTTAACTCTGGCGGAGCCATACGGTATGGGGGAATGGAAATGGGCTGTGTGCCTAGAGCCAAGTCAATGCAAAAATCAATGTCCCTATCGGGCGGCATACCTGGCAAGTCTGAAGGAAATACTTCAGGAAATTCGCGAACCACAGGCACAGAGTCAATAGAAGGAACCTGAGCACTAGAATCACGGACATAGGCCAAATAAGCCAAGCATCCCTTTCCAACCATACGCCGAGCTTTAACATAAGAAATAACATTACGGCTAGTATGACCTGAAATTCCTTTCCACTCTATACGAGGCGAATTCGGCAGGGCTAAAGTCACAGTCTTGGCATGGCAATCTAAAATAGCATGATACAGAGATAGCCAGTCCATACCTAGTATAATATCAAAGTCCACCATATTTAGGAGTAATAAATTAGCACGGGTCTCGAGACCCTCAATTACTATAATACATGACCGATGAACTCGATCAACCACAATAGAGTCGCCTACTGGTGTAGACACATGAACAGGAACACTCAGTGGATCACCGGGCTGAATCAAGTATGGTGCAAAATAGGAAGACACATACGAATATGTAGACCCAGGGTCAAATAATGCTGATGCCTTTCTATCACAAACCAAAATAATACCTGTAATGACGGCATCAGAAGACTCAGCCTCTGGTCCGGCGGGAAGTGCATAACATCGGGGCTGTGCCCCACCACCTTGAGCAGTATCTCTAGGACGATCAGCTGCTGGCTGGTCTCTACCTCTATCGGTCTGAGCTCCACCTCTATGACCTCTACCTCCACCTCTATGTCCTCTACCTCCGCCTCTAGCTGGCTGGGCAGGCTATGGAGGAACTGGGGCCTGAATCATGGCACGAGAACCCTGCGGCTGAGATCCGTCGGAAGCTCGAGGGCAATACTTTGCAATGTGCCCAAGATCACCGCACGTAAAAGAGGCCCTCGACTGCTAGAAATAGCGAAGTGGTGGTGCACTGATAGGCTGCTGATCAGAGTAGCGTGGCTGAGAATTACGATCACCTGAAGCATCATGAGAAACCTGAAGAGCTGATTGATAAGGCCTGGGAGGATGGCCTCTATCATAAAAATCTCTATCTCCAGACGAGGTACCACTGAATCTACCCGAATTATGAGATCTCTTATCCGATCCATGTCTCGCTCCCCGCGACAGAGCCATCTCGATCCGGCGGGCTGCATTAGCCGCCTCCTAAAAAGTGATTTCGGTCCCTTCTCCCATAGCCATCTGTAGCCGAATTGGCCGATTCAAGCCATCAATAAACCTCCTCACTCTCTCCCGATTTGTAGGAAGTATGATAATAGCATGACGAGCCGGGTCCACGAACCTAGTCTCGTGCTGTGTGACAGAATAGAACCCCGATGAAGACGCTCAAATTGTCAGGCGCATAACCTCCCGCCGAGTTGCTTGGAAGGAACTTCTCCAAGAATAATTATGCAAACCGCTCCCAAGTCAAAGATGACGATCCCGCTAGCCCGGATAGACAATAATCTCTCCACCAAGTCTTGGCGGAACCGGATAACCGAAAAGTAGCAAAATCCACACCATTAGTCTCCACAATACCCATAGTACGGAGAACTTCGTGGCGGCTCTATAGGAAGTCCTGTGGATCCTCTGAAGGAGTACCACTGAATGTGGTAGTGAACAGCTTGGTAAACCTGTCCAATCTCCACAACGCATCAGCAGACATAGCTGCACCATCATTAGACGGAGTCGCAATAATAGGCCGAACTGCCTCAACTGGCTGAATCACAGGATCCTGAGTCTGGGGAATCACTGGCTCCGGAGTGCGCGTAGCAGGAGTCTGATTACCTCCTCCAGCCTAAGAAGTGGCTGGTGCTACCGGTAATAAACCTGCTCTGGTGATATGATCCATAAAACCTGCTATCCGGACCAAAGCATCCCGAAGATCCGGTGAAAACAAAGCTCCTCCTGGGACCTGAGCTGGGCCTACTGGAGCTGCTGGGGTTGGAACTTCCTCCTCGATATGAACCTGAGGTTCTGCCACTCGTGCTGCTGCTCGGGGCTGAGCTCTGCCCCTACCTTGGCCTCTAGTACGACCTCGACCTCGGCCTCCGCCCCTAGCGGGAGCTGCCGCTGCTTGGACCTCGGGCTGCTGGTCACTAGATGAAGATGCACGTGTCCTTACCATCTGCGGAAGAACAGAGTAGAAGTTCAATTAACATTTAAAAGATCAAGTCGCACGACCGGAAAGAATAAAGGGAATATTTTCCTAACTCCGTAGCCTCTGGAGGATAAATACAGACGTCTCCGTACCGATCCTTCGGACTCTACTAAGGTTGTTCGTGAGTTGTGAGACCTGTGCAACCTAGTGCTCTGATACCAACTTGTCACGACCCGGATTTCCCACCGTCGGGGTCATGATGGCGCCTACTAAATGGAAGCTAGGCAAGCCAAATATTAATTACACCTCCATTAATTACCAAATTCTTATTAAGACTTATTATTAAAACATATAAATTATAGCAGAATAATCAAAATTAGCGGAAGACTTAGTCAAATATGATAAAGAAAACCCAAACATGATACACTACCCAAGACCGGTGTCACAATACTCACGAACTTCTAAGAATAATACACATAATTGTCTGAAAGAAAATACAAGTTGTTTATCTCGATTACATGAGATAACAAAATGAAAAACATAGATAGAAGAGACAACGGGTCCTGCGGACGCCTGCAAGGCTACCTCGTAGTCTCAGTAGTCGAAAAATCCACAAGTCGCTACTGCCGCTGCTGCTGTCGGACCTGTGCAAAAACGCACAAAAGTGTAGTCAGCACAACCGACCCCATGTGCTGGTAAGTGCACGGCCTATCCCGGCGAAGTAGTGACAAGGCTAGGACCAGACACTCACGTAAACTTGTGCAATTCTATATATATATATATATATATATACCAAGTTAAGCAGTAAAAGAGGGAAGGGACATGCTGGGGTATACACTCTGCTCAGAAATAATAGTCAATAACTCGTGATATCCAGACTAATATAATCAACAGAATAAATCTTACTTTCATGTCTCAATTCCTTCCTCATTTCATATCTCGTGGTAGGCGTACCACCCGCTCCCAACTATCTCAGTAACTACATCTTGTGGTAGGCGTACCACCCGCTCCCAACATATACCAATAACTACATCTTGTGGTAGGCGTACCACCCGCTCCCAACATATACCAATAGGCTACCGGCAACTATGGCCAATGCCAAGATTTAAGTCACTTTGTGGTCGGCGTGCCACACGATCCCAATTCATAAATATATAAGTGGTCGGCGCGCCACACGATCCCAGTTCATAAATATATAAGTGGTCGGCGCGCCACACGATCCCAGTTCATAAATATATACCAGCAACTATGGCCAATGCTAAGATTTAAGTCACTTTGTGGTCGGCGTGCCACACGATCCCAATTCATAAATATATAAGTGGTTGGCGCGCCACACGATCCCAATTCATAAACATATAAGTGGTCGGCGCGCCACACGATCCCAATTCATAAATATATATATTACCGGCATTTAGCCAATAATCTCTGCATCAACAATATTTATAATTACCGGTTTTGAACCAATAATTGATAATAATTTCAACAATTTATCTCCATTACCGGCATAACACCAATAACTCTTAATCAACAATTTATTCATAACTGAATTCCTATTCCTACAAACTATGATAGAACAAACACTTACCTCGAAAGTTTACGAATGATTCAATCCGTAGCAATGCCTTTTCCTTTCGAATTTGACTCCAATCCAATCATATCTATACACAATTGATTTAATATCATCAATACTACTCAACAAACTAATTCCTAAGACCAATTACAACTTTTACAACATTCTGCTCGGAATAGTAATTTTCGACCCCGGGCCCACATGGTCGGAACTCGGGGTTAGGACCAAAATTCGGTTACCCATCCCCCCACGAGTTCATGTATATGATTTGTTTCAAAATCGGACCTCAATTCGAGGTCCAATTTCCCAATTTACGAAAAACCCTATATTTTAACAAAAACAAGAAATTCTACCATGAAAACCTTTGATTTCTATTGAAAAACATGTTTAATGATGTTAGGAATTGAAAGAATTAAGTAAAAAGTGACTTACAATTGTTTTGATGAAGAAGAAATCCGTGAAGAATCGCAAATGGGTATTTTTGTTTTGTAAAAAGTGAAGAAATGAACTGAAAATCGTGTTTTACAGGTCTCTGTGTTCGCATTTGCGAACATGGGTTCGCAATTGCGAACCCCGACCAATTTCTGGAGTTTGAAAAATAAGCTAAGGCTGGGAAGTTCGCATTTGCGAACTTTTGTTCGCATTTGCGAAGCCAAGGCAAATCTGGGGGCTTCGCAATTGCGAACATATGTTCGCAATTGCGAACTAGGCTGCTTCCAGGGACTTTCGCATTTGCGAATGTTTGTTCGTATTTGCGAACAAGGCTGGGCTGAGGGACCTTCGCATTTGCGAAGAATGCTTCGCATTTGCGAAGCAGGCCTTTTCACTGGAGGCCTCGCAATTGCGAGGTTTGGTTCGCATTTGCGAACCCAAACGGTCCTGGGCACCTTCGCATTTGCGACCAAGGGTTCGCATTTGCGAACCCTGCCTTGACCCGCCACCTTCGCAATTGCGAGAAATACTTCGCAATTGCGAAGACAACAGCTGGGTGAAAAACCAGCAGTGCAAAAACTCAAAATTTCATCCAACGGCCTATCAAATCTTTACCCGAGCTCCCCGGCTCCAAACCAAATATGCACACTAACTCAAAAACATCATACGAACTTGCTCGCGCGATCAAATCGCTAAAATAACATCAAAACCAATGGATTGAGCCTTAAAACTCAAGAATTCTTTCAATTTTCATAATTTCCAAACTTTCCAATTTAAGGCCGAAATGCGTCAAACGACGTCCGTTTTCAACCAAACTTTACAGGAAGCGCTTAACCAATATATATGACTCGTACCGGGCGTCGGAACCAAAATACGAGCCCGATACCAGTACTTTTTAATCAAAATTCAGTTTCATTTTCCTTAAACATTTTCAGAAAACAATTTAACAGAAAAATTCTTTTATTGGGGTTCTAGACCTCGTATTTCAATTCCGGGCATATGCCCAAGTTCCATATTTTTCTACGGATTTTGTGAGACAGTCAAATCACGGATCCGGGTCCGTTTACCAAAAATATTGACCAAAGTCAACCATATCAATATTAATATCAAAATTCTTCAACTTTTTCACATATTTCACATATTTCAACATAAATATTTTCCGGCTTTGTGCCCGGACTGTGCACGCAAATCGAGGCAACTATAAATGAGGTTTTCAAGACCTCAAAAACCTGCTGACAGTTCAAACACCGAGCCACATATGCAATGATATCCTTCTTCATTCTCTTCCACCAATAATTTTATACATCTTAGCGGTGCCCAGAGTACTAGGAACTATGGGTCTCCTTTAAAATAAACTCTCGAAGCCCACCATATTAGGCATACAAACTCGAACCTGTAATCTCAAAACTCCATCATCTCCTAAGGTAACCTGCTTGGAACCTCCGTGTTAAACCGTATCTCTAAGGATACACAAATGAGGATCATCATACTGCTGATCTCGGATACTCTCCAATAAAGAAGAACGAATGACTGTGCAAGCTAACACACGGTTGGCCTCTGAAATATCCAATCTTACGAATTGATTGGCCAAAGCTTGAACATCCAATGCAAGCGGTTTCTCACTGATCGAAATATAAGTGAGACTACCCATACTGGCTGACTTCCTACTCAAAGCATAGGCCACCACATTGGCCTTCCCTGGATGATATAAGATGGTGATATCATAGTCCTTTAATATCTCCAACAATCTCCTCTGCCACAAATTTAACTCATTCTACTTGAACAAGTACTTCAGACCCTTACGATCCGTGAACACCTCACATGTTACAGATAATGCCTCCAAATCTTCAACACGTGAAAAATGGCTTCCAACTCAAAATTTGAACCGGATAGTTCTTCCCATGAATCTTCAATTGCCGAAAAGCATAGGCAATGACCTTACCATCCTACATCAACACCGCACTAAGTCCAATACGAGATGCATCACAATAAACTATATATGGCCTTGAACTTATGGGTAAAACCAACACTAGTGTCATAGTCAAAGCTGTCTTGAGCTTCTGAAATCTCGCCTCACACTCATCCGACCACCTGAACTGGGCAACTTTCTGGGTCAACCTGGTCATCGGGGCTGCAATAGATAAAAATCCCTCCATAAACCGACGATAGTAGCTTGCCAATCCCAAGAAGCTCTGCATCTTTGTAGCTGGTGCTGGTCTAGGCCAGTACTTGACTGCCTTAATTTTCTTTGGATTAACCTGAATACCCTCTACATATACAATATGACCTAGGCGAAAACTTAGCATACAACTAACTATCTCTCAAAGTATGAAAGACCACTCAATGCTCCTCCCTACAATGGGAATAGATCAAAATATCATTAATGAAGATTATCACGAACGAATCCAACTAAGTCCTGAACACCCGGTTAATCAAATCCATAAAAGCTACTCTTTTTCAACCAGAATGACATCACCAATAACTCATAATGCTCGTACCGAGTGCAAAAAGTTGTCTTAGGGATATTGGATGCCCGACTCCTCAATTGATGGTAGCCAGATCTTAAGTCAATCTTTGAAAATATCTTGGCTCCTTGAAGCTGATCAAACAAGTCATCAATCCACGATAATGGAAACTTATTCTTGATTGTAACTTTGTTCAACTGGTGATAGTCAATACAAATTCTCATCGATCTTTCCTTCTTCTTAGCAAACAACACCGGCGCACCCCAAGGCGAGAAACTAGGTCTACTGAAGCCTTTTTCAAGCAAGTCTTACAACTGCTCCTTCAACTCTTTCAACTCAGGCGGGCCCATACGATACAAAGTAATAAAATTGGGCTGAGTGCCCGAAGCCAAATGAATGCAAAAGTCAATATCCCTGTCGAGTGGCATACCCGGCAGGTCTGAAGGAAATACCTCAGGAAACTCACGAAAAACCGACACATAACCAATAGAAGGAACTTTGGCACTAGAATCACGAACATAGGCCAAATAGCCCAAACACCCCTTCTCGACCATACGCCGAGCCTTCATATATGATACAATACTATGGGTAGAATGACCAGCAGTCCCTCTCCACTCTAGACAAGGTAAACTCGGCAAGGCTAAGGTCACAGTCTTGGCATGACAATTCAAGATAGCATGATATGGTGATGACTAGTCCATCCCTAATATGACATCGAAATCAACCATGTGCAGAAGAAGTAAATCTACACAAGCCTCAAGATCCCAATCACAACTATACACAAATGATGGACTCAATCTACCATAATAGAATCACCCACCGGTGTAGACACATAAATAAGAGCACTCAATGAATCACTAGGCATGACCAGATACAGTGCAAAATAAGATGACACATAGGAGTATCAAGATCCCAGATCAAATAAAACTAAAGCATCTTTGCTACAAACCAAAATAGTACCTATGATAATTGTATGGGAAGCCTCAACCTCGAGCTTGGATGGAAGAGCATAACATCGGGGCTGGGCCCTACCACCCTGAAGCACCATCCTATACTACATCTCTAGGATGGTTTGCTACTGGCTCGCCTCCACCTCTAGTATCTCTACCCCCACTTCTAGCTAGTTGGGCGGGCTGTGGAACACTCGGTGCCTGAACCATGGCACGGGAACCCTGATATTGATAGTTGTTTGAAGCTTGAGGGCAATACCTAGGAATTTGACCCATATCACCACAAGTATAACAAGTCCTCGGCTGCTGAGACTGCTAACCCCGATGACCTGAATGACCACCCTAAAAACTCTAGAGCGGCAATGCACTGATAGGAGCTGGTGGTGTACTGTAAGACTACTGATCAGAATGTTGCATAAGAGAACCACGGCCACCTGAAGCCCCATGAGAAACCTGAAGTGCCAACTGGAAAGACCTATGAGGATGGCCTCTACCATACGAATCCATGCCTCCATAAAAGGTACCACTAAACCGGCCTAAATGATGTAGCCTCTTTTCAGACCCTTGACCACCTCTCTACAATAGAATCATCTCAACTGTCCTGGCCACGTTGGCCGCCTCCTGAAAAAAAAATCTCACTCCCCGCCTCATTGGCTATCTGATGTGGAATAGGCTGGATAAATCCCTCAGTGAACCACCTTACCCTCTCTCTTAGTGGGAAGTATGACAAGAGCATGACAAGCTAAATCGGTGAATCTGGTCTCGTACTGAGTAACAGTCATAGAACCCTACTGGAGACGCTAAAACTACTTCCGATAGATCTCTATCTGAGTGATAGGGAGAAACTTCTCTAGAAATAGCTGAGTAAACTACTCCTAAGTCAAATTTGGTGATCCGCGGATCTAGCCAAACAATAATCTCTCCACCAAGTCTTGGCGATCCAGACAAGCAAAAAGTAGCAAAGTCGACCCCATTGGTCTCCACTATCCCCATGTTCCTGAGAACTTCATGATAACTGTCTAAATAATCTCGGGGATCCACAAAAGATGCACCGCTGAAAGTAGTAGTGAAAAGCTTAGTGAACCTAGCCAACCTCCAAAATGTATCGGTAAACGTAGCTGCTCCATCACTTGTCTGCGCTACCACATCCAGCTGAACTACTCCAACTGGCTGAGTTGTTGGAGTCTAAAACTAGGGAGCCATTTTCTCTGAGGTGTGAGTAGCAGGAGGCTGAGCTCCTCTTCCATCATAAGAGACGGCTGGTGCTACAAGAAACAAGCTTATACGGGTGACACTCTCCATAAGGCCCACTAGGCGGACCAGAGCGTCCTGGAGTAGTGGGTACCAATGAACCCCTTGGGGACCTGAGCTGCCTGGAATGGAACCTTATCCTTAAAGTAAACCTGAGGCTCCGCCACCGGTGTTTCTGCTCTAGGCTGAGCTCTACCTCTACCTCGGCCTTTAACATGACCTCAGCCTCGCCCTCTGCCCCCATGGGAGCTACTATTGGAGGCCCGGGCTACTAATCAGTGGATGAGAAAACGCGTGTTCACGACATCTATGAAAGAACAAAGTAAGAATTGAATTAGCATTGAGAAACCAAATCGCACGACATGAAAGAATACATGTGAAGTTTTTCTTTCCTAACTCTGTAGACTCTAGGGGATAAATATAGACGTCTCCCTACCGATCTCGTAGACTTTGTTAAGCTTGTCTGTATACTATAAGACCCATGTAACCTAGAGCTCTAATATCAACTTGTCATGACCTGAATTTTCCGCCCTCAAGAGTCGTGATGGCTCATACTAACGTGAGTAGGCAAGCCTACTGTTTGCACAAATTGACTTTTTCCTATTTTATGTCCTTTAACAATTTTGAAATAATAACGTGTAGACAACGAAATTTATAACAAACGGAAGAAAAGCAATAAACCTATCTGAATATATATCTAATACCACTGTTTGAACAACGACTACCAAGAACTGGTGTCGCACCTTCATATACGTTCTAAGAGTACTAAAAACAAAGTCTGAAGATAAATAGTACACTTTTTCTGAAATAAGTAAAGGAAACAGGGTAAAGAGATAGAGGGAGACACTTGCGGCCGCCTGCAGGACTACCTTGGATCTCCGTATGGACTAAAGGCAACCACCCAAGCTAAGGTCCAAAAGCTACTACTCCAGGATCTGCAAACAGCACAATCGATCCCATGTGTTGGTAAGTGCCTAGCCTAACCTCGGCAAAGTAGTGACAAAACTCGGACCAGACTACCAAGTAAACCTGTGCAGTTTAATCAGATACAGCGAAAAAGAAGAACAGTAATGTATAGCCAAGTATGGGCAGGGGAAACATGCTGCGTGGGAAACCTCAATTAAGCATAGAAAGGCAACAGGTGAACAAGAGGAAAACTATATCTCAGATAACAACAAGAATCAATAATCAATAAGTGCCTGACATCACCCTTCTTGTTTTTACTCTCATCCTCACCAAAGCAATCAAGTAAGGAGAATGTGCACGACATCACCCTTTGTGCTTTTACTCTCGTCCTCACCAAAGCAATCAAGTAATGAAAATGTGCATGGCATCACCCTTCATGCTTTTACTCTTGTCCTTACAATATAATCAATATTATCGGTACGGAATTATACATCGTACGACATGGCATCACCCTTAGTGCTTTACACTCTTCCTCACAAATCATACACGAGATTACCCTTCGCGCTTTAACAATCTCTCACCAAAATAATACACGACATCATCCTTCGTGCTTTGACACTCTTCCTCCTAAACAACAATCACAAACAATAGGGAAAGGCATTAAATGAAATTCAATAAGAATACTGGCAAGGGAACAATAGATCAACAGTCAACTCCCAGCAAACAACAACATCAAAACAACATCAACATCCCAACAAGGGAGATAGCATTAAAAGCAACAATAACCTGATAAGGGAGGCAATATAATGGTTCTCTTCTCTTTTCACTTTTACTTCACAACTCACTTTATAACTTGAGCCAATGCTATAAAGGGTTCAATCTCACTTTATAACTTGAGCCAATGCTCTAAAGAGTTCAATTATAACTTATACTTTCACATTTCATTATACAACTTGAGCCAACGCTCTTCAATATTCAAATATCACAATTTCTTCCACAAACTTTGCCTAACAATAAAAATCATCACCAAGGCATGAATAATACAACAAAGTCATAATAATTGCAATATAAAACTCACGGGCATGCTTGACACTAACGTATAGATACTCGTCATTATGCCTATACGTCGTACTCAGTAATTACCACATAGAAAATAGGACTCGACTCCTAATCCCTCAAGCTAAGGTTAAACCACACACTTACCTCAATGCCACGGACATAATACAAGTCTCAACTATCGCTTTACCCCTTGATTCCACCATCGATTTGCTCGTATCTAGCCACAAGTTACTTAATTACGTCAATATTTTCTAAACGAATCAATTCTAATGCATGAAAATAAGTTTTTCCAAGGTTCGCCCAAAAAGTCAAAAATCACCCACAGGCCCACTTGGTCAAAATAAGGTTCAAACCAAAACCCGATTACCCATTCCCTCACGGACTCAAATATATAATTAGTTTTGAGATCGAACCTCAAATTGAGGTTCAAATCCCCAAAATCGAAAAAACCTAGGTTCTGCCCAAAATACCCAATTTTTCCCATGAAAACCTTTAATTTTGAGTTGAAATGATGTGAAAAGATGTTAAAGATTGGAAAAAAACAAGTTAGAAATAACTTACAATCGATTGGTAGAAGAAATTGCCTTTGAAAAATTGCCCTAGACTGTTTTGGTTATGAAGAGAATATGAAAAATAGTATAAAGTGAGTCTAAGTGTGTATTTACATGTCTCTGACGTCACAGTTGCGACCAGGGTTCGCAAGAGATTTGCAGTTGTCGCATTTGCGACTCAAGTATCGCAATTGCGAAGTCACATTTACAGCCAAGGGAAGTCCCAGGCCACTTTGCATTTATGACTATGCCTTCACAATTGCGAAGTTGCATTTGCGAAGAAGGCGGCCCAAGCCACATCTCGCATTTGCGACACACTGCTCGTATTTGCGTGTGCAAAGCCTTTAGGCCTGCAACATACCAGCAATTTAAGTTAAAATTGTGCTCCGTGGCCTATCCAAAACTCACCTGAGCCCTCGGGGCTTCAACCCAAACATGGAGACCAACCTAAAAATATCATACTGACTTGCTCGTGCATTCAAATCACAAAAATAACAATCTAGCATGAAAAATAATGAAATTACTCAAGAACATCAAATTTCCTAATTTTGTCAAATAAGGTCCGATTCAAGTCATTTGAAGTCTGTTTCTTATCAAATTTCACATGTTCGACTCAAATCATATATAAGACATGTACCGGGCTCCAGAACCAAAATACGGGCCCTATCTAACTTTAAACACATTTCACTTTCAAAAACTCATAACTATGCTGACACGTCGTAGTTAATAATTACCACATAGCAAATAGGACTCGACTCCTAATCCCTCATGCTAAGGTTAGACCAAACACATATCTCGATGCTACGAACATAATTTAAGTCTCAACTATCGCTTTACCCCTTGATTCGACCATCGATTTGCTCGTATCTAGCCACAAGTTACTTAATTACGTCAATAAATGCTAAATGAATCAATTCTAATGTATGAAAACAAGTTTTTCCAAGGTTTGCCCAAAAAGTCAAAAATCGCCCCCAGGCCCACTTGGTCAAAATAAGGTTCAAATCAAAACCCGATTACCATTCCCTTACGGACTCAAATATATAATTAGTTTTAAAATCGAACCTCAAATTGAGGTCCAAATTCCCAAAAATTAAAAAAAATTAGGTTCTACCCAAATACCCAATTTTCCCATGAAACCCTTTGATTTTGAATTGAAATCATGTAAAAAGATGTTAAAGATTGGGGAAAAAGTGAGTTAGAAATAACTTACAATCGATTGGGAGAAGAATTGCCTTTGAAAAATCGTCCTAGAGTATTTTGGTTACGAAGAGAATATGAAAATAGTATAAAGTGAGTCTAAGTGTGTATTTACAAGTCTCTGATGTTACAGTTGCGACCAGGGTTTGCAAGAGATTTGTAGTTGTCGCATTTGAGACTCAAGTATCGCAATTGTGAAGTCGCATTTACAACCAAAGGAAGTCCCAGGCCACTTCGCATTTGTGACTCTGCCTTCATAGTTGTGAAGTCGCATTTGCAAAGAAGGCGGCCCAAGCCACTGCTTGCATTTGCGAGCCAGGCTTCACCAATGCGAAGCTTGAAGGCCTGCAACATACCAGCAATTTTCTAAGTTAAAATTGTGCTCCGTGGCCAATCCAAAACTCACCCGAGTCCTCGGGGCTTCAAACCAAACATGCACACCAACCTAAAAATATCATACGGACTTGCTCGTGCATTCAAATCACCAAAATAACATCAGCAACTATGGATTTAGCATCAAAATTATGAAATTACTCAAGAACATCAAATTTCTTAATTTTCCTAAATAAGGTCCGATTAAAGTCATTTGAAGTTCGTTTCTTACCCAATTTTACAGGTTCGACTCAAATCATATATAAGACCTGTATTGGGCTCCGAAACCAAAATACGGATCCGATACCATCCAACTTTGAACACATTTCACTTTCAAAAACTCATAAATATTCTAGAAAATAATTTTCTTTAAAATTTTATTTATCAGGCTTAGGAGTTCGAAATCTGATTCCGGGCATACGCCCATGTCTCATATTTTTCAACGGACCCTCCTGGACCGTCAAACCACGGGTCCGAGTCCGTTTACCCAAAATATTGACAAAAGTCAACTTAAATTCATTTTAAAGTCAAAATTCATCATTTTCATAGATTTTCACATAATGGGTATCTGGCTACGCGTTCGGACTACGCACGTAACTTGAAGTGATGCAGAAAGAGGTTTTTAAAGTGTTGGAACTCAGAACTTTTTTTAAAACAAGACATATTAGTATTATTTTATTTTCTAAGTAGTTGTATTACACTTAATTTAAATTACTCCTTCCGTTGCAAAAAGTCATAGTATGTAGTCTAAATAAGTTATAGTATTTGAGTTGTTGTAAATCTTTTGAAATTTTTAGTTTTGAATATACCATAGCGTTTGTATGGCTATAAATATTTTCTATTAAGGAAATATTGAAAGATGATAATCTTTTTTAAACTGACTAATGAAAAAATAGTGTCATCAATCTTTTTGAACCGGAGGGATTATAGATTATTTTAGGTCAATTGGATACGATAGTACAAACTCATGCACTATAAATGAAAAACTTAAACTATTTATTATGGTTCATCGTCATGCATATTGCTGGTCTACTTTATATTTTATTTATTTAGTGAGTTGTTATATCTTTTTCGTCTCTCCCTTTTTCCCCCTCTTACCTGGAAAATGATCCTGCAGATTGTTTAAATCTGTAGTCGGTGTAATTTTCAATAATTGCGAGCATATATTGAAAAACGTAGTGACTGAAAAACGTACCACCGCCCCTGTTCCCTCCTCAACACACCATATCTTTCTCATGATATTTTTACTCAATATTGCTGAGTGTAACCTATACAGATATTTGCATTAAATGACTTTTTTAGAAATACCATTTTCAGTTCTTTGTACCCTTATTTTTGCTTTGTCAACAATGTCAGAATTAACATTAAGAAAATTGACTGTCGGAATTGATTATATATGGGATCCTAAATTTTACTACATAAAAAGGGTAGTTCTTTCCCGGTCTGGAGGTTTGGTAGGGCTCTCAATAGTTGATTTGTGTTTTGGTTTATGTTTTGAGATTACTGCATGCCATTTTATTTATGGTTTATGGTTTATGTTTTGATAATTGCTTATGTGATTTTTCATAGAGTTACTAATACTCTTTTATTTTTTGTTTTTGCTTTTGTTTTTATTCTACTTTTCCTGAGCCGAGGGTCGATTGGAAACAGCATCTCTGCCCTTCCGGGTAGGGGTAAGGTCTGCGTACGTATTATCCTCCCCAAATCCCATCTTGTGAGATTATACTGGGTAGTTATTATTGTTATTGTAAAAAAGGGTTGTTCTTTCTTCTTAGTTAAGTCATGATTAGGCAGTATGAAATATTTTAATACTAAGTTTTTGCAATAACATATTACTGTTATAACAATATAATCACCTGAAAATAGAGTAAATAATTTGCTATAACATTGTAACAATTAATTGCACTAACATGCATGTAATTTAAACCCTTCTTCGTATCCCCTCATTGGCTCCCTAGTTTACGTGGGTGCATGTATATATATGAGTTTAAGGATTTACACATGAGTGGACTCCACGTATAAAACCCATTAAAGGAGAAAGTGCATCCGTTTGAATTTTTTTTATTTTTATGTTTCGTGCTCAAAACTTTTAATTATTGATGGAAATATCAAATTAATCACGCTAGTTATATATTATTAAATTTATCCTCTATATTGTCCTTTTCATGGATAATAGACTATTCGTGTTTGGCGTTCATGATGAATAAAGCTTACCTTAATGAGAAGAAAAAGGCAGAAAATAATTGTTTAGTAGAAAAGGAAAATTATATATCTCTTTACTAGACAAAAGAAAAGTTGAATAAAGAAACTAGCATCATAGCGATCATGAAAAACCTTTATAAATTAAGTACCATATGATATCTTTAGAACCGTTTGTTGCTTTATCGAAAAGGCTATATATTGTTTTAACAATTTTGGTCAGAGATTGCCAAATTTTACATTAGTTGAACCAAGCATCTTTCCCACATAGTACACCTATGCAAATTAGAGTAGTTATAACCACTTTCTTTTGGCACCGACTATTTGATTTCGGGATCCACTCATTTTCTTTCGGGATCCACTCATTTTCTTTCGTCCGAAATTAGTCTCATTCTCAGCTTTTCCTAACCCCCCTCCCCCCAACCCCAAACCCCAACGGCCACCCCAAACCACCACTCACACGCACAATGTGTGCCAGGGTCATAGGCGAATCCAGAAATTTGAGAAGAAGGATGTACCATTATATAATGGAGGATCCAGAATATAAATTTTAGGAGATTTGAAATCAGAATTCGCTCAGAGAGGTGCATCTAATAATCATCGCATCATATGATACTTCGAACTTGGGCGCGCGCGCGCGCACACACATATATATATAATATGGATAATTATGAATGAATTACCTAAACAAATGTACGCGTACTGGTAAATACATAAACAAATGCAATAATGTGCTTCTGTGTTGTTGTTTTATATGAATGATTAGGAAGTTAAATACTTTCTTACCTATGATTTTGTTGATTTACAAGATCGATTCTTCCGTCAAAATATGGGCGGATCCAGTGAGTTAGATACGTGGTTCTTGTAATTCCAACAACTTTTTTCTAGATCCGCTATTTGTATTGAAAAAATATATAAGAATATTTAACTTGAAACCCAATCTATTAATTCAGTTATTATTGTATAGTAACTTTGATTTGTGTAAGAATCCATAAATATAAAATTCTAGGTCTTACTTATATATATATATATATATATATATATATATATATATATATATATATATATATATATATATATATATATATATATATATATATATATATGAGAGTCCAAGAAACCATTCATGTGGAATCTTTGTGACAATAATGTGAATTGCTAACATTAACATCAGTATAGGCAAACTTATTATATTCAGTTTGAGAGGCCAATGTGTATATACGTAATAAAAAGAGATTTTTATATTCTTATGCCATATAGTAAATTATATTACCCTTCATGCTTAACTTTTAATATAATTACTTTTTATATTCCTAATTATCATTTATGTACATTTTAGGAATTTTTCCGGCCCCCTCACCCATGTATCAAACCACACCCCACGATTTCCTCTTCAATCACCCACTATTTCATCTTCTAAAATCAACGAAAATCTGTAACTCCTCCACCATTGTCAACCATTAAAAATCTTAGAAGCTTTGAATTCAAATTTAGGTTTTCAAAATACATTGTTTGTTTGAATTGGTTGTTGTTGCAAAGAATTGAGAATTCTCTTTACGTCTCTCTCTATCTCTCAATCTCAAATTTCAGTAATATAAAGCAAAGAAAAGAGAGCAGCAATTTTACAATTGACAGCCATTAAAAAGCTTTGAAGCTTTGAATTCAAATTTGGATTTTCAAAAATCATTATTTGTTTGGATTGGTGTTGTTGCAAATAAGTGAGAATAAGGTTTGGAGTTTATATCTCAATTTTAGGAATTTTTTGTGAAGATTAGACTTAGCTAAATTTCAGATTGAACATGACATACATTATATTGCAGAAACTGTAGAAAAATGTATTCTGTTATTTATTTATTTTTATTTTATTCATTTAACTATTATATGAAAGTTGTACAATATTGTATAGAAATCGTATTTAAGTGATATTATATTGTAGTTGTATATTACTGAGTAGAAATAATGTACAAAAATTATAGATAAGTTGTATAATATATATTAGTTGTATAAAATTTATTTTTACTATGTATAAATCATATATAAAATATACAAAAGACATATTGTATAAAGTTTGTAATTATGTTGTATGTTATTGTAGTTGTATTTAAATGTGTAAAAATTGTAGATAAATTGTATAGTATATAATTAGTTGTATATATAAGGTTGTATGAAGTTGTAAGGAAAGCCACTCCCTAAGAATCCCACTTTAGTCATGTGCATTTTTTTAACAACAACAATTACTACTACTACTATCAAGTGTTTTCCCACAAAGTGGGGTCTGGAGAGGATAATACGTACACATGCCTTACCCCTACCCGAAAGGGCAGAGGGGTTGTTTTCAATCGACCCTCGGCTCGAGTGAAAGGGAAGAGAAAGAAGGAGAAAAAGAAAAGGAAAAACAAAAGAGCATTAGTGACTCTAGCAGAAAATGCATAAACAGATAACTACATATAAAACCGTAAATTAAAAGGCATGCAATAACACCTAACAGTAACTACCATAGGGAGCACGATACAAAATGCAAGACATCTATGGAGGGCCTTACCAAATCACATCTAGCCTCAGGAAAGAAGTACGAAAAGATCTTGAAGTCCCTATCCTACAACCCTGATACTAGACCTCCAGACTTTCCTATCAAGGGTCATGTCCTCGGAAATCGCATCCTGGCCATGTCCTGTCTAATTACCTCTCCCCAGTATCTCTTAGGCCTCCCTCTGCCTCGCCTCACACCAACCACCACTAGCCGTTCACAACTCCCCACCGGGGCATCGGGGCTTCTCCTCCGCACATGCCCGAACCACCTGAGCTTCGCTTCCCGCATCCACTGGGGCCACCCCAACCTTCTCCCGAATAACTTCATTCTTAATCTTATCTAATCTGGTGTGCCCGCACATCCACCTGAGCATCCTCATCTCCGCAACCTTCACTCTCTGAACATGAGAGTTCTTAACCGGCCAGCACTCCGCCCCATACAACATGGCAGGTCTAACCACAACTCTACAAAATTTCCCCTTGAGTTTCGGTGGTACTTTCTTGTCACACAAGACTGCTGATGCAAGCCTCCATTTCGACCACCCCGCCCATATACGGTGGGTGACATCCACGTCGATCTCTCCGTCTGCCTGAATCACCGACCCAAGATATTTGAAATTATCCCTCTTGGGGATGACCTGGGCTCCAAGCTTCACATCCCTGCCCACTTCGCTCGACTCGGCGCTAAACTTGCACTCCAGGTATTCCGTCTTAGACCTGCTCAGTTTGAAACCCTTAGACTCAAAATTATCAGAAAGATCAACTAAATCTGTGCCACTAAAATAGCATAAAGATCAACTAAATTGGCGTGTGAGTGGCAAATAAGAAAGGGCTAAGGGCTGATCCTTGATGAAGCCCCATATCCACCGGGAAGTGGTCCGAGTCTCCACCCACCGTCCTAACCCTAGACTTCGCTCCATCGTACATGTCCTTGATTGTTCTAATATAGGCTTCCGGCACGATCTTCGCCTCCAGGCACCTCCATAACACCTCCCTTGAGTCCTTGTCATACGCCTTCTCCAAGTCAATAAACACCATATGCATGTCCTTCTTCTTATCCCTGAACTGTTCAACCAATCTCCTGACAAGGTGGATAGCTTCTGTAGTAGAGCGGCCTGGCATGAAACTGAACTGGTTCACAGATATGGACGTCATCCCCCTCACCCTCGCCTCAACCACCCGCTCCCGGACTTTCATGGTGTGACTTAGTAATTTGATGCCCCTATAGTTGTTACAGTACCGGATATCCCCTTTGTTCTTATATAGGGGCACGATTGTACTCCACCTCCACTCCTCCGGCATCCTCTTAGACCTGAAGATCACATTGAACAATCTAGTCAACCACTCCACACCTGTCCTACCCACGCCTTTCTAGAACTCCACCGGGATCTCGTCTGGCCCGATCGCTCGACCCCTACTCATCCTATGCAAAGCCCCCACGACCTCATCTACCCTAATGCACCTGCAGTACCCAAGGTCTCTATGATGCTCTGACTGCCCCAGCTCCCCAAGTACGACAACCACCTCTGCTTGACTTGAGACTCCCCCGTCAGAACTCTGCCTTCCTCGTCCTTGATGCACCTAACTTGATCTAGGTCATGAGCCTTCCTCTCTCTCACTTTATCCAAACGGAATAACTTCTTGTCCCCGCCTTTCTCCCCTAAGTCCTCGTACATACGATCGAACGTCGTATTTTTAGCTTCCGTGACCGCCAGCTTAGCTTCCCTCATGTGTATTTTTCCTTTTGCTGAAATTAGTTTTCAAGGAGCTAATCGTGGAGCCTTGTAATTAGTTTCTGTAACTTACCACTCTAACAAAACAGTTAATTGGATGAAACCTGGAAGTACTTGGGTTACCAAGGCAAGTTCTTATTTTATTTGGACTGATTCTTTGGAAAATTTAAATGGTTGACTTTCTAAAAGGGTTTTAAGGTTGGCTAATTAGAGGAGCAATAGGTTCGTCAAAAAATGTTACCCTAACAAGCCATGATTTCAACGATTCATGTTGCATTAAGGCTAAAATATTAGGATAAATATATTAATGCCGATGAGGAATACTTCGGTCCATCAGGGATATGTGGTTCACTATGTTAGGCGAATTTCGGATACCTCAAGACTGTAATTTTTGAAGGCATGTTAGAAATACGACTAATGTTTATAGTCTTTACCTTACTGATAAAAGTTCTAATTTTTATTTATAAGGAACCACCTAATATTTCAGCTCATCTTCTGGTCAACTCTCTTTTTCCTCGGATCTGGTTGGTCGAGGTTTCATCTATTATAGAGAAGAGGAGGGGGAAAAAAGATGTAACAAAATCTCTTAATTAAAGGTATTAATAATGAATTGAAAGTTTTTTAAGGTGGAATGCATATATTTTGTAAATAAAATTTGTGTAAGTAAGATAATTTACTAAATATAAACATTTAGGGTAATATAATTTATTATATGGCATACGAATGTAAAAATATCTTAATAAAATGCTTATACGTACTTTATTCAAAAGCCCTTTTAACTTTCATTTCTTTTTCAGATTTTGTGAACTTCCCGTTTGTATTGGGGAAAATTATTTATGACGTGGCAAGACATTGCAATTTCCAGCCTGGAGGCGGGACATCGAATCCAGCCTATTTCACTCTCACTGGCAGGACACGTGGAATATGCACAATAGGATGAAATAGATACGGGACGCAATACGATTGCAAAACCCGTGCCTATTTGAAGCGGGTTAAAACGTGATTTCAGAAGACAAAGGAAATAGATACGAGCACCGTATCTATTCAAAACATCCAGAAGTAACGGGTCAAAACATGTTTGGAGCATGGATCTGAATGTAGAAAGGAGTCTAAATTCAATCATTATATACCCTATACGTTAGAGGATCAGCATTTATTGAAAATGATTGTGTAACAACCTATTTAATGTCATTTATTGCTCATAAAGTCTTACGTTTTATTCCTCCATCTAGAGTTAGCTATAAAAGGAGGAAGTTAAACCCATTGTAGACACATCAATCACTGAAATACAATCTTTCTTACTGTTTATTCTGATTATTGAAAGCCTATTATATTTTACCGGTCTCTTGATTATCAGTAACCGAATTTTTCTATTATTTTCTAGTTTTAATCGAAGTTCAATATTTTGGTTAAACACCGTTATCTCTCTTTTCTTTTCTTTTTTTTGCTTTGTTTTTCTCCCTTTCTCTCTTCATCTTAAATGGAGAAGGCAGAATGATGTTCGTGATTAGTAAATAAAGTAGTAATTTATAAGGAAGCAAGAAAATGGTCGGCTACATAAAATATTGAGTTTGAAATGGTGATGAATTCCGATGACCATAAATCTAGAAGAAAAGGGCGGTTCCTTAAAATAATTGTGTTTGCGCTATTTTACACCACCAACTTTTTTAATCTTTTTATTTTATTTAGTAACTTGTGCTTACTTAATCTTTCCACAACATTAAAAAATTCAAGCATTGACCAATCTCTATGTAAATAAACTATAAAGACCATTTAATTGGTCAATGTTATATTTAAATGGACCTATTGGGCGTACATCAATAAAGGAGTAGATCGAATTTGATCAAAAACTTTACCATCCCCGAAAATTTATTATATATTTGCATTTAGTGTTTATACTTCATTATGTAAAATATTTTGGTAGTAATCATAGTTACATTAATATGTATTTCTCATTTAACTTGTAGCTCCATGTCGGTTAAATTGTTCAATTCCTTATTATCAAAGCTGAGAGGAAGCCATTAAAATGAGCTTTAGCTCACACTAGAGAATAGGGACTGAGGGAACATTCTGGAAGAAACCATAATTTCTTCTTTTCTGTAAAACTAAGTTCTGCGTCTGTACAAGTGCTTACTTATAAGCAAATGAAAATGAAGAAGAAAAGAAGAGGTAAACTAGAATGAGCTAGCCCACTTACTACTCCTAACCACCTCTATTAATGACTTAAACTACCATGTGGAATAATTAAGCATACATGTCTACTGTGTTACAGTGTGTATGTGTGTGTATTGCGTATATTGCTCAATACCCCCTCAAGTTGGAAGGGAGGAACTCACACCCAACTTGTCTAGTAAAGTGAAATGCTTGATTCTTGTGAGGGTCTTGGTGAATATGTCACCTAGTTGATCATATGTAGGAATATAGTGTAAGGAAATCAATCCTTCCTAAAGCTTGTCTCGTACAAAATGACATTCGGCCTCTATATATTTGGTACGCTCGTGAAAAACTAGATTATTAGCTATGAGTAAGGCTGCCTTACTGTCACAAAAGACTGGAATTGGGAGAGACAGTAGAACTGAGAACTCTTCAAATAGTCAGACTAGCCACACAAATTCACCAACCACTGCTCTAACTGATCTGTACTCTACTACGGTTGAGGACAAGACTAATCTGGACTATTTCTTTGACTTCCAACTAACTGCGCTTCCACCAAGTAGAATCAAGTAACCATTAACAGATTTTCTTGACTCTGAACAACCAGCCCAATCTGAGTCACAAAAAATATTAATACTGTAGTCTGTGTTGTGACATAAATATTCCCAGATTTGGATTACATTTCAAATAGCTCAATACATGATATGCAGCCTTTAAGTGAGTATCTCTGGAACTTTGCATGTACTGCTAAGATGTTGCATATTGAAAGCTATATCAAGCCTGGTGTTGGTGAGAAAATTCAGCTTCGCCACTAACTTTCTGTATTGAGTGGGATCCTCCAACAAAACACATTGGTCAACTTTTAACTTGAATGAGGGATCAAGAGGAGATAACAATAGATATTGTTGCAAGCAGTCATGCTCCCTCAATAGATCCATAGTGAACTTTCTCTAAGAGATCAACACCCCCATTCTCTTTATATAACAGTTCCAGCCCTAAAAAATAGTGCAAAATCCCCAAGTCCTTGATTTTGAAAGTTTGGTCCAAGAACTTCTTGAAAGAGTTGATCTCATCAAGATCCTTTCCTGTGAGTATGACATCATCTACATATACTGCCACAAACATCATTGTGTTGTCCTTTTTCTTATGAAATAAGTAATAGTCCAATAATGAGTGAGTATAACTCCTGGAACATAGTGTTTCTACAAGTTTTTCATACCATTTTCTACTGGCTTGCTTCAAACCATATAGAGATTTGTTCAAATTGCACACTAAGCCTGGTTTATCTATGACTGAACCAGGTGGTACCTCCATATAAACTTCCTCATGTAGGTCTCCATGGAGGAAAGCATTATTCGCATCTAATTGGAACATTTTCCAATCCTTCTTGATTGCTGACCATATAAAACCTCTTACAATGGTCATCTTTACCACTAGTGAGAAGGTTTCTGTATAATCTAGTCCAGCTTGTTGAGTGTATCCTTTGACAACCAGCCTAGCTTTGAATCTCCCAATGCTTCCATCTGCCTTGTGCTTGATTTTATACACTCATTTGCATCCTATAGCCTTCTTACCATCAAGGAGAGGAACTAGGTCCCGTGTATGATTTGTATATACTACCTAAACTTCTTGAGTCATTGCTGCTTGCCAGGCAAGATTCATGACTGCTTCTTTATATGAACAAGGTTCACACTCATATGAAATTTCAGGAATCAATGTATGAGAGGAAAAATATTATTTGTCTGGAAAAAAGGCAGTGAAAGAAGTAGACTGTATTTCTTGAATTTTGTCAGATGGACAAGTCTGGAGATTTAGGATTGAATATACATAGTCCTTTAGATAAGCAGGTATTTTGTATGGCCTAGCCGGTCTATATTGGTCAGGACTCTGGTGCTCATAGGAATTGGTGTGGTCAGGAACATAGAATTGGTCCTGACAACTTGGGCTAATTCAGTTTCTATGTTGCCACTTAGGTGAAAGGATATGGGTGATGATTGGTCATGATTGTGTTGAGGTGACATTGCATCATGGTGTGATTCAGGTGACACTGCAATGTAGTGGTGTGTCGATTCATGAGGAACATCAGACTTAGAGGGAAAGACTTGAGCATTAGGAAATCCCCCTTGTGCAGAAGGAAACTTCCCTGGAGGGGATATATTATTGACATCGAAAGGAGGATGGAAAGGGAACACATTCTCATGAAAAATTACATCTTTTGACACATGTATCTTCCTTGTGACCAAACTTAGGACTTTGTAACCATTTTGAGCCAGATGGATATCCCATATAAACAAGAAGGGTGACTCTTGGTTCAAATTTATCTTTATGGTTTTTAAGTGTAGTGCTGCAACATAAGCAACCAAAACTTCTGAGATGGGAGTAGCTGGGTTTTTTCTTGTTTAGTAGTTCATAAGCACACTTGTTGATTGTGGAGCATGAAGGTAGTCTATTTATTAAGTATGTAGAGGTAAGTATACACTCTCCCTCAATATTTAAGGGGTATTAAATAAATAAAAAGATTTAGTGAAAAAGCTTGAAAAGGGTTTTCAATTTTGAAAGTGACAAAAATTTGTGATTAAAAGGAATTAACTCAGAGTCGCCACCTGACATTGATTTCGGTGTGCCAGGCCACCGTTTTTTTAAAATGATTTTCCTTTAAAACATTTTAGACTCCAAAACTAAGTCTACACCAGAGATTCGGGTAAGGGGGTTCATTTGACTCGGGGAGAAGGTGTTAGGCACTTCCCAAGTCCCGTGAAGGTCACGGTTGCGCACTCGATATTGTTGGCTTTAAAATATTCAAATTGAGGTAAAACACACACAAAAACTAGAATAAACACACAAGAGGCTCGAGGTCGTCCCCATCTAATAAAAGAAAATGAAAAGAAAAGTCCTAAATTAACCTATGCTACGACTTCTCCACCATGCTCGTTAAGGCCTCCAAAATATTTACATACTTCTTCGGGGCATACCCCGGATAATAATATTTACAAACGGGGCATTCCCCGAATAAATTAACTACGGGAACGACCTCTCGCCTCAAAATAACAAATATCCTAAAGATTGCCTACCCATGTGTTGTCGACCTAAGGCATGCTACTAACGTTAAATTGGTGCCAAATCGACCTAAATGAGAAATTAAGAACCTTAAACAACTTTTGTTTTGCCTCATTCCATAACTTTTAGATCCAATTGTTATTTTAAACCACTTCTTCCCAAACCATTCTTTTAAATTCAACAACTGGCAACTTCATTTTCCAATTCAAAGAAAGCATACGATTTGTATAACTAAACGTGCGATTCTAATTCACTCCAATCAATTCAAGCAAACATATGAGCGAGCAAATTCAAAATCACCAACAACGAGTCACAAAATCGAACCAACAAGCAGATAGTTAACACTAAAACGAGTAAAGAATTGAGGTATTGAACCTTATCGCGCGAAACTTTTCAATTAATTGAGAGAGCGCAAGAATAACACCTCGGGTCTAATGAATCCAATTGCAAAGAAAAATACAGCAGTAATAGAAATCGAACCGGTACCGCGAGCCAACTTCGAATCAGCGACTAGAATCGAAACCTCGAACTTCGACCACACTCCACTTCGAATTCAAATCAACTCCACGAGAAAGGATAAAAATCAGAAGATGAAGTTTGTTTTTCCGGACTTCAAAAATGAATTTTCTTCAATGTATTGACTAGCCAAAAACTACGACAAAGCCGGGTGATACAGCGACAACAGAATCAATCAGGTGCCGCGAACCAGTAGTGAAACTCGATCCGCAATGGAAATCTCGAATCGGAAAACTCATTCGGAACTAACAGTATCCGACCAACAACAAAATAGAGTTTCGACTGAAATCAACTAGCTCAAACTCGATTGAATTCCATGAATTTTAGAAAAATCAAAAATCAGAAAGGAGAAGCCAGAATTTGACATGGAAATCAATGGATTCAATTTCAAAATCAAAATGAGAAAATCCCGTATGCACACTTCCTCTATTTCTCGCTGCCGTATGCTGGCTGCTAGTGGGAGGTACGGTGGAGGCAGTTCTGGTTGCGGCTGGTCGTTAGAAGCACAAGCGGCGGCTGTTGGAGAGTCAAGGAGCAGAGGCGGCGGCTGTTGGAGAGTCAAGGAGCAGAGGCGGCGGCAGCTTCTTCTTAGTTCTATTAGGGTTGTGTTGTTGAGAGAAGAAGCAAAGTGGCGGCTGCCCTTCTCTTTTTGTTGGCTGATGAAGATGGAGGCTGGGTGGCGGCTACATGGGCGGCTGGGGTAGCTGAAGGATCTGTTGGTTGAGAAGTGACTGGCCGCCGGCTTCTTTCTGCTGGTGACTGGTGTTCAAGGGTCTGCCGTTGGTTGTTGTTGGTGTGAGGAGGAGGACAGGTTGTGGAAGGGAGGGGCGGCGGCGATGAGGTTCTGGTCGCGTTTGGCCGGTGATTTTTTTAATGTCTTGTTATGTTATCCAGACGAGGAAGAAGGGTTGTTGGTTAGGGTTTAAAAAATCTGACTTGTGGGCATGCATAAGGTATTTGGGCCTCAAATTTGGGCCATAACATTGGGTTAAAAACAAATATCCAAACCTTAATTAAATTACTTTTAATATAAGATAAATATATTAGGTAATGCAAAAATTAATTTAATTAATTAAACTAAATTATATATATATATATAATATGAAACTATTTTTTGTACTTTTTTTAATTTTATGATAAAAATAATGTAAAAGAGTTAAATGAGATGGGAGTAGCTGGGTTTTTTCTTGTTTAGTAGTTCATAAGCACACTTGTTGATTGTGGAGCATGAAGGTAGTCTATTTATTAAGTATGTAGAGGTAAGTATACACTCTCCCTCAATATTTAAGGGGTAATTTAGAATGAAAAAGTAATGCCTTGACTACTTCAAGTAAGTATTTATGCTTCCTTTCTATCACCCCATTTTACTGGGGTATGTAAGGGCAAGTCTTTTGGTGGATAACTCCTTTTGATTTGAAAAATGAAGTAGCCTCAGAGCTGGTAAATTCCAGTCCATTATCAATCCTTATGAAATTGATTGAGGTTCCAAACTGGTTTTTTACTATAGTGAAAAAGGCTTTGATCACACATAGAGCATTACTTTTGCTGCTCAAAAGATGTGTCCAGGTAGATCTTCTACAATCATCTACAAGGATTATGAAGTATCTGTGACCATCATGAGTAGTTACATGGTAGGGGCCCCATAAATCAATGTGCAACAATTCAAAGAGTTTGGTTGAGGTTGAAATTTTCAGAGGAATAGGAAGTCTTGTTTGTTAGCCATAGGCCATATGGGACACATAAAAGGTTGTTTTGGAGCAAATTAAACTGGAATAGTTGAGCTACCTTTCATCTTTACAAAAGGTACATGTCCAAACGATTGTGCCATAAGGAATCAACATTATCAACACCATTAACAAACACATTCATATTAGAATCACCACTTACTTTATTCAATTCCGGATTATGTACATCAGTTTGTGAATGAGAAGGTACTCTATTTACACGTGTGTGATGCAAGTGGAAGAAAAAGATACATAATTACAAGTAGTACTACACATAGACTTTGAGAACTGAAAGTACAGACCATCAATTGCTTTACCAATCTCCAGAGGCCTCTTCACTGAAGGGGCCTGCAGAATGAAGCAAGCAAACTTGGTAAATGCAACAATACGGTCAAGCTGAATTGTTAAGGAATGAAAAGAGATTAGGTTATATTTGAAACATAGTACAAAAAGGACCTTTCTTAAAGTGAATTGGGGCCTAAGAACAACATCTCCAATGAGTGTCACCTTCACCTTATAACCATTTGGCAAAGTCACTAGGAAAGGGTAGACTAAGGTTTTGGTGTTGGTTAACAAGGATCTCTTGAAAGTCATGTGGTTTTTGGCATCGGAGTCTGGGATCCATGAGTTAGTATTTGGTTCAAAACAATCATATGAGTGATCACCATGTTCAAAAGAATTGAAACAAGTCACAGTACCTGCAAAGTTAACAGCACCACCAGCTAGGTTGGCATTGCTAGTGTTTTCCTTTGCATATCCTGGTTGAAAATTCTCCCGTAGATTCAGAAATTGGCCATACTACTCCTTGGTTAAATTGTGCAAGTTTCGACCTTGCTCCTACAACATCCCTTCTTCTTTTTCTCAAGTGTTCACCCTATCACCTGTATCTGCAGCATTTACTTTTCCTCTATTAAACTTATTGAAGGCCTGTGAATTGTTATTGGGTCTATTCATCCCTTGTGGGTATCCATAGAGTTTATAACATTTGTCTTTGGTATGTCCCGGCCTTTTTCAATAATCACAAAAGGGCCTAGGCTTGTTAGGATTGTAGTTTCCTCTGAAACCACCAGTTCCAACAGAGTTTTGACTGTACTTTATCCTAAAAATGTTCACATTTGTGGTGGTAGCAATGAGAGCAGTAAAGTCGATCATGACTTGATTCTGAGACTTGACTTCTCTCTGATTCTCTTCCTAAATAAGAGTAAATAAGGCTTGTGCTATGTTAGGTAAGGGGTTCATCATCAGTATACTACCCCTCACAACTGTATATACTTCATTTAGTCCCATGAGAAATTGGATCAGCCTCCTCTCTTGTTCATCCTTCTGCATATTGGCCTTAGCTCCACACACACATTGACAACTACACTAAGCATGATTATTCAACATGTTTAACTCTTCCCACGGCTTTTTTATTTTCGCGTAATATCCAGTAATATCGAAAGTTCCTTGGTTTAAATCACTAATCTCCTTTTGTAATTGATATAGCTTTGCTCCATTTGTTTGATCATACTGTCCTCTAGTTCTTTTCATAGATCATTTGCACCGTTAACATATTGTAGGCTAACCATTAAATTCTTAGAGAGTGAATTCAATATCCATGAGGTTACCATGTCGTCGCACCATTCCCACTAATCAAAAAGTGCATCATTGCATCTGGTTTTTTACATTTTCTATTAATGAACCATACCTTATTCTTCACAAGCATAGCTCTTAACACCTCTTCTCTATGATCCGTATCCAAAACAATCGAAAGGATTTGGCACCAGAGTAGTCCCTACATTCTCCGATGGATGCATGTAGAGTGGACTGGTTGAGCTTGACAGAGCATTGATTGAATTGTTGGTTGAATCCGCTACTTCTTCTTCTCCAGCCATGATTCAAGTAGTCGGTCGAGAGATCCATGGTTAGTGAACTCAATTTCAGAGAAATTACCAAAAATGAAGAGCGATCTGAAGAACCCTAAATTGAACGAAGAAAAAATGAAATCGAAGAAGGAATGGGGAATTAGATTGAGACCTCGAGACTGGATCTAATACCTTATCAAAGCTAAGAGGAAGTCATTGAAATGAGCTTTAGCTCACACGAAAGAATTAGGACTGTGGGAACATTCTTTTAGAAACCAAAATTCTTTCTTTTCTGTAAAGCTAAGTTCTCCATCAGTACAAGTGCTTACTTATAAGCAAATGAAAATGAAGAAGAAAAGAAGATGTGAACTAGTTTAGCTGGCAATGAGCTGGCCCACTAACTACTCTTAACCACCTCTATTAACTACTTTAACTACCATGTGGAATATTTAAACATACATGTCTATTGTATTACAGTATGTGTTTATGTATATTGTGTTTATTGCTCAATACGTATAAATTACTCGAGAAGTACTCCCAGAAAATTCAAAAATAAAAATAGTCTCGTGTTGGGCATGATTTGTGTGATTTTGTGTTATTTTTATCTTTTGTGTGCACGTTTATTTATTTAAATTAAAAAATACAAAAAAAATATACGCTAGGCTTTGCATTTTCAGTGTTTGATATCGAAGTCATGTGATTCACATTTTTTGAGTGATATGTAATTGTGTGCGTTAATTGTAGTAAAAAATAGCGGTGTTATAGGTTAGTATATGCATATGTGTGTATATATATATATATATGTATATATATACATATATATATATATATATATATATACACATACACATATAATATCCGATCTGGGCCAATTTCAATCTAAAAGCCAGGCCCAATCGGATTTCTTCCAACCCAGGCCCAAACGAATCCCATACCCGTCCAGCTTCATGCCTGTGTAACACTTGATCTGGACCGTTGGATTTTATTATCCAACGGCCCAGATTAATCCTTTAATTCTAATATGCATTCAGCCTAAGACTTGACCAAACGACGCCGTTTGGTTTAAGTGAGAAGATCCTGATCGTTGATCAAGTTTGATCCAACGATCAGGATTTAACTCCTCAGAACATATATAAGCTCATTCCATACCCCGCCCCCCTTTCAGACCCCCCCCCCCTTCATCTCCCTCAGAGCTCTCAAACACCTAATGTAACGCCGCCCTCCTCCGCCGTATTCCGCCTGCCGGAAATCGCCTCGCGGCGGTTCCGGTAGGCCAATCAAACCTAAACCAACGCCAAAACCTTCCCCTTACCTCCCCCATCACGATCCCAGCTTCCATTAACCTCGAATCATGCCGGAGCTCCTCGAATCTTCATTTGAAGATTCGAGTCAAACTCGAACCTATGCCAAATTACCCCAAATTCACACCACAGTCTCCCCATACCTCCCTCATACCCCCACTAACCTTGGTTTGCTTCGAATCTAACCAGAAATACAAAAGCCCCAAATCCCACCCTCAAGAACCCTAGAACCCAAAAATTAGGGATTGCGTCGAGTCAATGGTGTTTGAAGGCAATAGACCTTAATTGGAGTGTTTTTCATTTGAAAAACACTTCAATTAAAGTCTGTTTACTTCAAAAGAGTGCAAACTCGAAGTCTTTTGAGCCGAGTCCGTCCAATTTCTTGAGGTATCCCATTTCTCATTCTCTTCCTTTTGTTTTGTTGTTGTGTTCATTATATTAATTTAGTTGTTCGTTTCTATCTGTTTGGTGTTTGATTTTAATCTTTCCTGCTTCTACACCGTAAGACCTTTTATTTGGTCATTCTTGTTTTGCTTATATGTCGGAGTAGATTGCGATATAGAAACACGAATTGGCTGTAAACGATACTGTCAAGTAGTGAATTCTGCATTTTTTTCATGCTTCGTTTGCCTGAGCACTTCGAATCACTAAGTCGAGGATTGATTGTTGTTCCTTATGTGAATTATACGAATGTTGTTGATTAGTCTCGTAGGTCTGTTTATTGGAGTTTTGTGGCAGAACTTGACACTGTAAATCACATTGTGAATCACTGTTTGGATCGAGATTTTTCTTTCTTTTGAACTGTTGATTAACTAAGTGATGAATTGAATTAGTTATTGTTAGTTAAGGATTGAAGGGTGTAACTAATGAAGTGTAGTGCATATGAGGACTGTAATTGGGTCAGTGATGTTGGGGTATAGTTGTTAGTGATTTGAATCAGAATGTTAGCATCTTAGGATTTAAAAAATGCCCTACCCATGAAATGACCTAGTGGAACCTGCTGTACAGCAGGGCACCACCAGTCCCTGCAATCTTTGATTTAAAATAACATAACCCATACTTAGACAAGTTTTAGTGGCTAAAATAGACTGGGCTGGCAGGCAGAGTGTGGGCAGGATGGGTCTGTTGATTAGTGCATTTTTGAATTCCTGATTCTTTTGGCTTTGGGGGGGAGTTCATTTAACTATAAGTATAGGATATACATGTTGAGAAAAAGGGGGGATTTTTGACAGATACATTGATAGGCATACGGGAGAGACTAAAAAATACTGAGAGAAGCAAAAACAGTAACATATTCACACATCGATAGAGATTGAAATACCTGAAGAAGCAAAAACAGTAAAACCTGAGAGTAACTAGAACACCTTGAGATACACAGATACAAAGATACAAAGGAAAACTACTGTTCCATAGGCCTGGGTGACTGCTTCGATTATTTGATCCAGTGTCTGAGACTTGGTCACTGGTTTGGTTGTTGTTCTTGCTGCTGGTAGTGCTGGACCTTTGTGTTAGCTGTGTTGAGTGTGTGGTGTTGCTGGTCCAGTTTGTTGTCACTGGTTGTTTGATACTGCGGGGTTGATTTGGTGCTGTTGGGCTATTATTTTGTTGGCTGGTTGGTCTAGTTAATTGCTGCTTGGTTTGTTGTTGCTGTTAGTCCTCATTGTTGTTGCTGTGGTGTTCCATTGAGGCTGTTGGTCAGCGGTGTTATTGCCTTGGTCGTTTGGTTGCTGCTTGGCTTGGTTGTTGATGTTGCTTCATTATTTTGTTGGCTGGTCTATAGTTGCTGCCTGGGTTGATTATCGTTACTGTTTTGAGTGTATGCTACTGTTTTGAGTGTGTGCTGCTGTGTTGGTGTTCACCTGCTACTGTGTTGGTGTTCATTTGATACTGTTGGGGTTGATTTGATACTGTTGGTTCATTAGTTTGTTGGCTGTTGGTCTATTTGGTTGCTGGTCTATTGATTATTGGTTTACTGTTGCTGTTCCCGCTACTGTTACTGCGTTGCCGTTGCTCACTCTTCCTTGTTCTTCCGCATTCCAGGTACACACCTCTGTTAATGTAGTTCCTTGGTTCGAAAGAATGAAGTTTGAAGCTCGTGCATAAAGTCTATTGAAACATGTGGTCGTTTATAGTTCTTATGTTTAATTACATTCTGTTATTCTTCAATTAAATTTGTATTGCTAGTTTTGTTACGGAAATGTAGCTAGACCAGAGATACACTATCATTAAATATGCACGTAAATCCGAATTAGTCTGTTGTATCCTTGTTCAATCTTCTCTACTCATGTGTATAATCTCCAAACCTGTTAAATGATAGACCTCATGTTAAAAGCAAGATTAGCTAGGGAGTTGTTACTCAACGGAATGACGTGATTAGATTAAAAAGAGTCGGGGGTGCATTTCATGTGACCCGACCCCAATTTCGGGCAAAAGTAAATAAAGCATGTCATGAACCGCAGGCGCATTTCATGCGATGTGGTTAGTAGCAAGTTTTAAGTAATTTGGAATCAACTCTTAAGTAAGATACAGTGAGATGTAGTTCGCTTTAGATTTGAATCAAAGGTACGCCTCGCCCAATAGTTACACTATTCACATAGCCGTCATAAATGTACATATAAACATTTAGATTTCGAGATGTGCCGTTTCTTAGCGAATTTCCTGGCCTTCTCAAAAATGTAAATAAGTAATCGCTCTAGGCGCGTATTTTAATAATTTTACCTTCTTAAATACGGGCGTGCATTTCATGCGGCCCAAATCCAAATCCCAAAATGTTGAATAAGAATGTGTCGAGGATCCGGGTGCATTTCATGTGACGTGATTCGAAACATATTTTAGGCAACATTCTCTTTCGTAAATAATAATAATAATAAAAGCGGTAAAGGGATATTAATTTGCATTAAGTATATAACTGTAAAAATCGGATAAATAAGCCGAATATGACAGTTAAGCGACCGTGCTAGAACCACGGAATTCGGGAATGCCTAATACCTTCTCCCGGGTTAATAGAATTCCTTATCCGGATTTCTGGTTCGCGGACCGTTAAATAGAGTCATTCTTTTCCTCGATTCGGGATTTAACCGGTGACTTGGGACACCATAAATCTCCCAAGTGGCGACTCTGAAATAATTAAAATAAATCCCATCTCGATTGTCCTTTAATTGGAAAAACTCTTTGCCTCCTTGCGGGTGCGTAAAAAAGAGGTGTGACAGCTCTGGCGACTCTGCTGGGGATGATGCTTTAGAATTCGAGCTCGGAATAACTGTTGTATTTGGCATATTTTATTATCTGATTTTTTTTACATGTTGGCATCAATGTGCAAAATGTTGTTTTTACTGCTTTGATATTGTGTGAACTGTATATATAAATTGTGCCGGAACCAATCTCCTCTCTGAGTCTTCTAAATCATGAAGAAGGGTGCACTTCGTGTGACTTCTTTTCTGTATAGTGTCTAATTCCCATTTTAGAACGAGGTTTGGATAAGTTGCAAAGCCGGTGAAGCTTCTGTATTCCCGGGTTGCTGCCTCCTCCTCGGCTCGAGCTGTCCGCTCGGGTAAGCCAAGTCTAGAACAGATAAACCCAGGTTTTGAGCCTAGAATAACAAAGCTCCATGCCGGATCCCTAGTAGGAAACGTTATTTGCATCATGTCGCATTTTTGCTTAGGGGACTCAACACAGGGGTTGGGTCCGTCTAGGACAGGTGACCTGAAATGAACAGACTATCCTGCTGCATCCTGTTTGTCTTGCGCATTTATCTGTTATAGACTTGCATGCTGACCGGCTTTTAGAGATTAAAAAAAAAAAAAAAAAAAAAAAAAAAAACAGAAAAATTTTTTTTTTGTTTTATTCTTAAGATAGAAATAGCTTATTTGTTTTCCTTTAGTAAAGTGAATAAATAATGCCGTTTGTTTCGTCAAAACCGAACTACGGGGGTTTGATTCTCATCGGATGTGAGATACGTAGGCAACCTCCATCGGGTCCAACTTCACCTTTTGAAAATTAATTTGGTACTAAATAAGTCGGTGACGCTGTTTTTAAAAATAGCCGAATGTTCCCGAAAGGGACGCCGGAAGGCTAATTTCGTATAAACGGCCACCTTTGGGTCAATTTTGATTTCGATCAATTTACCCCACAGCCTTAAAAGCCTTCGTCCCCGAGACGTTGAAAGGCCGTGATTGAAAACTGATTTTTTTTATTATTTTTAGCAAAACAAAGTTGTTTTCTTATTTAAATCACCTTAATAAATGTGCAGGATGAGCACGAATCAGAATAAATCATTTTCAATCTTTAATGAGGTCCCTCAGCAACTCCGTATATGGTGGAACGATTTGGAAGACAATAGCAAAAAGGTCATAGGGAGAATTTTGGGAGGTTTGGTTGATCTGTTGAATATCGAGCCAAGGGAGGACATCATCAAGGCACTGGTATCTTTCTGGGATCCGACCCGCAATGTGTTCCGTTTTGTTGACTTTGAATTGACGCCCACATTAGAGGAAATTGCGGGCTATGCGGGACTTAATGGGAAATTAAGAGGGCAATACCTACTTTCACCAAGACCGGTATCTCCACATGGGTTTCTGGATTTACTGAGCATTAGTCGAAAGGTGAAAAATGATGATCTGCTGAAAGGGTGTTGCGACCTCCAATTCTTATATCAACGGTACGGCACTCCTCGGGGTTTTGAAGAGTCAAACCTTGGACTGACTCACGCAGGGAATAGAACCAAGTGGGAGGCCAGACGAATCCTAGCATTCCTAACGACATTCTTGGGGGTTGTGATTTGTCCGCGTGAAGATAAGAAAATAGAGATAAGTCTGGTAGGAATAGCCGATGTTGCAATCAAAAAGGCTACCAGCACTGTGGTCCCTTTGGTTTTGTCCGAAATCTATCGAGCCTTGACTGTATGCCAAGAAGGGGGCAATTTCTTCCAAGGTTGCAATCTGTTACTTCAACTGTGGATGCAAGAACACCTCCATCACCGAACACAATACATGAACCATGGGTTGACCGGGAAAAACTGTATCAGGGGTTTCGAAGAACGGATGATGGGTGCTGTATTCCCTGAAGGCGTCGAGGCATGGCTTGCACGACTGAGCTCAATAGAAGCCGATCAGATTGAATGGGCATTCGGGTGGTTACCCGATGCTGAAGTAATATATATGGCAGCCGAGGAGTGTTATATCCTTCTGATGGGAATCCGCAGTGTCCAACCATATGTCCCTCACCGTGTATTACGTCAACTAGGAAGGTTTCAGGTTATTCCTACCGATCAAGACCTAAGGAAGTATGCCATTGAGTTGAGCCCGGGAGTTGTCTTCCCCGAAGAGAAGGTTAGAAGGCTGTGGCACGAGTGTCGGTTCCTTGAGCCTAAAACCATGGTCCGGGAACTAGCCAAGGGGGAGGTGGACCCAAAGTACAACGTGTGGTTCGGGAAAAGATTTCAGATTCGTCGGAAATGTTCTAAAAGAGCCCATGTCCAACAATTCACGGAAGATTCACGGGAACAATGGGATTGGTTAGCAAAGGAAGAGGGATACAGGACGAAGATTGGCAGGATAGAACAGCAGGTCCGGGACCTCCAATTCGAGAAGAACATGCAAGCCGCCACCGACGAAGGAGGCAAAAAGAAGTTGGCACAAGAAAATGACTTCTTGAGAGCTCAAATCCATCAAATGAAAAGAGATGCTGACAGACAGTCGAGGAGTCGGGCCGACGAGAAATTGATAAGGGGTTTGAGAAGCCAAGTCACCGACATCCAAAGAGAATTGGACGAGTCAAAAGCCCAAATAACGAGGATCCGTGCTAGCTGGAAAAAGGAGGCACATCAACATGCACTTCACCTAAAGCGGGTAGAAGAAGATTACACTGATATCATCACTAGCCTGAGGGAAGCAAATGTTGTCCTTAGGGAACGGGTTTTCAAGCAAGCCCAAGATGCCAGAGCAGACCTCGACCGCTGCCACAATTTGATGGCCCGACTGCAAGGACAAGTGGATAGGCTCCTAGATCAAGTCACCAACAATGCTCGAAGATTGGGGACGAAAAACCAGCAAATAGAGCGGCTACTCGGAGAAAGGGACATGATCAAGGATAGAATTGGAGAAATCGGGCACTATGTCACCATGAAGTGCCTAGCTTGTGAACGAATGCCCCGCGCCGACCTTTTCGCTTCAATCATGGGTTATGTTCATCGGATCATGGAAGAGCTGAGGGAACTGCACAAAGACCTCACACCGAGGCCTGCGGCAAGGCCGAATGATGCCTCGCAGGCCCCCAGGAGTTTTAGGGCATTAGATTTTTAATTGAAAATGTATTCTGAAATGTTAAATCAAGCCAGTTGGCAGTTCTATCTTTACTTTCCCCAATCAAGCATTTTCTTTTGTTTTGTTGATTGTTGTAAGACGTGTTTTGTAACTACACGGTTTTATTTGATATAAAAGTTACTGAATTTTGCCACAATCTTGTTGCCAGAACTACGCTCGGTCTGATTCACGCGGGGTCGTGATACGTAGGCAATCCACATAAGATTCGACCACCACTAAAAAGAAAGAAAAAGAATCCAAAGGCTAAATAAACAATAAGGCTTGTAAAGATAGTCGAAAAAGAAAAAAAAAAAAAAGAAAAAAAAGAAAGAAAAAGAAAAAGGGCCGGAATGACGCATGTTAAAGAGTACATGTAGAAAGGGTTATTTGGTTAGGTGCATTGCATCCAACGTGCTATAACATATCTGTCAAACTCGGTGAACTAACAAGTTTGTTGCGTATTCCGGAAAGTTTAGCAGTTGGTTTGACGGAATATCCTGGCCAGCCATCACTACCGTACTAGATCCAAAGGACCAGTTACGGTAAGCATGTCGAGTTCTGGCAAGAGTCTTGAGGAAGAAAAATCCGAGCTACAAATCATGAAAGAAGAGGTAGACCGGTTAAAACAACAGATAACAGAGATGCACCTGGCCTGGGCCAGGGAACAGTCTTCACCAAACCGCCCTACTCTCGCCTCAGCTCCGGAACATCCGCCCATCGATCCTTCGACAAGCGCCCAGATCTATCCGTACTTTCAGGGGGAAAACCCATATGCCACCCACATTCCACCAACCAAACCAAATCCTCCTCCAGTCGCCCCTGTTTTTGTAGCACCTCCACCTGCTCCTCTGCAAAGGCCGGCCAGCGAGCCATATGTTCGGATCCATGACAACTCTTACTATCCTCCAGAGCCTACTTTCAGGGCTCCTGAACCACAATCACATACACCTCACTGGGATAATCCGGCAGAACCGGAAAAGCACTTCCAAAGTTCGGAACACGAGGAAGTTGTCAGAAAAGTTAAAAGCCTGGAGCAGTCCTTCAGGAACATGCACGGTTTAGGCAACCAGGTCAGCGTCGCCTATAAGGATCTGTGTCCATTTCCGGACGTCCAGTTGCCAGCAGGATTTAAAATGCCCAAATTCGACCTATACGAGGGGCATGGTGACCCAGTGGCCCACCTCCGAGGGTTCTGCAGTAAAATGAGAGGGGCCGGAGGACGGGACGAACTTCTGATAGCTTACTTCGGCCAGAGTCTGGGAGGATCTGCGCTGGAGTGGTATACTAGACAGGATCCCGGTAGATGGTTTACGTGGGATGATTTGGCTCAAGCTTTTATCGGCCAGTTCCAATACAATCTTGAGATAATCCCCGACCGCCTATCATTGCTAAAATTAGAGAAGAAGCCCGCTGAAAGCTTCAGGGAATTTGGTTTCCGATGGAGGGAACAGGCGGCCAGGGTAGATCCGCCGATGAGAGAAAGCGAGATGGTGGACTACTTCTTGCAGACATTAGAGCCCACCTACTTCGGACATCTGGTAACGTCCGTAGGCAAATCATTCACTGAGGTGATAAAAATGGGGGGTATGATCGAGGAAGGTTTGAAGGCCAACAAGATCATGAGTTACTCAGCACTGAAAGCCACCACTCAGGCTATCCAAAGTGGTACTGGAGGAGTACTGGGGAAAAAAAGGAGAGAGGAAGTTGCGGCCGTCGAGTCCGGGGCATGGTTCAGAAATAGAGGCCCCGCACCCCAATATAGCCCACCCCGACCTCACCACCAAAATTACTCTCACAGCCCATATAGCCACCCGCAACATTACTATCCCGCACCTGATCCCCATTTTACTGTCCACCATGCACAATCCTATTCTGCACCCCCCGTTCATGCACCGTGGCGTGCACCAAACCCCCAGAACAATCATCCACCCCCAAGAGCTTACCGAAACCCCTCGGGCGCGAGTTTCCGTCCGAACCAGGCATTCAGGGGCGACAGGGCGCCGAGGCCAAAGACTTTCACTCCCTTAGGAGAGTCTTACACTAGTCTGTTCCACCGGTTAAAGCAGGTAGGGTTGTTGAATCCGGTTGAAGCTAAGCTGCCAAACCCTCTTCCGAAAAACCTGGACCATTCAGTAAATTGTGCCTACTGCTCGGGATGTCCGGGACATGATACAGAAAAGTGTTGGAGGCTGAAGACGGCCATCCAGGAGCTCATTGACACTCGCAGGATTGAGCTCCAGACTCCAACAGAGCCCAACATCAACCAAAACCCGCTCCCGGCTCATCATGAGACCAATATGATCGAGTTGGTACGGGCGGAGGAAGGAAAGGAGAAAGCCTCTCAGACTGTAATGATGATTAAGTCTAGCGGGGCAGGAACGAGAAAAGGGCCAAGCTTTGATGAGTCGCCCAGTTGCAAGAAGGACATACCAGGAGAGTCGGAAGCAGGAAAGGAAAGTGTGAACGAAGTACCGGTGAAGCCGGCCAAGATAGTTGTACCGGGGGCAGCAATCAAGCCCATCTTGACAGTAGCAGGCGTTCGAATGGATCCTTTCATCATCCAGCCGGCAACACAGGTTGCCAGTAACTGATAGCCGGGCTGTCCCATGGAATTATGCTCGGATTACAACGACCTACAGAGGAAAGGAGGTGAAAGAGGAAGTTTGTGAAGCCCGAGGGTTGACCCGCTCGGGGAGATGTTTTGCCCCTGCGGAATTGAGGAAGACCACTCCGGCAGGTATTGAAAAAGCCGGTCACTGATGAAGAAGCAGAAGAATTCTTGAAAAAGATGAAGCTGCACGACTACTCCGTCTTAGAGCAGTTAAAGAAGACTCCGGCGCAAATATCATTGCTATCCTTGCTGATACATTCGGAAGAACATCGGCAAGCATTGATGAAAGTCCTGAATGAGGCACATGTACCGGATAAAATCTCGGTGAGCCATTTGGAGAAGATCACCAATAGGATCTTCGAAGCAAATCGGATCACCTTCACCGATGACGAGTTGCCTGAGGAAGGCACTGAGCATAACAGGGCTTTATATCTTACGGTGAAGTGTGAAGAGGCGGTGGTTACCAAAGTCTTGGTTGATAATGGGTCAAGTGCTAACATTTGCCCTCTCTCTACACTGGGCAAATTAAAAGTAGACATCGGCAGGGTACGCGAGAACAGGGTATGTGTTCGAGGGTTCGACGGAGGAGGTAAAGCGTCGGTTGGTGACATAGTGCTAGTCTTGACAATCGGGCCGGTGGAGTTCACCATGGAATTCCAGGTGCTGGACATGGTGGTGTCATATAACCTCCTAATAGGGCGACCATGGATTCATGCCGCAAGAGCAGTTCCGTCCAGCTTACACCAGCTCGTCAAGTTTGAATGGGACCAGCAGGAGATCGTCGTCCATGGAGAGAACGATCCACGATCAGGCACCATCATTCCCTTTGTTGAAACAGAAGAAGACGTTGGGCCGTGGGTGTATCAGGTCTGCGATGTGGTGTCCGCCCACCGAGTTCCGGAAGGGGAATGTATTCCCGGCGACAGAACAATTACTGCGGATGTCATGGTGGCGCATGAAATGTTGCGACATGGTTTCGTACCCGGGTAAAGGGCTAGGTGCATCTCTGCAAGGAATTATACAACCGGTATCAGTGGTCGAGAACTTGGGAACCTTCGGTTTGGGATTCCAACCAACCTCAGAGGACATCCGGCGAGCAAAGAAGAGAAAGCAGAAGACATGGGTGCTCTCAAAGCCTGTTCCACGCCTCTCCCAATCTTTTGTCAGGTCCGGAGCAAGAGGACATCCAGCGCCAAAGATTCCCGGTCCTACGGTCAGGCCAGATGAAGAGTTCTTCAGGAAGTTCGAGGACCTATTCACAGATGTATGTATGCTCGAGGACGGTGAAGGATCTAGTCACGCCGAGATACAATTTGTGGGACCAAAGGCAAAGCTGAATAACTGGAAGGCTACTCCTCTCCCTGTCCGGAAGGAGTCTTGGTAGTTTGTCTTGGATTGTTTTTCTTTCGAAATTTTGTGTTGGGGGTTTGTCCCCGGAGTAAAATCCCGTTGTTTTGTTCATTTTGATTTAAGTTTGCGGTTTGTTTTCCCTTTGTACAATTCCCATTAATGAAATGTGGTTCCTTCGCGTCTAATTTTGTTTATCTTTTTCCTTCTTTTTACTTTTCTGAACAGCCTTCTTGCAACTGATCTTAATGATATGGCGCGCTTAAAGATTAATCAACCCGGTCTAGAAAGTCAATCGGGTTTGGAAATAATAACACATGAAATAAGAAGTGACGAGAGTGAGTCGGAGTACGGCGATGATGAAGCCGTGGAAGAAATCGGTGAAGAATTAAGTCACTTCGAGGAAAAGCCCAAACCGAACTTAAATGATACTGAGGCCGTTAATCTAGGGAATGCTGATGACGTCAAAGAAACCGGATAAGTGTCCATATTGAACCCAGTCTGAGAGAGGAACTGATCAAAACACTCATGGAGTTTAAAGATATTTTCGCATGGTCGTACGACGACATGCCAGGACTCAGCACTGATCTAGTGGTTCATAGATTACCCACCGATCCGGCATATCCTCCCGTCAAGCAAAAGCTGCGGAAATTCAAGACGGAGATGAGTGTGAAGATTAAGGAGGAGGTAACCAAGCAGTTGCAGGCGAAAGTCATTCGTGTCACTCGATACCCTGAATGGTTGGCCAACGTAGTACCGGTGCCGAAGAAAGACGGAAAGATCAGGGTATGCGTGGACTATCGCAATCTCAACAAGGCAAGCCCTAAGGATAATTTCCCACTTCCCAATATCCATATCCTGATTGATAACTGCGCCGGACGCGAGATTGGATCCTTTGTGGACTGTTATGCGGGATATCATCAGATTTTGATGGATGAAGAGGACGCAGAAAAGACGGCTTTTATCACACCGTGGGGGACTTATTGCTACCGAGTGATGCCGTTTGGTTTGAAGAATGCAGGAGCAACCTATATGAGGGCGATGACTACGGTATTCCATGACATGATACACAAGGAAATTGAGGTGTACGTGGATGATGTGATCATAAAATCTAGGCGTCAAGAAGACCATGTGGCCGACCTCAGGAAGTTCTTTCAAAGACTTCGAAGGTACGACATCAAGCTCAATCCGGCCAAGTGCGCATTCGGAGTTCCATCAGGAAAGTTGCTAGGATTCATCGTCAGCCGACGGGGCATTGAGTTAGACCCATCCAAAATCAAGTCCATTCAGGAGCTACCCCCGCCAAAGAATAAAACAGAGGTAATGAGTCTGTTGGGAAGGTTGAATTACATCAGTAGGTTTATTGCCCAGCTTACGGCAACCTGTGAACCCATATTCCGCCTATTGAAGAAAGACGCTGCGATAGAATGGACGGCAGAATGTCGAGAAGCGTTTGACCGGATCAAAGGGTATCTGTCAAATCCACCCGTACTAGTGCCGCCTGAGCCAGGTAGACCCCTGATTCTTTATCCGACGGTCTTGGAGAATTCGTTTGGCTGCGTACTGGGGCAGCATGATCTTACTGGCAGGAAGGAAAGGGCCATTTACTACCTCAGTAAGAAGTTCACAGTCCACGAGGTCAAGTACACTCATCTGGAAAAGACATGTTGCGCCCTAACTTGGGTAGCCCAAAAGCTGAAACACTACTTGTCTTCTTACACCACCTACCTCATTTCGCGGTTGGATCCATTGAAGTATATTTTCCAGAAACCCATGCCTACAGGGAGGTTAGCAAAGTGGCAAATATTACTTACGGAATTCGACATCATATATGTGACAAGGACGGCTATGAAAGCTCAAGCCCTGGCCGATCACTTAGCTGAAAATCCCGTTGATGACGAATACGAACCTTTGAGGACGTATTTTCCAGATGAGGAAGTATTGCAGATTGAGGGGTTGGAACTAACCAAGGATCCAGGATGGAAGCTCTTCTTCGATGGAGCGGCAAACGCAAAAGGAGTCGGAGTAGGGGCTGTGCTCATATCTGAAACAGGACATCATTATCCTGTTACTGCTCAACTGCGTTTTCATTGCACCAACAATATGGCCGAGTACGAGGCATGTATCTTGGGGTTGCGATTAGCGGTGGACATGGATGTACGGGACGTCTTGGTCTTGGGGGACTCGGACCTTCTAGTACATCAGATTCAGGGAGAATGGGAAACCAGAGATTTAAAGCTTATCCCATATCGTCAGTGTTTGCATGATTTGACCAAACGCTTTCGATCGGTAGAATTCAGACACATCCCAAGGATGCATAATGAGGTCGCCGATGCTCTAGCTACTTTAGCGTCAATGCTACATCACCCGGACAAGGTTCGTGTCGATCCACTACATATCCAGATCCGGAATCAACATGCTTATTGTAATGTGATAGAGGAAGAGGTGGATGGTGAGCCGTGGTTTCATGACGTCAAGGAGTACCTCAGGTTAGGAGTATACCCAGAGCAAGCAACTGGATATCAAAAGCGAGCTATTCGGCGGTTGGCGAACGGATTTTTCCTTAGTGGAGGGGTGCTGTACAAAAGAACCCCGGATTTGGGATTGTTGAGATGTATAGATGCAAGTCAAGCCACAACAGTGATGACGGATATACACTCGGGAGTTTGCGGACCACATATGAGCGGATACGTATTGGCAAAGAAGATTCTTCGAGCAGGATACTATTGGCTCACTATGGAGCGGGATTGTATAAGTTTCGTGCGAAGATGCCATCAGTGTCAGATACACGGAGATTTGATTCATTCTCCGCCGACTGAATTGCATACAATGTCCGCACCATGGCCGTTTGTCGCATGGGGTATGGATGTTATTGGACCCATCGAGCCTGCGGCTTCCAATGGTCACAGGTTCATTCTGGTAACGATTGATTATTTCACCAAGTGGGTAGAGGCCAAAACATTCAAATCAGTGACCAAGAAGGCGGTAGTGGACTTCGTACACTCCCACATCATCTGCAGGTTTGGAATTCCAAAGATGATCATTACGGATAACGGTGCAAATCTTAACAGTGGATTGATGAAAGAGGTATGTCAACAGTTCAAGATTACACACCGAAATTCCACACCTTATCGCCCAAAAGCAAACGGTGCGGTCGAGGCAGCAAACAAGAACATAAAGAAGATATTGAGGAAGATGATAGAAGGGTCTAGGCAGTGGCACGAAAAGTTACCATTTGCGCTGTTGGGTTATCGCACTACCGTCCGAACTTCGGTAGGTGCAACTCCTTACTTGTTGGTATACGGGACTGAAGCAGTAATACCCGCAGAAGTTGAGATTCCATCCCTTCGAATCGTCGCTGAAGCTGAGATTGATGACGACGAGTGGGTCAAAACCCGATTAGAGCAGCTGAGCTTGATCGATGAAAAGAGATTGACGGCAGTATGTCACGGCCAATTGTATCAAAGGAGAATGGCGAGAGCATATAACAAGAAGGTGCGTCCCAGGAGATTTGAAGTGGGACAGCATGTGCTGAAGAGAGTTCTACCACACCAGGCCGAGGCGAAAGGCAAGTTCGCTCCAAATTGGCAGGGACCTTTTGTGGTGACTAGAGTATTATCCAACGGCGCTCTATGTCTGACTGATGTCGAGGGAAGATGCACCGACATGGCTATCAATTCTGATGCAGTCAAGAGATATTATGTGTAATTCTTTAATGCATTTGTCAACGTTGGGTTTCGTTTGTGTGTACTTGGCATTTTTCGGAGAATGAAATGACAGAGGCAATTTTTCTACTACCCAAACACTTTAACCTTTGTTTCCCCATTTTGAGCCTTAATTATTCTTTCATATACCCTCTTTCGGAATCATCGAGGAAGATGTGTAACAGAATAGAAAAGAAACAAAGAAGTAATACAAGAAAAAGTGAACTACGTTCGACCTGATTCCTCAAGAAGGATACGTAGGCGCCACACGGCTCGGTCATAATAAAATAAAAATCAAAAAATCCCCCAAGCAATAAAACTGGGGCAGAAGTCATTGTTTCGTTTGAAAGATAGTGTGGATTCCGAAAGTTGTAATAAGCTAACCGTTGAGGCTAAACCCCTTTCTTCGGCCTCACGCGCAGAAACCATATCAAGAACCAGAAAGACCTCTCGATCAGTATTTGAGAAGTGCCAAGTCATGTGAATGAAAGCCAAGAGTGACGTCCCGACCCTCGATTGAATTCAGGATGCACAAGCCGAAAAGGGGTAACGCTCTAGAGGGAATCTCAGGGATGATACCCCGCCGCAAGGAAAGAAAGCATAAATGAGAGAGTCTTAACGGTGAAAACCCTCGCGGGCACCTTAAGGCGAAGGAAGTTGAGAGAAGTAAATGAGAGAGTCTTAACGGTGAAAACCCTCGCGGGCACCTTAAGGCGAAGGAAGTTGAGAGAAGTAAAATGAGAGAGTCTTACGGTGAAAACCTTTACGGGCACCTTAAGGCGACGGGAGATAGAGAGAAACGAGAGAATCTCATTAGTGAAAACCCTTTGAAGGGCACTGTGAGGTGGCAGGATGAGATGGTTACAAGATGTCCGCATGAGACAAGGTTGGGACATCCGTTTACCTCTAGCAGGACGCGGTATCAGAAAGTGATTGACATGAATAGACTGGGTAGTTTAATCTCAAAGGCGCGGCATAACATTGGATCAGGCACACATTCAGATAAGTTTTCCTATTTTGAGTTCAGAAAAGTTTTCTCTTCTTTTGTCATTTGCGGTCGGTATTCTTTTCTTTTCTTTCATTTTTCGAAAATTGATTTTTCAAAGCTTACTACCAAGTCTCCCAAAGCAGTATATTGAAAGTGAATAGGCATGGAACAAGGCAATGAGACAGAAGTCGTTACGATAGTGAGATTGGGATGACAGGCTGAGTGGAAGGTTCGCAAAAATTATGGAGTATGGTGGACACATGTGGCATGTCCGAAAGATGATTTCACGCAACAGATCACCGGCTAAAAAGAGTCGGACCAAACCAAAGAGTGGAATAAAAGGAAAGATGAGAGGTCGTTCGTGGAAAAAGCATCTTCCCAAGCAAGCGTCAACGTCGTCCTCGAAGTTCGAGAGAGGCCAAGCAGCTGAAAGAGAATGGCCTCAACAAGAGTGGCACGACCACTCGCGGCGTTTTGAAACTAACCATTTTTCTTTGATTTAAAGCAGGAAAAGAGGGTCCGACGGCAGAAAAGCATACCGTCCAGAAGTTTATCACACTGGGGCAGAAAATTTTCTCCGGTTGCGAAAATTTTCTGGAAAGCAAGACTCAGAGGATGAGTGTAGAAAGCAACACAAGGTGGGGTGATCCTTGAGCCGGGTATCATCTCCAGCAGTTATTGGGAAAAGAAAAATGGCTTCGAGATTCCCCCAGCAGTATTACATCCTATAATTTGATCAAGGAAACAAAAGCGTGAGTCCCAGAAGAGGTAGGGGAAGAAGGAAGAGAATGAGGGGTGAAGGAAACAAAGAATACTTCCTCAGCAGCATCACCCCCAGCAGGCGAGTAAACAGTTCCAAAAATATCCCCAGCAGCCAGAAGAAAAGTAATATGACCAGGGGAAAGAAATTCCAAGACAGGATAATCCAGAAGAAAAGGTGGTCCGAGAGGTAATGCAGGAACAAGGATAGGGTACAAGAGGCAAAGGAAGGTAATCAAGATAAGATGAAAATCAGCGAGTAGTAGTTGAAGTCAGGGAGCCCGCCTGGAGAACGGAGTGGCGATTTAATTTTGAAGTAGTAGTTGAAGTCAGGAAGCCCGCCTGGAGAATGGAGTGGCGATTTAATTTTGAAGTGTAGTTGAAGTCAGGGAGCCCGCCTGGAGAATGGAGTGGCGATTTAATTTTGAAGTTGTAGTTGAAGTCAGGGAGCCCGCCTGGAGAATGGAGTGGCGATTTAATGTTGAAGTAGTAGTTGAAGTCAGGGAGCCCGCCTGGAGAATGGAGTGGCGATTTAATTTTGAAGTTGTAGTTGAAGTCAGGAAGCCCGCCTGGAGAATGGAGTGGCGATTTAATTTTGAAGTTGTAGTTGAAGTCAGGGAGCCCGCCTGGAGAATGGAGTGGCGATTTAATTTTGAAGTTGTAGTTGAAGTCAGGGAGCCCGCCTGGAGAATGGAGTGGCGATTTAATTTTGAAGTAGTAGTTGAAGTCAGGGAGCCCGCCCGGAGAATGGAGTGGCGATTTAATTTTGAAGTTGTAATTGAAGTCAGGGAGCCCGCCTGGAGAATGGAGTGGCGATTTAATTTTGAAGTTGTAATTGAAGTCGGGGAGCCCGCCTGGAGAATGGAGTGGCGATTTAATTTTGAAGTAGTAGTTGAAGTCAGGAAGCCCGCCTGGAGAATGGAGTGGCGATTTAATTTTGAAGTAGTAGTTGAAGTCGGGGAGCCCGCCTGGAGAATGGAGTGGCGATTTAATTTTGAAGTTGTAGTTGAAGTCAGGGAGCCCGCCTGAAGAATGGAGTGGCGATTTTATTTTGAAGTAGTAGTTGAAGTCAGGGAGCCCGCCCGGAGAATGGAGTGGCGATTTTATTTTGAAGTAGTAGTTGAAGTCAGGGAGCCCGCCTGGAGAATGGAGTGGCGATTTTATTTTGAAGTAGTAGTTGAAGTCGGGGAGCCCGCCTGGAGAATGGAGTGGCGATTTTATTTTGAAGTTGTAATTGAAGTCAGGGAGCCCGCCTGGAGAATGGAGTGGCGATTTAATTTTGAAGTTGTAATTGAAGTCGGGGAGCCCGCCTGGAGAATGGAGTGGCGATTTAATTTTGAAGTAGTAGTTGAAGTCAGGAAGCCCGCCTGGAGAATGGAGTGGCGATTTAATTTTGAAGTAGTAGTTGAAGTCAGGGAGCCCGCCTGGAGAATGGAGTGGCGATTTAATTTTGAAGTTGTAATTGAAGTCAGGGAGCCCGCCTGGAGAATGGAGTGGCGATTTAATTTTGAAGTTGTAGTTGAAGTCAGGAAGCCCGCCTGGAGAGTGGAGTGGCGATTTAATGTTGAAGTTGTAGTTGAAGTCAGGGAGCCCGCCTGGAGAATGGAGTGGCAATTTAATTCTGAAGTAGTAATCGAAGTCAGGGAGCCCGCCTGGAGAATGGAGTGGCGATATGTTTAATTTGGTAGAGGAAAGCGATAGAATGTAACAGAATCTTCAGCATGAATCCAAGTTGGTAAGAAGAGACGCCAAGTCAGGCAAGATGGCAAGGAGCGCGACAAGATCAAGTCAAAAGGGATAGATAAGAACTTGTAGTACTGTAACTTAGTCTAGCTTCTTGTTTTTGTTGCTTAGCGCGGTGCAACAAGGAAATCAGTTAAGCAGTGGTAACAGCAGTAACAGCGGCAACAGCAGTAACGGCGAGATCGCAACAGGCATGGTAGTCCCAGCTACCGGAACTTCCCGAACTACATTGACCTGATTCCCTTTTAGCCAGGGATATGTAGGAGACCTTTGAAGCAAGGTTCGGTCAAAACTTTTCCAAAATGCTTCATACGGAGTGTTCGAATAGGCAAAAATCGCTTATATCCGCTCATTTATCTTTGCACGAAAACTCTGCGTGTTTACGCGCAAAGAGGGGCAGTTGTGAGCACGTGATTTTTGCCTTACTCGAGAAGTACTCCCAGAAAATTCAAAAATAAAAATAGTCTCGTGTTGGGCATGATTTGTGTGATTTTGTGTTATTTTTATCTTTTGTGTGCACGTTTATTTATTTAAATTAAAAAATACAAAAAAAATATACGCTAGGCTTTGCATTTTCAGTGTTTGATATCGAAGTCATGTGATTCACATTTTTTGAGTGATATGTAATTGTGTGCGTTAATTGTAGTAAAAAATAGCGGTGTTATAGGTTAGTATATGCATATGTGTGTATATATATATATATATGTATATATATACATATATATATATATATATATACACATACACATATAATATCCGATCTGGGCCAATTTCAATCTAAAAGCCAGGCCCAATCGGATTTCTTCCAACCCAGGCCCAAACGAATCCCATACCCGTCCAGCTTCATGCCTGTGTAACACTTGATCTGGACCGTTGGATTTTATTATCCAACGGCCCAGAATAATCCTTTAATTCTAATATGCATTCAGCCTAAGACTGGACCAAACGACGCCGTTTGGTTTAAGTGAGAAGATCCTGATCGTTGATCAAGTTTGATCCAACGATCAGGATTCAATCTCATCACTGGTATATATTCTTCATTCCATACCCCGCCCCCCTTTCAGACCCCCCCCTTCATCTCCCTCAGAGCTCTCAAACACCTAATGTAACGCCGCCCTCCTCCGCCGTATTCCGCCTGCCGGAAATCGCCTCGCGGCGGTTCCGGTAGGCCAATCAAACCTAAACCAACGCCAAAACCTTCCCCTTACCTCCCCCATCACGATCCCAGCTTCCATTAACCTCGAATCATGCCGGAGCTCCTCGAATCTTCATTTGAAGATTCGAGTCAAACTCGAACCTATGCCAAATTACCCCAAATTCACACCACAGTCTCCCCATACCTCCCTCATACCCCCACTAACCTTGGTTTGCTTCGAATCTAACCGGAAATACAAAAGCCCCAAATCCCACCCTCAAGAACCCTAGAACCCAAAAATTAGGGATTGCGTCGAGTCAATGGTGTTTGAAGGCAATAGACCTTAATTGGAGTGTTTTTCATTTGAAAAACACTTCAATTAAAGTCTGTTTACTTCAAAAGAGTGCAAACTCGAAGTCTTTTGAGCCGAGTCCGTCCAATTTCTTGAGGTATCCCATTTCTCATTCTCTTCCTTTTGTTTTGTTGTTGTGTTCATTATATTAATTTAGTTGTTCGTTTCTATCTGTTTGGTGTTTGATTTTAATCTTTCCTGCTTCTACACCGTAAGACCTTTTATTTGGTCATTCTTGTTTTGCTTATATGTCGGAGTAGATTGCGATATAGAAACACGAATTGGCTGTAAACGATACTGTCAAGTAGTGAATTCTGCATTTTTTTCATGCTTCGTTTGCCTGAGCACTTCGAATCACTAAGTCGAGGATTGATTGTTGTTCCTTATGTGAATTATACGAATGTTGTTGATTAGTCTCGTAGGTCTGTTTATTGGAGTTTTGTGGCAGAACTTGACACTGTAAATCACATTGTGAATCACTGTTTGGATCGAGATTTTTCTTTCTTTTGAACTGTTGATTAACTAAGTGATGAATTGAATTAGTTATTGTTAGTTAAGGATTGAAGGGTGTAACTAATGAAGTGTAGTGCATATGAGGACTGTAATTGGGTCAGTGATGTTGGGGTATAGTTGTTAGTGATTTGAATCAGAATGTTAGCATCTTAGGATTTAAAAAATGCCCTACCCATGAAATGACCTAGTGGAACCTGCTGTACAGCAGGGCACCACCAGTCCCTGCAATCTTTGATTTAAAATAACATAACCCATACTTAGACAAGTTTTAGTGGCTAAAATAGACTGGGCTGGCAGGCAGAGTGTGGGCAGGATGGGTCTGTTGATTAGTGCATTTTTGAATTCCTGATTCTTTTGGCTTTGGGGGGGAGTTCATTTAACTATAAGTATAGGATATACATGTTGAGAAAAAGGGGATTTTTGACAGATACATTGATAGGCATACGGGAGAGACTAAAAAATACTGAGAGAAGCAAAAACAGTAACATATTCACACATCGATAGAGATTGAAATACCTGAAGAAGCAAAAACAGTAAAACCTGAGAGTAACTAGAACACCTTGAGATACACAGATACAAAGATACAAAGGAAAACTACTGTTCCATAGGCCTGGGTGACTGCTTCGATTATTTGATCCAGTGTCTGAGACTTGGTCACTGGTTTGGTTGTTGTTCTTGCTGCTGGTAGTGCTGGACCTTTGTGTTAGCTGTGTTGAGTGTGTGGTGTTGCTGGTCCAGTTTGTTGTCACTGGTTGTTTGATACTGCGGGGTTGATTTGGTGTTGTTGGGCTATTATTTTGTTGGCTGGTTGGTCTAGTTAATTGCTGCTTGGTTTGTTGTTGCTGTTAGTCCTCATTGTTGTTGCTGTGGTGTTCCATTGAGGCTGTTGGTCAGCAGTGTTATTGCCTTGGTCGTTTGGTTGCTGCTTGGCTTGGTTGTTGATGTTGCTTCATTATTTTGTTGGCTGGTCTATAGTTGCTGCCTGGGTTGATTATCGTTACTGTTTTGAGTGTATGCTACTGTTTTGAGTGTGTGCTGCTGTGTTGGTGTTCACCTGCTACTGTGTTGGTGTTCATTTGATACTGTTGGGGTTGATTTGATACTGTTGGTTCATTAGTTTGTTGGTTGTTGGTCTATTTGGTTGCTGGTCTATTGATTATTGGTTTACTGTTGCTGTTCCCGCTACTGTTACTGCGTTGCCGTTGCTCACTCTTCCTTGTTCTTCCGCATTCCAGGTACACACCTCTGTTAATGTAGTTCCTTGGTTCGAAAGAATGAAGTTTGAAGCTCGTGCATAAAGTCTATTGAAACATGTGGTCGTTTATAGTTCTTATGTTTAATTACATTCTGTTATTCTTCAATTAAATTTGTATTGCTAGTTTTGTTACGGAAATGTAGCTAGACCAAAGATACACTATCATTAGATATGCACGTAAATCCGAATTAGTCTGTTGTATCTTTGTTCAATCTTCTCTACTCATGTGTATAATCTCCAAACCTGTTAAATGATAGACCTCATGTTAAAAGCAAGATTAGCTAGGGAGTTGTTACTCAACGGAATGACGTGATTAGATTAAAAAGAGTCGGGGGTGCATTTCATGTGACCCGACCCCAATTTCGGGCAAAAGTAAATAAAGCATGTCATGAACCGCAGGCGCATTTCATGCGATGTGGTTAGTAGCAAGTTTTAAGTAATTTGGAATCAACTCTTAAGTAAGATACAGTGAGATGTAGTTCGCTTTAGATTTGAATCAAAGGTACGCCTCGCCCAATAGTTACACTATTCACATAGCCGTCATAAATGTACATATAAACATTTAGATTTCGAGATGTGCCGTTTCTTAGCGAATTTCCCGGCCTTCTCAAAAATGTAAATAAGTAATCGCTCTAGGCGCGTATTTTAATAATTTTACCTTCTTAAATACGGGCGTGCATTTCATGCGGCCCAAATCCAAATCCCAAAATGTTGAATAAGAATGTGTCGAGGATCCGGGTGCATTTCATGTGACGTGATTCGAAACATATTTTAGGCAACATTCTCTTTCGTAAATAATAATAATAATAAAAGCGGTAAAGGGATATTAATTTGCATTAAGTATATAACTCTAAAAATCAGATAAATAAGCCGAATATGACAGTTAAGCGACCGTGCTAGAACCACGGAATTCGGGAATGCCTAATACCTTCTCCCGGGTTAATAGAATTCCTTATCCGGATTTCTGGTTCGCGGACCGTTAAATAGAGTCATTCTTTTCCTCGATTCGGGATTTAACCGGTGACTTGGGACACCATAAATCTCCCAAGTGGCGACTCTGAAATAATTAAAATAAATCCCATCTCGATTGTCCTTTAATTGGAACATGTCTATTGTATTACAGTATGTGTTTATGTATATTGTGTTTATTGCTCAATACGTATAAAGTATTAAATTTTAATAAAATATCGAATGTGCGTAATTATTTCTCTTGTCTCTGACCTCGGATCTAGCATTGGCGAGCAAAGTGGATGTTGCTCTTCCAAGAATTGCATTCATTGTTATGAATTCTCAATTTGAAAATTTTAAAGAGAAATCACGAGGTACAAGCGTAGCTTATACAACAAACAGTAATAAGAGGCGAACATTTCAAACATAATTTTTTATTTACCCAATTATATTTTTTTTTATTGTGCATCTATATTCATATACATAGAATACACAAGTACCAACAACGGTCCTGATACTATCGTAGATAAAATTGAGTTACATGGCTATCAAATTTATGTACTTGTTAACAACAGAAGAAATTTTTGCATAATCATTTTTAATCAATTGCTCGAATTCGACTTCGTCTCTCTTGAAAGCAAGATTTTGTTCACAAAATAAATACCTTATTTTTTGTTTACACATTATGTTTCTTACTTAGGGAGAATCTTTTACACATATTTTCCGTTGAGGAAGAAAATATATAAAGGAGAGAGGTTTCAATAAAAACTACAGCTCACACAGACCGATCACACGTTTCATTATTTTTTTAACGTGCAACAATTATCTCTTTTATTTATATGTATTTTAATTTTCCTAGGTTACGTTTTTAAGGTTTTATCTCCTTTAAATGTGTAGGATCAATTCACATGGGCGACCCGCGACCCAAACTCAATATCCAACAGGGATAAACAATGAGTGTGAATACACATACATAAATATAGCTATGCGGACTCTCCAAAATATTGCCATATAAATGTAGGATCTTTTAACAATGCATTTTTTTTAGAATCCAATACACGATCATATTTTCGGAGAATCTGAGCAACATATCTAGAAGACACAACTGAGCCCATGCAAAGTTTATTTTTCATTTGCATGAAGAAGTTCAGACTTTCTAGCTGAACAAGATGGATTTTGATTCTAATTTGTCTAGTGCAATACGAATTACTGTTTTGCTGCTCTATATATTATCCTTTTAATAACTATGAAGCTTGAAGGGATAGACTACGGAAATGAAAATTTTGTTTCCCAGTTTTAGTTAAATGTATCATGATGTCGATGGATTATAATAAGCACCGGAAGTAATTTCAATATCAAAATTACATGTAATCTAGACAACTAGTATAAACGAAATTTTACGGGTTACCTCTTGGAGCGTGAACATATATCTTCCATCACGTGAGCCTTCAGTTCTATAATTTCTCAATAGAATTTTCATCACCTGCACAATCGTGATGACGTGATCTTTACATATGAGATTTCAACATGATATGCTAGAGTTCCACTATAATATAATGAAAATTTATACACAAGAGCCGCATAATCCAGCATATTATGCTGGAAGTTTCCGTGTGTTGGAGTTCCAACATAATATGCTAAAATTTTATACACAAGAGCTCCATAATTTAGTATATTATGCTGGAACTTTTTCGTATTTCAGCAAAACATTAATTATTTCTTATTAACTTTACAAAAACTAACTATTTTTTAATTATTAGTCTGAAAACGGATTAGCCCATACTATTTACACAAAACTTGCACTATCCAAAGTAATTAGTTATGAATTGGACAGAAGGAAAAATGTCCGTAGTACTAACGTGTATTTTGAAGAAAAAAGAGAGAATGTCGGGCTTTTGGGCTAGATGTGAAATGGATCACCCATTTTCCTAATATAAACATGTCCCATAATGTTTTTGATGCCAGACTTGGGCCTTTTGGCTGAGAAACCCAACACAAAACTTAATAAAAAGAGAAATGGTTCAAACGCCATCTAGTAAACTGATTCCATCATTATTGTTCAGAAGTGTGTTCTCTCTTAACATAACTTAATAAAAAGAGAAAAAAATATTCTTCACTTCTAACAAAAATAAATTAATAGTTTTAAAATATTTGAGAATAGAACGGTGAAACAAAATTTCCTCACTAGCACCTAATTAATTGCAGTCCTGGCCAAAGTACATAATGTTGGAGCAAAAATCAAGTTTTTGTGAACAGATTCTAATTAAATAAATGACCCAAGTCAGCCCTATTAATTACCGAAAATTAATCATATTAATACTCATCTCTACCAAAATATTTGATAAGATTATACAACTCATTTAATTACCTTTAACACATATCTCTCTTCTTAACATTAATGCCACAAACCAAAAGGCATATATGTACGATTCCTCCAAAGGAAACTATCACTTATTTTAATTTTTTTAGTTGTTATTTTCACATATAGTATAAAAATATAATTAGATGAGTGAAATATTATATGTATTTTATGAATCTGTAAACTTCAAATATGAATCTGTAAACTCCAAATTATTTTCATAGTAAATGTGTGTGTTTTAATATTTTAATAGTATATTTACACTTATATGTTATTGTTTGTACATAATGTATATCAAATATAAATTTAAAATATATCACATATATGGAGTATATATTTCAAATGTCAAATATACTTAAATAATATATTGATCTCATCAAATATAAGTAATTATACACTAAATAAACATAATACATATATTGAAATACGTTATGCATGCAAAATTATACGTTGAATAGACATAAACATGTTCGGTATAGGCAAATATACATAATATATTCATCACATATGTATATATTTAAAATTACATTGTAAAAAATTATATGTATATATATATACACCTTCAAACATGGAATAAAAATGTGAATTTACTAAGACTGTGTTTGATACAATAATGAAAAAGGGAAGAAAAAAGAGAGAATGTCGGGCTTTTGGGCTAGATGTGAAATGGATCACCCATTTTCCTAATATAAACATGTCCCATAATGTTTTTGATGCCAGACTTGGGCCTTTTGGCTGAGAAACCCAACACAAAACTTAATAAAAAGAGAAATGGTTCAAACGCCATCTAGTAAACTGATTCCATCATTATTGTTCAGAAGTGTGTTCTCTCTTAACATAACTTAATAAAAAGAGAAAAAAATATTCTTCACTTCTAACAAAAATAAATTAATAGTTTTAAAATATTTGAGAATAGAACGGTGAAACAAAATTTCCTCTCTATTTTACGAAAAACTTTTCATTCGTGAACTAAGGACATCTTCAACGCCACTCCAAATCTTGCACCAAATAAAAAATAGTATTTTATGCTTCAATGCAATATCAATTTTTGCATTATTATAGAGCATGAATAATGTTGCACCAAAATTTGGTGCAACACTATTCATCATTCTACATTTGATTTAATATTATTTTATTCATTTTTTTTAATTTTTGAACTTTTAATTTATCATATATTATGTATATAATTAATTTTTATATTAAGTTATTTATAATTTTAATTTATGTCCTATTTTTTCATATATTAATTTTTGTATATATTATATTTATATAAAATTATAAGTTAATTTTATTATTATTATAATTGTATAAAAAGAAATATAACCATTATTTAAATAAATGATTATATAAGTGATGATTGTGAATTATATATAATGAATATGGAAAAAAGAAAAAAAGATAGTATTAATTTGAAGGAAATAAAAAATGAAAAGTAAATAGAAGATAATAATATAAGATAGAAGAGAGAGAAGATTTGAAAATAATATAATGGTTGAAGTAAATTTAATATTACATAATTTTATTATAAAATTTGGTGTTTGGGATAATTTCACATAAGAACAAGTAAGCTCCCTATTTTTTAATTTTATAGCCCATATTTCAATTTACAACCAATCATCCCAAAAATAATAAGCTAAGATTCAACATCTAAGTCAAATAGGTTCTCAAAATTACCATTTAATTTTTAAAATGGATTGCTCAAGCTTTTAAGTTAATTTTCGAATTAGTAATTGTGACTCAAATATTAGTTCACCAAACCAAATATATTTGGATGGTAAAAATTAGATTTTTAACAAGCTTAAATATGTGGGTTTAAATTTTGAATTTGATTTTGTGAAAAATTTGGAGTGAGTGTTATTTAGACTTGTTAGAAATAGTATAATGAGGTTGTATATAAAATTTGGAGTCATTTAATGGAGATTTGGATTAGTTTTTGAACAGGAATTGCAACTGAAAATCGTGAAAGAAGTTCGTCTAAAGATGTTTGTATAAAGGTGTATAAAAGTGTATAATAATATATAATAGTGTAATTATACACTCGTATACACTATTATACATGATTATACATAATTATACAAAAAATTGAATTCGTCTTCTTCTTTGCGTTTTTTCTGAAATTTAACTAAAATCGTGCTTAAATCTACTTCAAATCACTTCAAATTTAAACTTTGAACTCATTTTAATGTTTTCAGTCAATTGGAACAACACCCAATCCAAACAACTAAGAATTACAAGAAATTTTATTTTCTAAAGCAAAACATTGAATGTCCTTTAATGGTGGACTTCTACTCTTTAATTTTTTTACATTATAATCAGGTGATATGAGGAGAGAAGCAGTAATGGCAGATAGCCCCTGAAGCATATGTAAAAAAAAGTGAGAAGAATAGAGTGAAAATAATAGTTGTGAGAACACAGATTTAACTCTATAGTTTTTAAAAGTAATGGTTGTAAGAACACATATTTTGAATTTGCAAGAGCTAGTATTTCAAAATATGTATAATTCTTTCAAAAAATAATGCTAGCATTAAAGATGGCCTAATGTGACCATATGACACCTACTAGGCCAAGGCATTTTCATAGGAAAATTCAGTGGGCAGACAAAAATAGGACCCTATCAATAAGAATTTTAGGTGTATAGCCGGCCTAATAGATGTTACACCAGTTGATTTTTAAGTATACTTGCGTTTACGTGAATATATTTTCTTTTTGTCTGTTTTTCAAAAAGAATAATTCCTTTTAAATTTAGTAACATTATTTAAACTTATAATTTTATCTTTAATAAAAAAAAATCATAACCACATACTCCCTCCGACCCATAATAAGTATCTCTTTTACTTTTTGATTTTAGTCTAAAATAAATATTTAGTTATGTAATCAGGAAAAAATTCAATTTTGTTTTACTCTTTTACCATTGTGTGCAGAAGAATAATAAATGTTACTATAATCATGTACCCAATATTTAATAAGATGATTTACTAATACTAAATAATTTTATATATAATTTAGTATTTTTTTAATGGAAGAGATATTCACATAAATATTTGAGCAAAGATGTGACACTTTGGTCATGACAAGCAATCAATTTACATATTTGTTTTTACTACTCTACTCTACTTCATTGGGAAAGTACTCCTTTCTTTTCGCTGAAGTTCAGTTGTCAATGGCTTAATCGATTATCTTTTGGAATGCGGGCCGGGCCTCCTTTTAGTATCTTCTCTCCCAGAGTCTAATAAAAGCAGACTATTACTTGCTGTACATATCAGCTAGCTCCTACTCTGTCTTGTCTCAATTCTTTTTAATTTGTGCTAAAAATAATTACTCCTTTTTATAATTTGAATTTTATTTTTAATAATGGAGTATAATTAATAATCATTCCGGATGAATTTTCCATATAAAGCAAGTAAAGTAATTATTTTAGATCCCACATTTGTGAGATGCTCATTTTTGTTACACTAATAGGCTATGTATATTTTTTTTTAAAGTTTTATGAAGTGAAAATTTTTGATTTATTTTATTAACAAGTATAATAAAGAAGGATTTGCAATTGCTACTGAACCCGAATTTTGTAAGAAAAGTATGATATATAAAAATTATCATTTGATGAGAATGTTGATAATAAAATCTCAAAATTTCAAAGAATCCTTTGGAGTTGATTACTTTATACATAGTAGATAAAGCCATTTTTTCACTTTAAAATAGATTTGAATTGGAAGCATATGAAAATATTTTGATTTTCTATTTAGCGATAAAAATTAAGATCACTAGATGATGGAGATTTAAAAAAAAAATTATCTTTATCTTGAATATTTATTAAAGCATAATAATTAATTTGATATTTATGGCCCACAAAACTCGTTGGACCGCCCCTGTAATCACCAAATATTTAAAGCTTATTAATACACGAATTTCTTAAACTACGTTTCATATTAAACGATGGAACATAATTGGGAGGGAAATACTTACTATTTTACACTCGTAATATACTACTCCTATCATGTGTTTCTCCGCATCGTGAAAGTCCATTCAACTTGCATGCTTTTTTTGGTCACAACTTAAGAATATTGTGTTTACATCAAATAATTTAGAATTATATATATCATCTAAGTTTTAAAAGGTAAAATTGGGACACGTTCGGGACTCGCCTCGGAACGGGGCACTTATAAAACGCATCTGGGCTTATGGGTGAGGCTTAATTCTGTGAGACTTACGCCTCAGCCATCGGGGCTTGCGCCCCGGACACGCACGCCCAACGCTTTGCATACTGGACTCGACTAATATAACTTTATGCAATTGTATGTAACTAACCTTGTAAATCTTCAAATTTTCTTAATAAATCATTGACTATTCAAAATTACTTTTTCTTAATCATAAATCATTAAGTTGAGAGTATTTTATGTCATAATTAAAATAATAATTATTGCACGTTATCCACTAAGACTAATATGATAGTTAATGTTAAATCAATATTTCATTTAAAAAGTGTTTATTTATTAACTTTTATTATATTTTTATTTTTAGTCCTTTTTATAAAAAAAATTCTAAATATTTTTTTCATGTTTACGAGATACAATACTTATTAATTTAATAACTTAGTATTAGCTAGTAACTATTTACAAGTAATTAGTTATCATGGTTTTTTATGGTGAATAGTGTATCATTTTATTAATTTGCGAATTTCAAAATAATAATGCAAGTGAATCATATTAAATTGTGAATTATATTTTTATAATTCTCTTTCAAATAGAAAGCATATTAAATAAAAGGAGAATTTTAAGAAAAAAATCAAATTTATAATATCGAAATTCTTTTAAGATTCATTACTCCTTAAGAGATACATATAAGATTTCGTATCGAATACATTACTTTTGATATTTTAGTTGTAACGATGTTGTATCTAATTTGCATATTATGATATATGTCATATTTTGTATTATTCATAGTTAAATTATAATTTATAAATATTTTAAATAACTTAGTTGTTATAACTTTGTGAATTAAATAGAATTTTTATAATTATATTTTATTTTATACTATCTTAAGGCTTACACCTCGCCTTGTTAGAGTTAAAATGCCTCGCTTCACGCACCCCGTCTTTCAAAATATTGGTTTAACTACTAAATTTAACTTATTTAGTTTGATATAAGCATTCGGTAGATGTAAGTGTTTATCATTTTATTTTTCTCTTCAGCTTAGGCTCAATCAAATATTCATGTAAAATGCATAGACTGAGTACTTCTATTGAAAATTTGAATACAAGATTTGAAAGAATATTTTTTCTTTTTGGAAAATAAGAATGAAAATACTTCGATAGGTGTACGCAATTTTCGAGGACAAATTTAGGAGGTTATATATGTATTTTTGCAATTTTTATTGTTACCAATTCATACCTAGATAGCGGGAAAAAAGGTTGTTGTAGATTGACTATCAGCATATAATTAGCTGCACTTTAATAAAATCTAGTGAAACGCATCTAGTAGGGAACAAATATAGGAATTCATAAACTATCTTTACACACATAACCGGTCATATTTATTATTTACTTTTTCTAGTTATATATATAAATTATACATTGATTATACATAATTATTAATACATACTACATATATTATACATGTATTACATATATTATTCGGGTTAATTCTTCAATAAATTTTGTATTTACTGTTGTTTTCAACTTATCTGAGGTTGAAATAAAGCCATAAATTGAGACATCTGCAGTTAAAAGTGATGGATTCAACTTGTTTTTTTTTTTTCAGTCAAAACGAATTTGCAACCATTGGTTGCAAGTACATATATTCTGTCAATGAACCATATGCACGACCCAGTTGGAAAATGGAGACTGACCACTTTGATTCCAATTTCTTGGAGATAACTACATGATCAAATCGATCTTAGTCATTAGTGGTTATACCACACAGCACAAATATAGCAAGAACCTACCGAATAAGAGTATGTGCTAGAGGTTTGCACCTCTATTTCTTGGGTGTGTTTAGTTACACCAAACTAATAGAAATATCACATTTGTTTGCACATTCTTTCTATCTCAGTTTCATCTCATCAGACTATATTTACTCGTAGAGAGAAATGGATCTAGAATTTAAAAGTGGTAGGGGCACACTTTCGAATACAAAGTTGAGCAAATGTTGTAGTAAGAATCGAATCCAAGCAGTACACTGTAAGACAGGTTGTGCCCTCCTAAATCAGCTAATGCAGATGCTTAAGATTTGGATATTAGGATACCAATAAAAATATATAGTTATTATTTAATATATATAAATACTTATATATATATATATACATACATACATTTTATCCGAAGTTGGTGATTCCTCTACCCAAAAGGTCGGTCTGCCTCTGCCGGTATAGGTGACGAGAGTTTGACAATGACACTTACTCGTATATTAATTCAAAAAGTGAAGACTTGAGGCAAGCGCAACTATATATGTAATATCCTAGCTGTCAGCAAGGCAGGTCCGCTATAAAGCCTACCGGCCAGAAAGGCCTTAAGAACGAGAAAGCCGACTAAAAGGCTATTCCATAACCGACTCTTGTTGCCGAGTCGAAGGAGAGGGATATAGGAACTTTATCTCCTCAAATTCTAGGCGTGAATTGGGCATTCCCAATTCATAAAACTTTTAAATCACAAAAATAGGGCTGAACTGGTATCTTTAAACGAGCTGTAACAGTAACTGGTGTTAATATTACAACTGCAGTTATATTGTGTCCCTAAAAATTAGCATGGGAACTATCCCTGTTATATTGCATCATCATATACACATTAAGAGACATGAGGCTTAAACATGATTAATGTATATTTTTACTTCATCAAAGATCAAACCATGCAATCATGATGGGTAGATGTCTACTGAAGTTATTCTTTACGTGGCATGATAGCTCATACGAAAATCATCCATTCTCATGACATTTTTTAAGATTAAGACTTAATATGTATGTTGAAATTCTAGAAGTGCACATTTTTGTAGATATCTTACGTGGAAGAATACATCGGCTCGGTGGCCCCTTAAAATTGTCTTCACTTTTCGCTTAAATACTTTATCTTCAATCCATTCCATTTGGATATTTCAAATACATCTCAAATGTGTCATCTAGATACAATTCAGTGGATTCCATATATATATATATATATATATATATATATATATATATATATATATATATATATATATATATATATATATATATATATATATATATATATATATATATATATTAAAGTTGAGCAAATATTTTTCAATTAAAATTTCGATACATCATTTTTTCTGGCTTGGGAAGATTTTCTGATGATGAATTTTTTCCCTAAATCTGAATGTATTTTGCTCTGCTTATGAATAGATCTTTTTGAGAGATTAATTTGTGTGTGAAAAGAAAAGGAAAAAAAAACGATTAGACAAAGTCGCCGGTGAATGAATATCCGCCGGAATTAGAGAAGAAACGAAAAAAAAAGTAAAAGAAAAAAGACAAAGAAAAAAAAAAGAAAAAATGGTTAAAAAGAATAAAAAATAATCTTGAATTGTTTTTTCAAAGGAGAGTGAAATACGGACACGTTGCCACGTCAGCGTTAAGTTAAGGGTGCGGATAATTTCATTTAAAATTAGTTTAGGGAGTAGTAGGATTCCCTCGAAAATAAAATATGTCATTGAAAATACGGGTATAGTCGGGGGTATTATGCATTTTCCCAAAATAAAAATCAGAAATAAAAGGAAAAAGATATAAAACATAAAGCATATAATTGTGAAATTGATATAAAGGAGGAGGTCAAGGGATTAAGGTAAAATGAGGTTTTGAGGAGTCAAAATATAGCAAAAGCTTTCACACTCTTAAGGTTTTTACATGCAATTCTCTTCAAGTTCGACCCAGTAGTGCAGGTTTTGTATTTCTTAAAAAAACGTTTAACGTATATATATAATTTAAAATTGGTACTCATTATTTAGCCTCATGTAGTTACAATTTTACACGAAATGAACCTTAGTTTAATGACAAATGTAACATAATTTGAATATTGTGTCATCGTATATTGAGGTCGGGCTTCAATTGCGAATTTTATTCAAGGCTTGGCTTTTTATTTTACAAATTATAAAATGAAACTTTTATCAACTTTACTATTGATTAATTAAAAAAGGAGCAATATTCTATCAAACTATGGAGGAGAATACAGATCTTATGTGTAATCATTACAAGCTGTCATTATTCTTATTTTTCTTCCTATTTGCTTCTTTTAACCATATCATGCTTGACACTTATTCTTTAGCATCGTAAAAATGGTTATTTAAAGCAGACATGTTTGCAGTAAAATTATTGGCTGCCAAAAAGAGGTAATTAAACAATCATTATACAGTATGTTTATATTCTTTAATTAAGCTAAGGGAAATAGAAGATCGTCCAATTTTGGATTTTAATGCACCAATAAGGGTTGTGGTGGAGTGGTAAGTACTCGTTCATCCTTGACTAGAGGTCTCGGGTTCGAACATCTGGGTATAGAGACACCTTTGTTAAGGAGCATTTTACTTCCCAATGTGGGACTTTCCGGCGCGAATTCGAAATTAGTCGGACCCCAATATGAATACATGTAATGAGTTAGTTAATAGTTAGTGTGTGAAATAGTATAAATGTACAGTAACTTTCATTTTATCAGTTAAGCGTGAATAGTAAGAATAACTGTTCTTTCTCTTCACTCTGTTATCTTCTTCTCCAATCTTCACTGTCATGGTTAGTGAGTTAAATCTCGAGTTCATCATGGTATCAGAGCGAGAGTCAACGATCTAGAGCTCAAGTATTTTTTACTTCTGATTCATCTCTCCTAGTTGTTTCTATTAGTTTCTCGTCTGAAACTCGGCAATTGCTTCGATTCCCAAATATTAAGGTTAGATCGATTTTGAGCAATTGACATTTGTGAGACCTAATGTTTGCTTTGCTAACAATGGCGATTACCGGAGAAGACAATGCATACTCATGAAGAGGTAGTAGCTGGACCAGCGCTTGTATGAGTGATTGATCAACATCATCCTTTGTTCTTACAACCAAGTGATAATCCAGGTAGTTCTCTCATCTCTGTCAAGCTTACAGGACTTGAGAATTACACTCTGTGGAGTAGTGCTATGCGTGTTAGCTTACTAGGTAAAAGTAAGCTAGGGTTTGTAGATGGAAGATATCTTAAGGAAAAATTTCCTTCAGCTCTTCATAAACTTTGGAAAAAATGCAATGCCATAGTATTATCGTGGATTATGAATTCCGTGAGTGCTGAATTGCTAAGTGATATGGTTTATGCCTCAAGTGCACACAAAGTGTGGATGGATCTCAAAGAAACATTTGATAAAGTCAATGGTTCTAGAGTGCTCTATCTATACAAACAGATTGCTACTCTAACTCTAGGTCTGTCTATTGTGTCTACTTATTTTTCGAAATTGAAAAAATTGTGGGCAGAGTTTGATGCTCTTATGCCTTGTCCTGGATGTGGTTGTGAAGAATCAAAGAAATAAGTTGAACATTTTGAGTACCGGAGGCTATTACAGTTTCTTATGGGGTTAAATAAAACTTACTCTCAATCAAGTAATCAAATTCTAAATATGTCTCCTATACCATCCATAAACAAGTCTTATTCAATGAGCATCTCTAAAGAAAGTAGAAGGTTGTTATCTCATTCCTCTCAGTTGTCAAAAGTTAACGAATGTACTGCCTTGTTCAGTAACAAAGGAGTACCAACTGGAGCTTCAATGCAGTTGAATGTAAAAGGAAACTTGGGGCAGAGTTATAGCTATGCAGGAAGTGACGTAACAGCCTTGTTCAGCAATAAACGGAATGCAAGAGCTAGTTATGGTCAATCTGTAGGAGGAAGTCACTCTAATACTAGTTATAGATCTCAGAGAAATAATCTCCATTGTGGTTACTGTAATTTCAAAGGTCACACTTGGGAAAACTATTTCAAACTAAATGGATATCCACGGGACTTTAAGTCTAAAAAGAAAGCTGGATTTGGGAACGCGATCAACTATGTGTCTGATAACCTTACCAGACCTGCACAAGCAGGTTCCACAGCTAACTTTGCAGGAACATCACAGGTGCAAGATCAGAATCTTCAATCTAGAATTTCTCAATTCACTCAAGACCAATACAGTCAAATTCTTCAACTTCTAGGGAAGCAACCCGAGTGCAGTGGAGCTGCTATAGCAGTAGGTATACCATTTTGTGGTGACATTACTATAATTATGACAAAATGGATTGTAGACTCAGGGGCTTCTAGTCATATGGTGAATGACTCTAATATGTTGATTAATGCAAAGTTTGTTGAAGGAAAAGGAGGAAAGGTTCACCTACCTACTGGTAGTGTCACCCATGTTAGTCACATAGGATATGTTTATTTCTTAAAGGATCTAGTAGTGTCTAATGTGATGTATATTCCTGACTTCAAATATAACCTTCTATCTATGTCCAAGCTCACAAAGGAAATGAAATGGATTGTTATGTTCTTCCATGATTTCTTCATTTTCCACGAGCTCTTCAGTGGACAGGTGAGGGGGATCGGTAGAGAGGAAGATGGACTATATGTATTCAAATCTACTCCAAAGAAGTCAGTAGCAATGGTAGTACAAAGTCAAGATCAATGTTCTGATATCTTAAAGAGTTCAAACCAAATAAACTCTGTAAATGCAGTGAAAGGTTCCAATAAGGCAGTGAATATAGATGTGTGGCATAAAAGATTGGGTCATGCACCCTTAGATACTCTGCAGAAACTAAAAGGATCTTGTGATTTTCAATCTGTTGAATGTAATAGTAAGGTCAAGCACTATACAGTATGTCCTCTAGCTAAACAAACAAGACTGTCTTTTTCTGTGAGTTTTACATCTATAGTGTCATGTTTTCACACAATTCATGTAGATATTTGGGGACCTTATAGAGTTTCTACATATGATGGCAAAAGGTATTTTCTGACTTTGGTAGATGATTACTCCAGATATACATGAATTTTTCTATTGCCTACAAAAGCTGAAGTTGTTGTTGCTCTGAAATCTTTCTTTGTTATGATTAAAAATGTGTATTCTGCATCTGTGAAGCTGTTTAGATTTGATAATGGGTGCGAGTTCTTTAATAGTCACATATCAGAGTTACTACAGTCGCAGGGCATCATACACCAAAGTTCTTGTATCTATACTGCTCAGAAAAATGGAGTTGCTGAAAGAAGACACAGGTACATACTAGAAGTTGCTAGATCACTCAGATTTCAAGCCTCAGTACCTTTGAGATTTTGAGGAGAGTGTGTAAGCACTACAATCTATATTATCAATAGACTGCCCTCCACTATTCTTGCCAACAAATCTCCTTTTGAGATGTTGGTTGGGCATGTGCCCTCTTTACAACATATGAGAGTATTTGGATGTTTAGGTTATGTCACCACAGTTAAACGGTCTAACAAATTTGCTCTTAGAGCCTATCCGGCAGTGTTTCTTGGTTACTCTTCTACACAGAAGGGCTATAGAATGTTTGGTCTTCACTCAAATGATTTTCATTTAAGTAGAGATGTGGTGTTTATGGAGGATATTTTTCCATTTTAGTCTTTAACCTCCTCTTCCTCGTCCTTATTTCCTATTTTAGATGTGTCCACTATACCTTCATGCAGTCCTACAAATGTCTCATCTCAACCTATGTCCTATATTCCTTCTCCTCCAACATCTCCCTATTCTACAGTTCCTTCTATATATGTCTCTTCTAATACTTCTTTTCCTATATATCCTAATGTTACTGATGATTCTCTAGTTCATGATCCTTTTGTTCCTTCTCCTATTGAAGTAACTGATATTAGCAGGAAGTCATCTAGAACCAACAGACCACTTATATGGTTGAAAGATTACATTGTTTCTGGAAAATGGAGTGTTCATTGTTGTTATCCAATCTCAGACTGTGTCAGCTATGCTAAAGTGTCACCTATCTATGGAGCTGCTTTAGCTGCCTATTCTGCCATAGTGGAGCCTAAGTCTTACACTGAGGCTCTCAAAGATGCAAAATGGGTTAAAGCAATGAAAAATAAAATCTCAGCTTTGGAGGATAATCACACCTGGTCAGTGGTTGATTTGCCTCCTGGGAAGGATCTGTCACGACCCAAATCCAGTCGTGATGGCGTCCTCAGGTGCAGTGGAAAGGTACAATGCTAGACTTGTAGTAAAGGGGTATAGTCAGCAGGAGGGGCTAGATTATAGTGAGACTTTCTCTCTTGTAGCAAAGATGGTCACAGTCAGATCAGATCTTACTATTGCTGCTGCAAAGAATTGGTCCATATTTCATATGGATGTACACAATACTTTCCTTCAAGGTGATCTCCTTGAGGATGTTTACATGGAGGTTCCTCCATGGTTTGCTAGCCAAGGGGGGAAGAAGCATGTCTGCAAACTTCATAAGCCCTTATATGGGCTTAAACAAGCCCCTAGGCAATGGAATAAGAAGCTGACAGATTCTTTACTACAACTTGGATTCACTCAAAGTCACTTTGATTATTCATCGTTCACCAGGAAAGTCAAGTCTGAGCCAACTGTGGTGCTTGTCTACGTAGATGATCCACTTGTAACTGGGACCAGTCAGAGTTTGATTCTATAAACTAGGAATGATCTAAAGATGAAGTTTAAAATGAAAGATCTTAGAGAACTTAAGTTCTTTCTTGGAATAGAATTTGCTAGATCACCCAAAGGGATTGTAATGAGTCAAAGAAAGTATGCTTTGGAACTCATTATAGAAATGGGACTTAGTAGTGCAAAACCTACCGGTACACCTTTGGAAGCTAATGTGAAACTCACATCTGAAGAGTATGACAGACTTATTCAAAATCAATCTTCTCCTGAAGTAGAAGACAAGATGTTGATAAATGCTGGTAAATATCAAAGGCTAATAGGTAGGTTATTGTATCTTACCATGACTAGAGTGGACATTGCATATATGGTACAAGTCCTGAGTCAGTATATGCACAAACCAAAGCAATCACATGTGGAAGCTGCTTTAAGGGTAGTAAGATATATCAAAGGTTCTCCTGCCCTTGGTCTTCTAATGCCATCTGATAACTCAAGCAAACTGGTGGGCTTTTGTAACTCAGACTGGGGAGGATGTCTTCAAACTAGAAAGTCGGTAACAGGCTATCTGGTGAAAATTGGAGATGCATTGATTTCATGGAAGTCAAAGAAGCAAGAGACTGTAGCAAGGAGTTCAGCAGAAGCAGAGTTTAGGAGCATGGCTTCAACAGTGGTAGAACTTACATGGCTAACAGGACTGTTCAAAGAGTTGGGGGTGAATGTTGAGGTGCCTATAACTCTCAATTGTGATAGCAAAACTGCTATTCAAATTGCAGCTAATCCTATATTTCACGAAAGAACCAAACACATTGAAATTGACTGTCATTTTGTTCGAGAGAAACTAGTGCAAGGCTTGATCAAAACTCATCATGTGTCCACTAAAGAACAACAAGCTGATCTTCTAACAAAGGGTCTTGATCGAGTACAACATGACTTCTTAATGTCCAAGCTAAAGTTGAAAAATATATTTCAACTATTAGCTTGAGGAGGGGTGTTGAGTGAATGACAGTTGTATACAACTAATTATGTAATGAGTTAGTTAATAGTTAGTGTGTGAAATAGTATAAATATACGGCAACTTTCATTTTATCAGTTAAGCGTGAATAGTAATCTTCTTCTCCAGCCGTCACTGCCATGGTTAGTGAGTTAAATCTCGAGTTCATCAGGTGGAAAAAAAAAAAAGATATTGCAAGATATTAATTATGTATGTTAATCATATATTTGAGTTAATTTTCAGTTTTGTTTGATTTTTCGAGTTTTTACGAAATCCCCTATTTACAAACTGTTCATATTTTCTCGTTATTATTATTATTATTATTGGTTCCAATTTTTCTTCTTGCCTATTTGCTTCTTTTAACCTTATCATGTTTGACTTCTTATTCTTTGTCACTGCATAATTAATTATTTAAGGCAATACTTGTTTCTATTTGTTAGGTCAAACAGTAAGGTGTGACTTGTCATCTTATGAAAATCAACACTCAAAAGGAGGCAATTAATATATAATGATTGTAAAGCAAGTTTATATTCTTTAAACTCCAACAAATAGAACATCACCCAATTTGGATTTACAAAATGGTAGCAGTATCTCTTTATTCTTCACATCACTCTCTTAGATTCTAATACCTAATGCTAATTACCCACTAACACTTTGGACTGAGAATAAGAATATATTCTAGCTTTTATAGTGGATTAAATTGTTGAAGGGATAAAAAAAAAGGAATATATTCTACCTTTATGAGCACAATTTCTACGGTATATAAATTCTTTTTAATAATCTACTTAGGAATTGTGTGCCATTTTTAAATTTCTTCTTTTTAGTATATATAAAGTGCCACTTTACTCAACTCTTTAATCGGTGTATATCATCTCTATATATTATATAAATATATTGTCTGCGCATTGTTTACTGCAACAAAGACGACCCAAAATTAATCCTTATATTTTTATTTATTTTTGGTTATTTATCTTCTGGAAGGATATGGGTAGAATTGATTAATTGATTGTAGATTTGTCGTGAAATAATTTTAAAATGATGAGTGTCATCCAGCAAGTAAATTCTTCTCCACTCTTAGTGGCACTTGGATTAATTTGGTTTTGTTAGTTAAAAAACAATGTTCTCAAAAAGAATGTATGGTTGGATAATTTTTAAGGAAATGGTTTCACAGACGACATGTAATAATAAAACAGAATTATTATGATAATGTTTCTGTCTAGGGTAACTTCTATTTCATCAACAATAATAATTGTGCCTTAATCACAAGCAATTTAGTAGTAACTATATGACTTTTACTAGCCATACCATTTCATTTTAACTCATCTTAGACTAGAAGCGGACTAGAATTCAACTGTCGTGGAAATATCATGATATTCAATATAAATTTATCAACGCTCATAAAAATTAGTTTGAGAGCTCATGCTAATATCTGACTGTCTTTTGAGAGATATTTGCAAGTATATATAGACGTGGCCCTCACATGCACCAAAGAAGTGTCAAGTCAGACATTCATTCGCCGAAAAATTACATTGTATAGCTCGATAATATATATATTGACACTCCTTGACTTTATGGTGAGTATGTTTCTTTGTATTTTGACTCTTCTTAATGAAAATTCTGGTTCCGCCACTGTATATAGAGATCTTGCCAAAATTTTCCGATGACGGTAAACACTCTCCCCATAGTGTGCTCAACATGTGGCTTTAGTGGCGAAGGCAGGTTCTCAGAGGGGTTTCAAAAAGAAAAAGTTACGAAGGTTTGAAGCCAATGGAAATTCAACCTATGACATTACAAAGATATTGAACCCCCTTAACCACTAAGTTATACTTATAGGATTGTGTGAGGGGGATTCAAAATAAATTTTGACTCTTATATATATAGTGTATTTTCAAAATAAATTTTGACTATTAAGTATTTGTGATAGTTTTTATAACTTATGGGTTTAAGTCATGTTTCATATTTTAAAAAAATATATATATTTTAAAAATTAATTTCCAAATAAATTTTCATCTTCATGTCAAACTTCACCCAAAATAAATTGTTTAAAATAATTTGGACATTTATGATCAAACTCTAAATTGATTAGAGGTTTCGTTTTCGAATATAGAGAATGAAAAAATCATGATAAAAAATAAGAGAAAATGAAATCACGGCGATGAAATGCAAAAACGTGGGCCACGATGAAAAAGAAGGTAAGATTGGTTGGATACGAAAGAAGAGAACAAAAAGAGTGGACTTTTAACGCAATGCCAAATCGGAGTCAGAGGGGAAAAGGTTGTCTGTTAGGCAAAAGACACAGACAGCCTTTGCGATGGGCCCATTTTTCAGAATCAGTCCTCGAAAAAGCACAATATCCCCCATTCATATCTGATTCTATCCATGGGCTTAAAGCAAATTGTGGCCCACAACTATTTTACCGGCGATTTTTTTTTTAATCAAAAATGCTTCTTCTTTATTTTTATATCAAAAGTATTTTTGAGCAACACGCCATGCTGAAACCTCTCTATCCTGGGAAGGATAGGGAGATTAGTCGGATGATAGGTGAATTGTGGAACAACCTAAACGTACCCGAGAAAATGGTAAGAACCAAATGATATATAATTTACAGAAAATGGTCAGATATATCCTTGTACTATGGTAAATTATTTAAATTGTTCCCTGTTATACTATTGGGCCATAAAAGTCCTTACCGTCCAACTATTCTAACAAATCTATCCTTACTTTGACGGAAATACCGCGTGGCCAGATTTAAAAAGAGGCAAGGATGGATGCCACGTGGCACTTCCGTCAAAGTAAGGGTAGATTTGTTAGGATAGTTGGACAGTAGGGACTTTTATGGTCCAATAGTATAACGAGGGATACTTTTAAACAATTTACCATAGTATAAGGATATATCAAACCCTTTTTCGTATAATTTATCTATCTATTTATATTTATATTTTATTATAAATACATAAATTCCTTTTTTACATAAGCATCCTGCTGGACTCCTTTTAAGTGAAATGTTCACAACTAATCAAAGCTTTTTCCTTCTTTCCTCGTTTTGAATAGAGATATGTCACTGAATTAACATCATAGAATGTGAAACTTCTGATAAGGCATAACTAATAAAAGAGGAGGAGGAGGAGGAGGAGGAGAAAGGGGAGCTGAAGTTTTTTAAAAAGTCGGTACGGATGCAAATGGAAAGACAAAGCGACTATATGTTAAAAAGGGGCGGTCAAATAGGGCGCCCCGTGCAATTTTTACGCTTTAAAGGCCAATAAGTTTGAGGTGAAAATTTGTACTTCAAATGTATTAAGGCCAAAAGGTCTGAAGTGCAACCAACATTTTTATGTATTTAAGGTCAAATAGGCCTGAAGTGCAAATTGCCTAGAAGCAAAAATTTATTTTTAAAATTTTAACAACCCAATATATCAAGTGAAAATACTATTTGAAAATTAGAATTGTGTTTGGACATGAATATAAATTTGAATTATTTTTAAATTTTGTGAGTGATCATAAGATAAAATTTTGAAAAATAATTTTTTTGAGTTTTCAAATTTACAAGAATATCCTAAATTCATCTTCAAGTGAAAAAAAAAAATCATGACTAAACTCTAATTTCAAAAAAAAAGTGAACTTTTTTATCGGCTAAACGGGACCTGAATTACTATTGTGTCATCATATTTATCATCTTCTGTTTTATCCATGGTTTTTCGATGGAAATATACCTTTTTCCTGATTTCTAATTGATAAAAACTTCTGTTTTCGTACCAAACAAGTTGATATCAATTATATAAATTCGTATGAACTATGTTTTTAAATTTAAAGTTCGAAATCATATTATAACTATTATTCCATCTAATTAATTAGTCTAAAAAAATAATTCACTTTTAATTACTAAGTAATTTGTTTCTAACAATAATTCTAAAAATTCTACACGTAATACATAAGAGGATCATGGGATGGAAAAAATAATTACGGACAATGAGATTTGTACCACAATTTGTGTGATAGAATTTTATTGATATCACTACAATATAAGATTGATTTATAAGCCAATGCTTATCAAACTTAAATAACTAATGATTAATCCAAATTAAGATTACAACCACAACAATATACTATGGGTGTTTAATATGTGGGCCGGATCGGGGTGGGTAGGGGAATTTAGTACCCGTACGGGTTATGGTCCGGGACGATTATGGGTTGGGGCATACCGAATTTTACGGGTTCAAGTTCATACGGGCAAAAATTAAACCGCCAGGGTTACGGGTTCATGGGGTAGGGCCGGGTTATTGTTATCTTTAATACTAATTTTTTGTATTTTGTATTTTGTATTTTTGTATAACGATTGTAAGTTATTTTAATATAAGCAAAAATATAACGACTACAATGAAGATGGAAAAAAATTGCACTTATAAATTGCAATATTTATTTCAAAATTATGAAATTGAAGTATGCATTTAATAAGAAAACTAACAAAAAAAAGTAATATTAAGCATAAATACATCTAATAATTTTAAAATAAAAAAAAATTAAAAAATAGTAACTTTTAGTTAAAAACTTTAAGTTTGCATAATAATAATAAATTAATCTAACAAACTAAAACATTAAACATAAATACGTCTAATGATTTTAACGTTGCATAAATTGTCTCAAATCAACTTAAATACGAATTTTCGAAGGACGCTCAAGACAATACTTTATATGCCTCCTTACACTACATGTGCCACACTTTGGACGACGATTTAAGACTAGAACACAGTTCTTGCACTTTACTTTCTGAACTTCTTCATTTTTCCCTACCACATCAAAGTGTACGAGGTATGATTTTACTTGATTTGAGAATTGAGATTGAGAAATGAGAGATGAGTGAAGAAACGAGGAAGAGAGTGTGTATTTATAGTTTTTTCAAAGTAGGTTACGTTTTTCTATTAAAAAACCTAAAAATTAGGCTAAATATCAATTTCAGCCGTTGGGCAACGACCATATTGTGAAATAGACGGTTGCCAACGGTCAGAATCTGAGGCCCAAACTTAAAAAAAATATTAAAATTAAACTGTTTTGGGTTCGAAATTCAGGGTTGGGTCCCCAGCAGAGTCGCCAGAGCTGTCACACCTCCTTTTTTCACCACACATAACGTAAAAAACGTAAATGGTGCCACTGTTTAACATTACACCCCGAGAAGGGATATAATAAATAATCAGTGAAGGAGTTTTTCCACTTAAAGGACAGTCGGACCGGGATTTTATGATTTTTCAGAGTCGCCACTTGGGAAGATAATGGTGTCCCAAGTCACCGGTTAATCCCGAGTCCGAGGAAATTGATTCTGTATTATAGTCTGCGAAACTAGAAACCTGGATAAGGAATACTGTTAACCGGGAGAAGGTGTTAGGCACTCCTGGATTCCGTGGTTTTAGCACGGTCGCTCAATTGTCATTTTTGGTTTTATATGACTTATTACATGCCTTTTAACAATGTATATACGTGTTTCAACTTTAATATTTTTACGAATTACAACGTTGCAAAAATGTATTTCGAGT